>ML675615.1:12858625-13099015 GCA_007922155.1 Mesoclemmys tuberculata
AAAGAAAGAAAGAAAGAAAGAAAGAAAGAAAGAAAGAAAGAAAGAAAGAAAGAAAGAAAGAAAGAAAGAAAGAAAGAAAGGGTAGCTGATCAGTGAGGTAAAATGATCACAAACCCCAAACAGAGCATGTCTTTCTCCAGAATTATAACAAATAAAGAGAAAAATATAGAGGTCTGTGGCAGCTGTTAAGAAGTTCAGGTCAGTGGGAAAAGGTAGAAAATGTGTAAGCAGAAAATGTGCAGGGTATTTTTTTTATGAAACTTTCTCACTAGATACTTCTCTGATCCTCTCCAAGAGCAGAGATTGTTCCAAATATTTCAATAGCACTAATAAGGCCTGTTGTTCGGCACATGGCTAAGGGAAAGCCCAGACACTATGTAGTCATGAGCAGAGAACAACCACCAGACTACACATTTCCTAAGGGGAAGCTGTCAAGATGAGCATCCAGGGCTCGAAACCCAGCCCTAATGTGGCCACTTTTCACTGCTCTGGCAGCCTAGAAACTGCCCTACGGCGGCAAACAAGGACTCCACTGATGCATGCCACAGGCTGTGCTGGCCATGTAAGGGATTGGGCCTCAGCTGTATCATGTTCCAGGCTCAGCCCATCTTCCCAGGTGAGGGGAATAAGTCCCAAGGTCGCATGGTAGAAGATTGTGATTCAGAGCCAGGCCTGGTGGGATACAAAGTGTAGCTTGGGCTCAGGGAGCAAGAGATGAGGAGGGAGCAGAGAGGCTCTTAGCTCCCAGGCAGAGGGTCTGGGCGTGCAGCCCGAGGCTAGAAGGTAGTCTGTCGGAGGGAAGAGACCTGCCTTAACTCCCAGGCAGTGGGCCTGAGGAGTGAGACCTGCAGGGAGTAGGCACGCTCCTGAAGGGGGACTTGGGTCAGGGGAAAGGGCCAGATTTATATGCTGAACTCTCTTATCAAACTCCAACCCCCCAGAACAGGACTGCTAAGTGTGTTCCGGGTGCGCTGGCCAGAGAGCGAATCCACTGGTTTCTAGGTGGAGAATTCCTCGGCGGGGGTAAAGCCAGCAAAGCCAGCTCTGTGCGGCCCTCTCCTCCCACCCTCTGTAGCAGTGAAGAGAGCAGTGAAGAGAGGCATAGCCACTGGTAGAAGGACTGCAGCTCATGGCGCTCTACCTGTCCTCAGCCAGCAATGTGGGCCCTGCAGCTGACATAGGTTAGAGATCCCTTACGGCTCCAAAGGACCCAGGGTCAGGGAAGGCAGACAGGTGCTTTGAGTCACCTTCCCTCTGCCACGCTGATTGTTTTAGACTGTCCAAAGTGAAATTACTCTAAAGAGCCAATGTACCTTTTGCCCCTGAAGGACCAATCCTATAGCTCTTATCTTGGGTTGGTAAACTGCCAGAATCAACCATTACGGCATGATGTGATTTACAAATAAAAATAGTCCTGAGCTCAGATGACAGCTGGCATTCAGATAGCTATCGCCAAAGAAAGGCTGCACCTTGCAAATCCTCACTTCCTTGAGCGGCCCTTAGCCTTGCAAATTCAATGAAGTGGATGACGCAAGCCTTGTGGAGTTAGCATTAACTTCTTAATGTTGTTTCATCTTGGCTTTATTGCTGTATGACACACTGTGCTACACAGTACAAATTGGGGAAGGCTGCATACCACTTAGCTCCTTTAATCCATTGATCTCCAAGCTTTTCACAAAGATGAGTTGGTATCGTTTTCCAGCTGGGGAAATTGACGCTCAGATAAGGGAAGCCATATGCCCAAAATCAGCCAGCATATCCATAGCAGAGCCAGAAAGAGAACCCAAGATTCCTGACTCACAATCCACTGCCTCTCACTGCTGAAATTAATGGGAGATGCAACCATATATGTTTTGTGTGGCTGGATAACCATTTGACATAGCAGGCTAGGCAACGGTTATGTTTGGCCCTAGGTATTAAATATCTGGCAGGTAAGAATGCAGCATGGTTTGGTCGCAGTTTACGTCAGTGAATGACAGTTGTTTCTCTGCTTTTGGGCAGTACATGGGCAGGCACATGCACTTCCACAAAGGTGGGTTTTTCAAATCCAGCTGCAAGTCTAGCTCTTCCCAGGATGCTAATAATTCCTGGAAAATGACCTCAGTCAGGGCATCAATTTCAGTCACTTTTTTCCATGCTTAGACTCTGTCTTACACCCCACTCAGTTGCCCCCTGAGCGACCATGTGCAGCAGGTGAGGTGACAGCATCTTTTTTTGTGTTGATGCACGGGGTTGCTATTTGTCTGTTTATTTTAGATCTGCAGGTTGAGACACTGGGAAAATAACAAACTGAAAATTCAACAGCACTAAGCATGAAAGGTCTAATAGCAATAAAATGTCTGAGCAAGACAGAACACAGCCCAAAGTCCCAATGAGATGCAAACAGATTAAGGGTGTGTTTATATCACCACTGCAATGGCAGGGGTAAAGATTTTGTCCCTACATGTAGTGAGAGACGTGCTTGGGAAAGCCAGTGAGTTTCTAGGTATAGTATAGATATATGCTCCTCAGTCCAGGTATCATGTCTTCATTCTCTTTGGGAAGTGCGATGCACACCTGTGGTGTTACATGTAGGTTCTTACTGCAATTATTCAGTCTAATTATGATGATGACACATGACGGGACTGGGAGTCAAAGACTCCAGTGCTGCTAATCCAAGCTTTGACAAGGACTCTCTATTTGGCCTTGAGCAGGCCACTTTGTGTCTCTTCCTTGGGCTCCTTGTCTAAAATAGGGATATTTGTACCTGCCTACCTCACAGGAGGTGGTGAAGGTTAATTCATTGTACCTCTGAGGAGATGAACTGCTCTCTAGGGATGCTGATCCATAGTCAAAATCCTTGAGGAGTTGAATGGAATTTGGAACAACGAATTAGTCTTGATAAATGAGGGTTTGGATAATGAAGGGAATTTTCAGGATCCATTTCCATGAGGGGTTTAGATAACAGGCTTTGGGCTGTCTGAGGGATTTTATGTGGGGAGATGGGAGAGGCTGGGTTCAGAGATTCCTGAAGGGTTTTCGACCTTGACACCTGATCCAGGGGACATAGCTCTATTCATTGTGAGAGTGCTGTCTGTGTGACTCCATTCCGCTCCCTCACCCTCCCCATGCACGTTTCACGTCAATTATGCAAGGACAACTGTGCAAACTGCCCCTTTTCCAGCTTCCTTGTCCTCAAGCCCATTTCTTGTGACATTACATGGATTGGGCCCCCAAGCCCATTTCTGGTCACATTGCTTGAATTCTGTGAACATCTTATTTGAAAGAACTGACATCAATTCAGTGTGCAGGGGGTTTGCCTCTGCTGACCACAAGAGCAGCACCTAGATCAAACTAACAACAATTCCCATTAGACAGCCAAGGTGGATGAGGTGATATCTTTTAATTGGGCCAACTTCTGTTGGTGAGAGAGACAAGCTTTCAAGCCACATAGAGCTCTTCTGCAGGTGTGGAAAAGGTACTCTGAGTGTCATAGCTAAATGCATTATGGAACAGATTCTTTATATAGCACATATTCTAAGGGACCCTTCAAGGTGGAATGACTCCCATTGGCAGACATCAGAGGGGCTGCCTAAACCTTAGTTACTGGGCTCACAAAGCTAGGCTAAGTGGAAGATAGGACCAGCTTTTACTGAATCACACAGAGAAATGTCGGAGTGTCAGTGAGAACTGTTTTCACAGCAGACAAACATAGATATTGCTCAAAAATGTTTCTACAGCCTTGGCAGGTTTCTGCTGAACTTGGCCATATGCAGAGTCAAGAGCTGTCAGTTCTGGCGATGTGCTAGAACGGCATGTCAGATTGAAGTACGTTGACTAAACTGCGGGAAGACCAAGAAGTGGATGGGCAGGAGGGCAAGATTCAGGACCTTAGTAGAGGTCTTCGGGGAGCTCTAAGGCAAGGAGGACATGAGATGTTACAGGTCAGCATTGAGGGGTCTATCCCGAGCAAGATGGATGGAATTTACCCAGGAGGTACTCAGCTGCCTCTAGCCAGAGCTATCAAGCCTTCATTTTCTTAAGCACAGAAATTCACTCTATAACAAAGCAAAATGCGACAATAAACCTTGAACAGAGCTAGCTGATGCTGATATCAAGCGTCTTCCCTTTAGCGATAAGGTACTGAAATCTCAGAGCCCATCTAGCTAAGGTACAGTTTAGATTTTTAGACAACAGAACTATGGAAAGATAATTCTCACAATAGCAGCTACAATGACAAAAATACCAACAACTCCCAGATGTAAAATATACGCTTGTGCATGAAAAATACAACTTCATTATTTTCCCTGTTGCAATGAAGGAGGGAGAAGAATAATCCTTTGTAATCAGTGAGACTTGAAGCTCTTTTCAAAGGTGCTTTATTCTCTTTAGAAAGCCCTTCGGAGACTGTGTTCAACATTTCATGAAAGCAATAAAGAACCAAGTGCCACTTCAAAATCTTCTGTTTCATTAATTGCCAGAATAAATAAGGAAAAGAAAAGGAGCTTGCATGTCCCCAAACACGCCTCACTGTGCCTGATATATTTTCCCCTCTACTTGCCCTCAATATTTGATGACTTACTGATGGCATGGTAAGAGGTAGCCAACTGAAACCGGTTCACTAATTATAGCACAACCTGTTGCTAATTGCTGTTTGACTAACCCTACTGTTGCTCTATCATAATGCTGAATAAATAGTATCCACTCTTCTCTCTGCGATATTTACAGATTGCAGTTTCCCACTCAGCCGTGCCTCAAAGCTGTAAACAATCTCCTATTAAAACCAACAGCTTGCTGTCCAGCAAACATTGCTCAGTCCAAGCATGCTGGGTGTGGGAGCCTTGTGTTACCTATAAATAGCAACTGATGTATAGACATGCTAAGTGAATGGGACAGTCACCCTCTTGGCCAGCACATGGAGGAATGAACCTGGCTTCCCCAGTGCTAAAAAGCATGAGCTGCTACAGCTAAAGAGCTGCAGCTGGGTGATGTAACAACTCACATCCTCCATAGCTGAGCACAGCGAGGGTCGTGAAACGGACACTCACCCGTGGGTTGCATAAACATGTACAGATAATAATTATACTCGTTTGGAAGTTGCAGCTTCTTGTTCTTCTGTTGCAGTATAGATGGCCAGGTCCTCAGCTGGTGTAAATCAGGGTTGCTTCGTTGTGGATTGATGCCAATTTATACCAGCTAAAGATTTGGCCAAAAAGTGATCCTTGATAAAGGATCGCCCAGTTCTACCTATCTATGGTACTTATAGCTTCAATGCGTGTATCTTCACAAACCCCCCGTGTGGTAGCAAAGTGCTATTATCCCCATTTTGTGGATGGGGAGCTGAGGCCTAGAGATACTAAGTACATTAATCCTTCAGAGGGAATTAACCTAAAGCAAACTAATTTGGCCACTTTACTTCTGAAGAAAAACAACTGACATGGGGTTTAATGCAACTGAACTTCACACCCTTCAGTTAATTCATCTTAACATTCCTGCACGTCCCTGTTCACAAAAGCCCCCAGTGGCCCAGAGAGCTTCTGATGGAATATGGACCTGAACACAGGTCTCCTAAATCTAGCACCCTAACCATGGGACCATCTTTCTTAATTTTACTGAGAGCAGAAAAGACTCTTCTGAGCAGTGCTTCATTTGTAATGAAAGAGGTGCTGAGATTCAAGCAATTAGGTGCTGGGGTCAAGGAATTTTTTTACATTCATAATTGATGCAGCCAGCCCTGAGGTGCTGGGGTGAAGAACTGCCAAGCCTAGAGGTGCGGGGGCTCTGCTCTAGCACGAATAAAGTGCTGCTCTCAAGATAGCTGAATGCCTACTTATCAGGAACTATTTGGCTAGGAGAGACCTGACATTAACAACTTGGAGAGAAGAGTGGCTGCACTGATATAGTTTCACAATAAAAGCTATCGACCTCCATGTTCTGGCTTAAAATACACAAAAATAGCTGCATTTACAGATTTTAACATAATTTCGTTTTACCAATCTGTTTAAAACTAGAGCTGGGTGAATACTGCCCCAAAATTCTGCAAATATGCATTCACCATTTTAAACAAACACTCTGGCTGTTTTGAGGCTCCTTCCTGGCTCACTTGCTATGAACATGCCAACAAACAAGTTAGGAAAGTTCATGGAAAGGCAGGAAAGTTCATGGAAACAGCAAATTTCAGTGAATACTGGGCAATACTCATCGGAAGCAAATTTGTAATTGTGAGTACGTACACTGCACACCTGATTCTAAGAGTCAAACTCAGCCACCTGGAAAAAAACAAATCGCCTGTCATCTGCATTTCAAATTAAACCTACCAATGAAGAATAGTATTTCAACTACCAAAAAGTTGTAATAAATGGTTCACAGATAAGGAAGTATTAGAGAAAATTATTCCAGGGATAACAATTATAAAGGATATCGAGTGTTCTGCTGAGGGAAAGAAAAACAGAAGACAGCACATTTCCCTTAAAGGGACTTTATAGTGGAATTCACACCTTGTTCAGAATGCCTGTTGTATCATTTCCTGCTAATTGTCTCCAGGGCTCAGTTCTGGATCAAACAAAGCGGCAGCAGCATAGGGACATTAGGATTCACCACTGCTCTGCATCTTGTGTAGTTATTTAAGCAAGTGCAAAGTGGGTTTAAATTTGGTGTCGTTTTGCCCTCATTTTGCAAATGTTGTAAATGAAGACACAGTGTGCAGGGTAAGAGTGAATTGGGTCCATAGGAAACAAATAGTCCTTGAGACTGCCTTAAAAAGCTTTTAGGTGGGTGTTTGAAAAAAAAATTGTCTTTATTTAATTGCTTAATTAATTTTTTGTAATTATTTAATTGCTAATTTACTGATATTTATGCTGTCAGCAGTGAAGTAAATCAATGAAAATCTGTTTTTGAAGAAGCTCGCAAGGCACAAAAGTAGCCAAAAAATAAACACAAACTAAAAACCAGAAGCCCTCTCCATAGCCAGTATGCATACCATAATCCTAAACTAGAGGAGTATTTAATGGGTTACACTACAACCTGGGTAGACAGAGGGCCTAGTAGTAATTCAGTAATATCTCTTGTCCACTTAGCTTATTTTATACAGAACAAAATCCAATGAAACCTCCAAACCTTGTCTTCCTGTTACTCTCTCCTTTGTCTTCCCCCAATTCCATCCTCAATTATTGTCTACACCCATCTGTTGCATCTTGTCCCTATTTGGATCGTAAGGTCTTTGGGGCAAGGCCTACCTTTTGTGTGTGTGTGTGTGTGTGTGTTTGTACAACACCTACCACTATGAGTTGTGGTCTCAGAGCTCTACTGTTATGCAAATAATAAATAATAATAATGGAATGAACTGGCTAATGTTTATATCTATATGTATCTGTGTACCACTTCTCTCTGGGGGTTATATGTGTCAAAGGCCCTGTATCACTTAGACCTAATGGAGAGTCTTGCTAATGGTGACTGAGAAAGAAGATAAGTTAACGATCTATGACCAACACTGCAGATTCTTCAAGGGATGTGTGTGTGTAGGGTGAGAATGTGGATGGTAATTTCTCTCTGACTCTCATTGCTTCTCTCAATTCTGGTCAGAGATGCAGTACTCCTAGAAAGCAAACTGCCCCTCCCTGGGATCCTGTCCAGGAAGAAACACTAGGATTACCAGACCCTGAGATCATTCAGTATAAAAGATAACAAATGGGAGGAGGGGGAGAAGAGAACTTGCAGAAACATTCATGCTATAAATACTTTAATGGTTAAAGGGACCTGAGATAAGGAAACAGAAAGCCATTGACTGGGGCGGAAATGGCTTGATGGCTGCATTTTGCCTTTGCTAAGAGCTGTGCATATGGGAGAATGTGACCAGACACGCTCTGCTGACTGATTTAACACCCGTACAGATTTCAAAGTATAGAGTGCTCACCAGACTGTCCTGCAGGTCCAGGATCTCTCCAGACATTGTTTTTAGGGTTAATTTTCCAACTCTTTTGGAGCTTGATCCATAATTTGTTTGCTTGAAGTCACTTTTGCAACCTCATTTTCATAGGCTGTCAGTATTGTCAACCCCAATTGTTCAAAGATTATGAGTCAGGCTCCCAAAAATCATGAGATTGGGTAAAAATAATAGACCCACTGTTCTTTTGATTTGCCTTCTGCTTTCTGAGCCTCTAGGTTGCACCGGGGTCACATTTGGAAGCTTTCTCCACAGCCACGAGGGCTAGAAACTTACTTTCTCTTTAAGAATGAAGGCTGAAATCATCACATATCCACTTGACTCCAGGAGCAGGGGCTTTAAGGAAAACAAGCATCATCATGAGACTCATGACACAAATCATGAGAGGTGGCAGCACTAGGATGTGTTCACATCACTATTTCTAATGCATCTAGGTACCTCATGATGAAATGGTGGTTAGAAATTCCAACTGGTTCCTTAAGTCTGGGACAAGCGCAGTCTTCAGTCTAGAAGCAATAGAAATTACATCATTGTTGAACCTGCATGGCAAATACCTTGAGGGATCCTTTTACAAGTTCTCCCTAAAGATTCTAAGATTTTTGGCTTGTTCCTGCAAGGTGCTGGGTGCCTTAAATTCCCACCGCATTCAATCATAAAGGAGGGGGCTTAGCATCGCCTGAGATACTTTTCACAGAGTGTAGAGCAGTAAGTCAGAAAGAAGCCTGCTTCACAAGAAGGCATTGTGACAGTCCAGAGGAGAATAACTTCCACTGTTGTATTTAGTGTTGATGTAGCTGTGTTGGTTCCAGGATGTTACAGATAAGATGGATGAGGTAATTAATATCTTTTACTGGACAATTTCAGAAGGCAGACCTTCTCTAACAGGAGAGTAAATCACCTTGAAAGCATCTCTTATAGTCTATAAAGAGGCAGTGCTGTCCAGTGAATACATGGGTGGCTCTACCACCTACTACTATATGACCTTGGGCAAGTCACTTCCCCTTTCTGTACTTGTATCCTCTCCCATCCTGGATCTATTTGGAATGTAAGCTCTTAAAGATAGGGACTTTTTTACTATGTGTTTGTACAGTGCCTAGCACAATGGGCCCTGCTCTTGGACAGGGTCTCCAAGTGTTACAATAATACAAACAACCATAATGATCTTCCACTCAGCAAAGGAAAGTACCAAACTCCACCTTTTCCATGTCCCTAGTCTGCCAGCAGAACACAATATTACTGAGCCCCTCCAACAGCAATGCAAGATGAAAGGAAACAGATCCCACTGCCACCTCAACTACAAATCTCTCAACAAGCTTCTACCTGCTGAAGCTCTGTGGGTGGGAAAGTTTCAGCCTGATTTGATGCTAGCCCTGCAGTTAATGGTGATTCATTAAGAGGTGCAAATCCTTTCACACCTCTAGGGTGCTACTACAGATCTGACCCAGGCTAGAAGCGATTGAGTCTTTCCCAGCTTGGATGGTTGTGCAACGGCTGGTGTGAATTGGATGGTGGTGTCTGGGGGGGTTGGGTTGGTTTTCTTCCTCAATTCAATTCTAGTGGGTAGGTGTCTGCCTCACAAAAGCTGCCATCACATTAAGGAAAAACTAGTCTCTTCATTGACAATCTCAGCACACAGAAAGAATGGAATGTGGAGGCCTGAACTCCCTAATAGCCCTAGTGGTGGATGATCCATTCAGGTTGCAGCTGAGAAATGGCAGCAGTGGCAGGCCACATTGTCATTATTGTGTGGTTAAAAAGATGCATTCACCCTCCAGAGAAGTCAGTGCAGGCCCCTTTTCCACAGTTAAAGACACTTCAAATGGTAAAGATTTGGTTTTCCCTAAAGATGGCAGTCCTGTGAACAGAGCCCATTGCAGAGAGTCCATGAGTCCATTTGCATTGTTGAGTAACATGAGTTATTTCAACTCGCACAGTAATTTGATACTTACTGCAACAGGGTCGATATTTAATCAGCTTAAGGATTTAGACCAAAGATCAGTAAATGCCGTAATAAAACAGCCATTTTAAAAAGAATACCATTAGCTTGCTTTGTACACAGAACAGGAAGATAAAAGCCATGAATGGAGGCATTAATCTGCAAGAGAAATAATCATTAATTATAGCCTCATAATGCTATGCTATAAAAAGCCTTTATATGTCAATGCAGGTAAGATTTCTGCACATATTGGTCTGGTTCTAAGCCAACGTACATTAGCACCTTTTGCTCCTCTGTAATTACTGCATGCTTATTTCTGAAGTGATACAAAATCCTACTTTAGGTAATAACTTCAACAGGAGTGTTTGACCTCATTGGTGAACTACTGGATCCCAGCAACACAAATACAGAAGTCTGGGAAAAGAAAAGAAAGGAAAAGAAGTAGCAGCAAGCATTGGGAATTCCCATTCTCAAATAATTGGCAGTGCTTGCTCGCTCTCTCACCCCACCCTGCTCTACAATATGTGTCATCCAGTTCCTCCAATCTGTACTGATATAATTGTTACAGGAAAGCTGATGCAAAAACAAGGATGAAGATAGTTATGGAATCACTGGGCTCAATCCTGCTCCACAACAGCAGCACAAAAGGGACTTAAAGCTGCCTTAAGCAAGCAGTAGAGGATTCCTGCAGTGTGAGGGCATGCCAGAGATATGTAGGGTGGCATGATGGGAAAACCAGGAGGAGGGACCAGAATGCACAGAGTTCCACCTGATCCTCAGTCAGTTGAATGACTCTAATTGACATAACCCTCTGGTTGCTCTAATGTATATTAGGGACCGAAGCAGACCCAGGATATCAAGGGTGTGGAAAGTGGCGGAACTGTACCTCTTCTCAACCCACAGATGGGGCCAGATCTCCGATACAACTGAGGATGGAGCCTGTTAATTCCCCCTTCCCTTGTGAGGTTTCCATAGCACAGATAGTGGAAACCTCTTTCCATGTGTCTGGCTAAAATAAACCAGAGGAAGTTGTGATGTTCAAATGGAATGATGAGCTACAGTAAAAATAACCTTTAACATGTAAACAAATGCAACTGGTACTGAAAAGGAGTACACACACGCTGATTATTATTTCTGTGCTTTTTCTGCTTGTTTTCTGTATCTAGTTTCATATTCTAAATGTACCTAGTTTAGGTCGGAAGCTTCTTCAAAGCAAGAAACTGTGTCTTACCCACCACCCCAATCACTCTGACATGCGTTGCAAAGCTATTAATAATCAGAATATTATTCAAAGATAAACCAGGGCCATTAGAAATCCATACTTTATTTTTTAAAGTATTTAATGAGTACTGCTATTGTGCTCAGCACTGTTCAGTGCTTAAGTAATTTCAGTTACAGACGTGAATGGATCCTCACAACATACCAGTGAGGAAGACAAAGCTATTATCCTTGACTAGAAAATAGATATACTGCAGCAGGGAGGTTAGGTGACTTGCCTAGGGCCACAGAGGACACAATATTAAAGGTGAGATTAGAACCCAGCTCCCATCCCTCTGTATGATGCATACAAAATAAGTCTCATGGTTGTGACCCTGCCTTTGAAATCAGCTGCTTTGCCTTGATTTCTTTTGAGGACACTATAGTCAGCCACATAAATATGGTGCCACAGTGACAGAGCCAGCTGCACCTCTGTCCTCTTTGTGGTCTCTCTGAGGGCACCCCCGCAGGTGTCAGGCCTTTACCTATCCTGCGGTGGAATTCCACCCTTCTCCTGCTCTTAGAGCGGGGCTGCAGCATCCTGCGCATCAACCGTGCTTAGCCCACAAGTACGACAGAGTTCAGATCACTGATTCTTCCCTTTGGGAGTGTGCAGCCACTGTTGTACAGTCACCAAACAGTCGTCTTAAAATCATAGTATTGTTCATTTTAACAGTAATGAAACACATTAGAGAAGGAGGATTTTAAAACAACAAACAGTCTACACTCATGTCTCTGTTACCTAAAGCCCTGCCATTCCCTGGTGACAACCTACACAGGGCAAACTTTTTCAGACAGCTCAGCAGGTGCCCACATCTTAGTCTGATTCCCCCAAACATCTCCCCAATCTCATTAGAGTCCCTTTTAACCCCACCAGACTTCCTTTGTTCTTGTGAGCTCTTGGACTTTACCCATGCTGAACAAAACCAGTTCTCTAAATTGACTGGAGCCAGGAGATAGACAATTTTCAAAGCTCATAGTTCAGACATTGTCACTTAATAACTCTTAATTGTTTACTAAGGGATGGCTTGTCTTGAAATATTCAAGGACTCCAAGGTGAGAAGAGACCACTGTGATCAACTCTGACCTCCCGCGTAACACAGGTCATGGAACAACTGCAGAAAAAGTTCCTAGAGCAGATTATTTATAAAACATCCAATCTTGACTTTAAAATGGTCAGAGATGATAAATTGGTAAATTGTTCCAATGGTTAATTACTCTTGCTGTTAAAAATGCACACCTAATTTCCAGTCTGAATTTGTCTAGCTTCAACTTCCAACCATTAGATCATGTTATACCTATCTCTGCTAGACTGAACAGCCCATTATCAAATCAAACTAATCAAGTAACCCCTTACCTTTCTCTTTATGAAGCTAAATAGATTGAGCTCCTTGAGTCTATCACTATAAAGCATGTTTTCTAATTTTATAATTAGAATTTTTTAACTGTGGTTCTTCACTGAACCCTCTCTAATTTATCAACAGCTTTCTTGAATTGTGGACACCAGAAGTGGGCATAGTGTTCCAGAAGTGGTCACATCAGTGCCAAATATAGAGGCAAAATAACTCTCTCTGCCTACCTGACATTCCCTTGTTGTATGCATCCAAGGATTATGCTAGTGCTTTTGGCCACAGTGTTACACTGGGAGCACCCATGTTCAGCTGATTATCCACCCTGACCCCAAAATCTTTTTCAGTCACTGCTTCTCAGGATATGGTCCCCCATATTGTAAGTAAGTATGCCCTCCATTTTTTGTTCCTTGAAATACAGACTTACATTCTGCCATATTAAAACACATATTGTTTGCTTTTGCCCAATTACCAAGCATTCCAGAATTCTCTATTTCAGTGACCAGTCCTCTTGATTATTTACTGCTTCCCCAATTTTTGGGTCATCTGCAAACTTTATCAGTGAGGATTTTGTGTTTTCTTCCAGGTCACTGATAAAAATGTTAAATAGCACAGAGCCAAGAACAAACCCCTGTGGGACCTCAATAAAAACACACCCACTTGATGATGATGCCCCATTTACAATTACGTTTTGATACATTATTATTCAGCCATTTAATGTGTGCCATGTTAATTTTATATCATTCTAATTTTTTAAACACAATGTCATGCAATACTAGGTCAAAAGGCTTACAGAAGTCTAAGTATATTACATCAACACTATTGCCTTTATCAACCAAACTTGTAATCACATACAAAAATATAGTTTCCCTTTTCCTGAGAAATCCTTCCTATTAAACTAAATCAACATGTTTACACAGTTAATGTACATAACCAATAACAAGGTCAACATCCAGTATTCATGTTATTACAGAACAGTTTCAACACCATGAAATGCGACACTGATGCAAATTAAGAGTCAACCTTCCTTTATCCATTAGTTGGGAAATTCTTGGTTAAGAAAGTTTAATTCTGCCCCACCTATTCCCAGTCCTTCCACCCATGAGGCCAAAGCCACAAGATGGCCAAGCAGTAATTCCCATTTGAAGGCTGTTCAGTGGCCTTAATTAAGTCACTTTGCCTCGGTCCAGATGCCATTGAGCAGCTATCTCTGTCTTTCAAGAGCATCACAAATGGACTACATACTCTTGTTGGCAGTCTCACTCTCTCAGCTGGTCTCTGTTGGTCAATGCTGGGACACATTGGTGGTACAGTCTTCCATTACCTGTACTCTGTACCTACACTATTTTCAAGATTTCTGAACTCCTGGCTAGAAACAAGGAGAGAGGACACTTCTACAAGTCTCACTTGCAAAGCACAAAACAAGTAAGTGAACTAGTATCAGACAGAAGACCCAGCCAGACTGCTGTTTGCGTCACTGGGAGCTCTTTAGTTTCATTATAGAAGAAAACTAAAAGCCCAGCTATATTAGCACCCAGATAGTCCATGCAAAGCTGGTTCTCGAACTGCATGAGTGGACCAAGAACTTCACATACACTGAAGCCACTGGCAAATGTTTGCAGCTAGAAGGTAAATTCTCTTTCACATATTGATAGAAAGAACAACTTGGAATGCTGCGTGCTGAGGGTTTTAACCTGACCCAGCACAGTGTCAGGTCAGCAGTTTTTCTTCTACTGGAACCCCAAGGTGTATTATTAAGCTCCTGTTAAATTGCCAGCCAGTGTTAGAGCACTCAGCGTACAAGATGCCAAAATCAACTGTCAGAATCCTTATATGTTGCTCTATTTGAGTTTATAATTCTCAGTGTGCTGCCTGTTTCTCATAAAGCTCGTACCCTGCAGGCACTTCCTGGCAGAAAGCTACCTTAGCGCACTAGGCAAGTACTTTTCAGATTCAACACCCTCTGTACAAAATGGTTACAAACGCAATAAGCTTTTAGAGACTCTTATTGTTTAAATGTTACACCACAAAGCTAGGTGATAAACATGCACTTTGCAATTATTATGGACAGTAATATTTATGAGTTGATCTTCAAAACCCATCTATGCCTTTAAGCCTCTGCTATTAAGTACAGTTTCATTACTATCTTTGGCCAACAGCAAGTTATATTTTATAGGGTTTGGCCACATAACAGTGATATGGTGTGCTCTTAACCTAGATTCACTGGGGCTGAATACCTACCTGTTTGCAATGGAGCAAATCAGCAGCAATTCCACTGAAGTCAATGGAGTTACACTGCTGTAAAACCGGAATGAGAAGAGAATGAGGCTCACTGACTCCCCTCCCACCCTCTGGAAATCTCATAGGAATTCAAGAGAGTGGCAAGCAAATATGTTTGATGAAGAGCTAAGGCAACTTAGAACATGAACTGTACAGATGACAGGGACTGGATGGCTCAGGAACATAAAGCCTTTCATCATCAGTTCACATGTGGCTCCAGTTAGCAGAGATGAGAAAGTCATTCCAGGCTGAAGGTCATTCAGTGGCCTAGGTCAAAGGAGTTGGTGGTCTTGATCCCAGTCAACAAGTCCTCATTCCCTCCTCCCAGAATATCCCATGACAACTGATGTTTGATATTCACACGCAAAAGCTTTTGGGAGCATGAAGTTCAGGTTGCTGGTACTCAGCAGTTGCCTGTGTCCTTCCGAACTGTGAGGGTCTAATACCCAAAACACACAGCATTAAGGTGACACTTGCCATGCAACCTGAACACTGCCCTCATGGGGACAGTAACATACCTGAGAAATCGAGAATAGAACCCTACCTTATCCCTCAGTAACAAACCAGGTCATTTTCATTCCAAATCAGTATTCCTTTTGACATGGCCCAGTGGAGCCTTGTTGTGGTCCATGCAGCACCATTAATTTGGGGAATACTTGGTGATGGTAGAGATAACACTGGGCAAAGGGGATGAGGGAGGGCTAAGATACAAAGAGCTTCCTGAAGAACTCTTTATTAAAAGGGGCAGAGCTAAGGTTGTGTGGGAGTGTCACCTTAACTGCACATTTCCTGGTTTTCCATCATCTGAATGTTGGGAATTAGAATCTCAAGGTCTGGAAGGGTATGCAGAGCCGAAGGCACTGAGTACCTACATCCTTATTGCCCTGCTAACAAAGTTTTTGTGAGTGACCGTGCACCAGGTTCACATTTTATTACTAAAATGTTTGCCGGCCTCTGTTGACAGTCTGAGTGATGTGTGCCAGTCAAATAGATGAGCCTAGTGTAGTTAAAGAGCTACCAGCTACAGTAATACTGGGGAGTGGAATTCCGAAGCAAAGGCAGACCCCTCGGTTGGTTGGTTGCGACACACGACTCAGAATGCTTCTCAGTGATTTCAAAGCAAGCCGCGTCGACATGCAGGGAACAGAATGCAAATCTGGATTATGCTGTGGAGGGGCTGAAGTCTTGTTTGTTCACTTAATAGTTTCAAGGAGTAAGGGCTAGCTTTGAAGGAATTAGATTGGATTGAAATTCCACTGAATTTCAAAGGGTTTAGATGGGCCACAATAGATAATGGGAAACTCCGGTCTTAATCTCTCAGATTAACTATGTCAGATTAAAGTAATATACATTCTTCTATGGGAGCTTGCCAAAAGCAAAGGGAGATGAAGACCCTCCAGGGGAAGCATCAATAATAATATTCTCCTAATATTCAAAATCCCATGTCTTTCCTGGTATTGGCCTTCTGGCATATGGGCCACATGGTAAGGTTAGAAGAAAGGGGCGTGATGTAAAACCTATATATAAGAAATACATACGGTGCATGTGTCCAGGACATCATTACAGCGACCTTACGGGAAAGGCAGATAAGTGCTACATCAGTAAAACGGCTTTCAAAGCACAAAGCCAAACAGCTCCCACTGCCACTTGAAACTCATCATTTGTCATTTTGGCCTTTTCCCTGCCCTCTTTATTATGTGTGGGAAAAATCCTCAGGATTTTCTTTCATTTTCTCCAAGGAACTTCTAATTTATGCTGTTCTGGAATAGTTTCACATTATTTCTACTCCCTGAACACTACATTGTTAAAGCTGTTTATACTGGGAAAACATTCCCAATCCCCAGTTGGAATATATATATATAGGCTCATGCACAGACACACACACTTTTGTTTAAAATGCCTTTACCCTAAAATCTCCGCCCTAGCTCCAGCACAGCATTTCCTCAATGGTACCCTAGCTTGCTTTTAGGAACCTGTTCCAATGAAAAAATCCATCACCCAACACTTCGGGAGTGATTCTCCTCTCACACCAATTTGATACCAGTGCAACTCCACTGACTCATTGGAGTTACTTCTCATTTTGCCAGTTTGAGTGAGAGAGCTAACAGGTCCTGCGTCGCCAACTCCTTCATGTCTTCCTTTGAAAATAATTCTAGGGTGATGCACTTTTATCAGTGAGGGATGAGATAGCTGAATCATTTGTTGAAAATTTAGTCCTTTCTGATGGTCATAGATTCTTCAGGAGCCAAATGTGATTTCTGCAAATGTGGTGCTTACTCATATATACACCCCGATAGTTTATTCAAACAAATTTCACTCTAAGTTTTCCTATTCCTTGGTCACCAAGGGCCCATTGCATGGTTTCTGCTCTCCACGCACCCATGACCATGGGAGGGGGAAGAACAAAAGTTTCTGTGACAAAGAGCTAGCTGTAGCCCCTGGTCACTGAAGTTGCTGCACCACAGAAAAAGCTGAAGGCTTGACTAGAGTCAGTTAGCAAGTTCCCAATGAGGTTTACTGATGCTTGGTGTTAATTTTTGGGCTAATAAGACAAGTGGCTCAATAACTGGGTGGATGTATATCTGGGAAGGATTTCCTAATCCTGAGAAGCTCAGAGGGGAGCTGGGAGAGAAGTTGTGTGGCAGTCTTCTGCTGTAAACATGGGGGTATGCTCTCTGAGGTGTTGAAGCTGAAGATTAAATACAGATGTGGTAGAAGGAAACAGTCTGCATGTGCTTGTGACTGAGGAACCTGAAATCGGACGAGGTAGCACTCCTCACTGGGTAGCTGGAGAGGTGCCCTGTGACGCATTCTATGAAGTCCACTAGGGCAGCATATGGTCTGCACAGATGTAGGGAGGATGGGCCATATTTTATAAGTCAATTCAAATGCAGATGTTCCTAAATGACATATGATTTACTGATGTTCCTTCCTGTCCACCTGATGACTCTGAGGTCTTATCTGATATCTTCACTGATGCATCTTGTAGGCTTTTATTGGTTTATCTGTTATACTGGTGTGTCAAAGGCGTATCACTTGCAGCTAAGGTTTATCTAATTTCTTTATGTACGCTGTCTGGCACCCTTACATGGGACTATATCAGAGACATAATAAATGATCTATCAAGCGTTCTTATAATGACAGGGCTATCCAACAATTTCCATGTATTGTAATGTGGGCATTTTACCATGGCAGGTCAAAATTTTTTAGAAATCCTAAAGATTCAGGGGTTAGAAGCGGTGGGCTTTTTTTAGACAAAATCTATATTTCTTTTGTATCTACTGTGATTCATGTTACATTGGCGTTGTCTTATTTTTTTAAAATATATTTATTTCATAAAGAATTTTGAAGCATTTGTCTGGGGTATAACATTCCCATAAATAACTACAGGGACTTTGTAAAATGAATATAAGAAAAAAACAAGTTAGGCCAAATATTTGGCCTAAGTAACCTTGATGGGATTCAGTTAATAAATAATACAAGAAGATGCAGTCAATATTTTCCAGATTTTGTTTCTAACGAGAGGGACAATGTTTTTTACCAAAATATTTCCAAAAAGAGTTCTTGGTTTTTCACCAGCCCTAAATAATAAGTAATCTTACTAGTACTTTGCACTTGTCTTCAAAGCATTTTACAAACAGTAACAGGCGCAGTAACCCAGCTGCCCCATGAAGTGGGTCAGAATCATTATCCCCTCTTTACAGACAGGGAATCTGAGTCATCACAGAGACTTCACACTGGAAGTCTGTGGAAGAGCTCAGTGTGAATAGGACCCAGGCTGCCATTTCCCAGTCATGTGCCTTATCCAGAAGAGCAGCTTTTCCACATAATTAAGTGATGATCCCCCCTCCAGTCATAGCTTCAAGTCTACAGCCACATCCAAAATGTGCATCAAGTTTCAGAAAAAAAGTAAGACTAACTACGGACTGTAGAATTAGTAAATTGCACCCCATACAATGCATCCTACATTAACAGCGTTATATTTCTGCACGGGTCAGATCTCTTGGAACCCCACTGCCAGGCACAAGTGTGGATTCTAATTTAATCAGAACTTCCTTCAGGAGAGATACGTGGGGATTCTTTCACCAACTACAAGCATTCTCTCGTTCATCTGATATTCCACCAAAACAAGTGCACTTGCTCCCCCCTAAACTATTGGCCTTCAACCCTGGTGTAATCCCAGCTCTGCTCCATCTTGAGTTAAATTAGTTTAAGGCTGACACATCGCCAAGAAACCGAGTCCACAACAGGCAAAAGAAAGACTAGGCTGAAATGCTGGGGAGAGTTATTCAAGTGTTTGTACTCCCGATAGATATCAAGATGAAAGACACAAGTCTCTTGAAAGCCTATTTGTGTAACTGGACATCTGCGGGAACATGCAATGCCCTAGCGAAGATTAGCAGAGCTAGAATCACAGTGCCAGCTTTTGATATGCAGCTCTTCCTGGGGATGAGTAATGTTGTTTGAAGTTAAGGGGAAATAATTGCACAATAAATTAAATGCAGTGGGGCTGCCATGCGGACTGCACTCTGTGAGCAACAGTTGCAAATAATTACACCACCCCAAGTCTCCACCGTGATAGCTGGTCTTTCAGAAAGCACCATTCTATTACTCTTCTCCTGCTTAATATGGCTGCAAAGACTCACAAACTGTGGAGTTTTCACCCAATGGAACCAACAATCAGATCTCTCTCATGGCTGGGGGCACTTCTTGGAGGGGGCAAATTTTTAAATCTTTGTATAGAATGATTTAAGTGGAATGGCTCAAGAAATAAGGTACTATTGAGTGTGAGAGGGTATCAGAAACCGGCGTGATGTAAGCTCAGTATCTATCCGCTTCTTTGCTTCCTTCTTCTCCCCCCTGTCTTGTCTTTTTTCCATATTATTGAAAACCTACTTTATTGAAAGCAATAGATGCGGTGTTCGACTTTTCATTAGCCTGACAGTGAATTACATCATGCCTTACTGAGTGAGGTTTGGATACAGAAGTTTCAGCACATTAGATCAAGTCATTGTTCATTATGCAGAAGGACATGTTGGCTCTTGGAACTGATTGAGAATTTCTTTGCTTTTGTCCATCCAGATGATGTCCCAGTTACATTGTCAATCCAGGCTTTTATCTAAAGCAATCATTCGCCTTTCTGCCTGCTTTTCATGATGGCTAATCACCCATTGCGATATAGCATGGGAGAGGGCAGGAAAGTGAGGTATGTGGTAGGTGACCAGATCTGGTCTAGGGAGAATAGCTGATTTCACTTTTCTTTCTTGTTCTGTTTTTTTGTTTGTTTTATGCTGAGAAAGAATTAGGGAAGATTGCTGAAAAATGTCAGGACAGCAGCTGAGTTTCATGTTAATTGCTGTGTGTGTATCTTTTACAATAAAGAGGAAGGCGTGTGATTGGTGACTACCAGAAAACTAGCAGCTATAAATATGGCACTAATGGTTCATATCAGAAGAGAAGTTTTTTAAAAAGCATTTAGAAAATCAGCAAGAACAAAAAATTCCTGTCATTAGGAAAAAGAAGAACTATCTAAAAAAGCTTTTCATGCGGCTGGGCTGAGTGTGTTGCAACCTCTCTTTTCAATGTGATTCAGATGCTTCAATGCAAAAATGTAACACAGTGCCACTTATGTTAATGAGCTGCTCTGGCTCACCTGGGCACTGCTAGCCAAACATGCTGGATAGTGCTGCTGGGCTGTGCCTTGTGAAAGGGTGACAGCATGGGGGCAAAGGGAAGCGGTTAGTTTGCAGAAGCAATGCATAAGCAGAAGCAGCATGGATAGGATTTTAAGCTAGTGTCGCATGAGCAATGGCCTCATTGCTTCTAACTTGCAGGGCACGGCAGATCTATCCTTCAAACCTAAATTGCCACTGAATGAATTCTGAGTATGCACTAGGGAGCAATGGGGCATACAAATAATTAGATCTATATAGTAGGGAATTTATGCACCTGCAGTAACATGGTAGATCTTTTTAAAGATCTCACTTGGAAAAAATATAGAGGGCTTGTCTACATGGAAGCTGGAACCGAAGCAACCAAATCAGTTTCCATTCACATCTTTTGTTATTTTGGTGCAAGTCTGTACGTGTGCATTATTATTTTACATTGACATATGCTTTTAATAGAAAATAAGAGTGCCTCGGCTGGGAAGTTTATGGAATCCCATTCACTGGAGGTTTCTAAGAACTGGTTAGGCCTACCTGTCAGGAATATATATATATATTTAATCCTGCCTCAGTGTAAAGGAATGGACTAGATTATCTCTTGAGCCCTACATTTCTCTGTGTCTATGACACAGACTTGCAGTAAAACTACTAATTACCTACAGCCAATTTAGTAGAGCTGGTCACAATTCTTCCCCCCATTAAACATTTTTGGAACTTTTGGGATTTTGACAAAACCTGAAAACATATAATTGAATTTTGACCAAATAGCCATTCTTCATAACAATAAATGTTTTGAATTAAAAATTTCAACCAACTCTACAATTGAGTCACTTCCATTCCAAGTTTCCATGTACACAAGCTGAAAAGGTTTTCAAGCCCCATTTAGAGAAAAAGGGTGTGCTCCCTTTCCCATGAATTTGTGTGCGCTTTCTTATTAACGGAAGCATCAGTGCTACTTAAATCAGATGCAATGGACTCTTTCTCCCATTTCTTTCAGGCAAACAATTGCCTCTGCAGCCAAAGAGAAAACAGAATTGGCAGCAGGCAAAAACTTGAGAAACAGACTGTCTGAAGCCTTCTGCCATCTTGTGCCTACGAGGTGCTGCAGTCATCAGTGACCAGCTTTTGGTGTAGCGAGATCAAGTTGCAACAGAGCAAAATGCAACTTATTGCAGCCTTGTCTATCTACGGTAGGACGCAGTGTAGTAGAGAAGCCACTGATAGCTGAAACTGGGGCAATTCCCCCCATGTAGATAAGGCCTGTGATAGAAATGCCCCAACATTAGAATATGAACAAAAGTGGTATCCTCTTCATAACCCCTTTGTAACTCCTCATAGATATCAGGTACACATTGCTGCCTCTCAAATACTTAGGGAGGGAATTTTAAAAGCACCTGTATGATTTTAGAAGCACAAGTCCCATTGAAAGTGCTCCTAAATCACCTAGGCCTTTAAAATTCAGTCCCTTGTTCTATTCTAATACTAACCTTCAGTCTGCAATGTGCCTTGCTATCAATAGAGAAATGGCTGCTCTTTCCTCCTTCATTTCTTCCACATACATATGAGGAAAACATTTTCAGATTTGCTTCAGAATCAAGCCCATCTCTTGGTAACGTGAGACTCAGAAAACAGAGACTCTACTTAGAACAGACCAAGAGCCTTCCACTAAATTCTGTCACCATCAATGGAGTTCAGATGCACGGTTGAAAATGCAGTGATGTGGCTAGTTAACCACTGCCCCATGATCAGCCAGATGTATCTAAGATCATGTTTAAATGAACTCCAAATACCTGCTAAAAAATTGCCACCTGCTCTCATGTGGGCAGTGGTGAATTCGTGCAGGTGCACAACAGTCAGGATTGCACAGGTGGCCAAAGGGCATCTTTTGGGGCAATCCTTTTTCATTGCTAGCTACCTACAGTATAACAGAGTTGGGTTGCAGAGCTAGTTCCACTCACCAAACAAACCCAGACCCTGATCCAGCTAACGCATCTGGGAGTAACTTTATTCATGTGAGTTTGATGGGATTTCTCAAGTGAGTAAAGTTATATTAGCAGGATTGAGGCCCAAATGTGGATTTTCACTCAAATAATTCACTTTCTGGATGGCACATAAGATTGTTACTGTTCATTATTTATCTGATATAAAATATCTTCATGCAGCTTAGCAAAATATAGAATAAGGCATACTCCCTGCCTCAACAAGCTTACAGTCCAATCCAGTCAACACCAAGACAGAGAGATGTTACTGGTGAGAAAATCCATGTGAAGGAGAAGAAAGGGTGTGGAAAAGGTGTTCAAAGCACTGGGGACAGCAAAAAAAAAGTCACAAATGAGAAAGACAGAGGGGGAGAGCAAGAGAAAATGAAAGCAGAGATGTAAGCAAAGAGGCATTTGAAATACTTCTTTTAGGCGAGGAATCTGATGCAGTAAAACCGAGGAATCCTGTGAAAAAAGGGGTGTGAGGAATGTAGAGAGCAGCTAGAGAGGACATTTGGTAAAATTCGGGCAATAGAGAGATATTACATCCTACAAACATCTTATAAAAATCTTCTTCCTCTAGGAGAGCTTTCTCATCCAAGAATTCACCCACCCATCATGTAATTATATCCTGAGCTAAAGAGGAAATCTGAACAAAAAAATTTATTTCAGTTAATCCATCTTCATAGCCCAAGGAGCCAGGGGATCTGGGCTCCCAGGTGAAATACGCAGGAGTACGAGTAAAAGACTGAATTTCTTCACCTGGCCCCATCATGTGACTAGGCTGAGTCACATGTACATCCTATTATCTGCAATATGAAATACTGGGGCCAAAATATGGGCTCTTGTCTTTCTGCAAATGTTTATGGTACACAATTGAGTCCAGGCCTGTTACGTAGTGTATTTATGATCTACTGATGGGAAGAACACACAGGTGCGATTAAAGCCGGCTCACGCAAAGAGTAACAGTGCTCAGTGGTTCAGTAAGCCAGAGAGAACTGAAGACTTGCTCTGATGTAAAGTCTCTATATTCATAGGGAGAAATCCTGTTCCACCCTTGTGTATAGCACCTGCTGCAGCAAAACCTAGTGCAATTCAGCTGTTCATTGAAAAGGGGTGGGAGTATGGCGGACAGAGGAAGGCCAGGACCATAGGATACTCTGGCTGGGCCCTGGGCAGTGGATTTCCCTCAGAGTGAGAGTGGACCATGCGCTACCTGGGGACCATTAAACACCTAGTGTGGCCAAGAAACAGCCTCCACCTTTCATCCTTTTCTGCATCCTATTGAGACCATGGAGAAAATTCCTCCATGCCATTTGGTCACTTTATGCAGCAAGGCCCCGCGCCCCATTGCTACCTCCCAGCACAGAGCATGCTCCCTACCATCACCATGTGCAGAACAAGGGAAGCCTCCACAGGAACCTGGAGAGCATGAGCCATTTTGGGGTGGGCTGGCAGTGAAGCAGAGGCAGGCCCAGGGTCATCCACTGAAAGGAGAGGATGTGTTAAGAGCAAGAAGAGCCACGGTCAGGGCAGACCTCTATTCCCAGCTACCACGAAGCAAACAGGAGCTATGGGAGTGGAGAGCACAACTGAGCGCAGCCCTAGAAAGCCTTAGCTTGCATTGGGAGTCAGACAGGCCCACACATCCCCTGCATAGGGGAGGTGAAAATTGCCCGTCCCTTTCCCTCTGACAGATTTTCACCCAGCCCTGCTGCAAAGACCCTGGCCAATAACAACGGCATCTGACGTTTACATGGCCACCTTCACCGCATGGCACTCGACTGCAACACCTGAAGGCAAGCAAATTGCTATGCAATCCACACTGTACACAACAGTTGCTGCACTAGCCCTGGAAGGGCAGAACTACCAATGCAGTGAAGCCTGGTTGCTGTTCAAAAGCACATAGCACCAGCAGGCTGCATACCAGTTTAAGACAGGAAGCTAAGAAGAAGCAAGCAGCGGCTAGTCCAGAGGGGGATGTAGCCAGGAGGCAGAACACAATAACCAAGAAATGTGGGGTTAACACCCTGACATTGACAGCAAGTGCCCTGGGAACGCTAGTGAACACGGATGTCAGGACCCCTCTTGTACAATCCAGGCAAAGAAGAGGAAAGGCAAACCTTCAAGCAGCAGACTGGGCCTGCGTGTGTGTCTGTGCCCTAGAATGTCTCTCAGCAGCGTTCCCTCTTTGATTCAGTACTGCAGAGCATTCTGTACGTGATCCTATTTTTGCCTGGAGCTTGAGCTTAAGTGAAGAATGGTGATCGCTGCACCGTGTTTGTCATTTTTCTTTTTGGAAGGCTTTGGGGGTTTTGTGATTTTTTTTTTAACTTGCCTTTTTTCTCTTAATCGTCTCAAAATGTTCTGGCATGCCAAGCCAGAGGCTTTGAGTTTCTCTTGGGTTTCCTATTTTCCTCAGACTATGCTCTGATTATTATTGCTATTTTATTTTATTAAACAAACAAAAACTTTAATGATAAATGGATTCCGGGACCCAAAGATCATGGAGGGACCAGCCATTTGCTGAAGGGGAGGAATGCTGCGTAGTCACAAGAAGGAACTTATCGGGAGGAGAAACTAAGACTCAGAAGAAAGGAAAGGGTTACAGAGCCAAATGCTCCAGAAGCTTCACAACTTATCTGTCAGTTGGCATAGCAGAGAGAAACAGCAAAGGTGTGAATAAATTAGAGTGATCCAGTCAATTCGAAGTGTTGGGTTTGCTGCTACTGTTATCGTTGTTATTAATAGCAACACTGGCATCCTCCTTGACACATGTGCTTCTCATCATTAAAGGCTTGATTATCTCTTGTCCTTACGCAGGCCTGCCCTTACGTCCCTGCTCAGCCAAAGTAAATTCTTCTCTGATGATGGCTCAAGCCATGGGTCGGACAGATGGGGCTGCTCACGTGATCCCCCCTACCGAGGATAAGGTGGGTGGGGAGGCAGCAGAGGAGGGAGGGAAGTGGGAGGAACTTTGGTTCCTCCTCCATCCACCCCTTTCCTTCCACACACTTGCCAGCTAATCCAGTATTATCCCCTGGCTGCCAGAGGGACTAGAAGAGGGATATGGACTGGTAGAACAAAAGTAGAATTATTAAATGTAGCCAAGGATGGCAAAGTGCTCTGAAATATTAATGAGGCCTCAACCCTCACTTCATCCTCCGTCTGTCAAGATGCATTATCCCTAGTTTTCAGATGGAAAAAAAAAGTCACAGAGCAGGGAAGTGACACGGCACATCAATGACAGAATGGAGACTGGAACAGACGACTGCTGATCTGACCACTAGGCCACACTCCTTTCCCCAGACCACTACAGCCTTCCTCAGCTTGCCAACTACCACCAGCAGCTGTACGATATTTTCCAGATTGCACTTAATGGTCATTTGAAAGAGATGAGAAGGTGAATACGTAATAACTGCAGTAAGGTGACGAGGGTGTGTTTCTTCTAAATGGAACATGAAAATTTCTCTGAATCATTCACTGATCACTGTAAAAGTAGCCAGCAATGATGTTTTGACCAGGAAGTTGTCACCAGGACTGATCTGTAGCAAGCGTGAGGAACTAAGAAAACTGCTTTCTATTAAGGTCATCCTGAGAAGGCCCCATGGCAAATTGCAATCGGTAATTATTTTTTCCACATGCATTTCAGAGAACCCTGCAGTTCCATGTGCAGCCCACACTCTGCTGTAAGCCAGTCCCTTGTTGCCCTTTCTCATTTCATGTGATTTCTTGAATCCACATGCATCTGTTTCAGGAAACATCAGCAAATCAGAACCTCGCTACCCACCATTCTGAAGAAAAAAAATGTATCTAGGAGGAGCTGCTGAAAGAAGAAACGGCTCTAAATTCACTTCAGATATTCACTGCCTCCCTCCCCCCCACTGGCACCAAAGCTTGGGCAGCAGGACCATTGCTTACACTTAACCTTGAGTTCATGAGCATTCTTTGTGCTTACTTAGATCAAGCATTCCCAAATCAAGCCTTGGTGAAGACTTCACAGTGTTGTTTGTGATGCTCAGAGCAATCATAGTTGTATGCTATTACTGGAGACATTTTAAGTGGCCATAAATGTGGGCATGCAATGCACAATATGAGCAGAGTATGGCTGGTGAGAAGGGGAGGCAGGGAGATAAGAAAGAGAGTGGTCTCTCATGTAGAACAGCATAATAAGCCAAGGACACAACTTGCAGAGATACCTGTAAATAGCCAAGTGGTCATGAAAAGCTTGAAGCCTTGAGTAGATCCCCATGCAGTGTAAACTGAGCAGCACAGCAACTGCACAACAGAAAACTGGACCTTCCAAATGACACTTTTTGTTGGTCTTTGTAGCGCATGAGTCATTGAGTGATTCCAAACTGATTCATTAGGGCCATCTGAGGGGATGTGAAATCTTGGACGGGAAGGAGACAGCTTTCTGTGTTGAGAAGTAACCAAGCCATTTTCAACACTGCCCCTCATTCAGAAGGCACAGCTAATACTAGAAATGCTTCTGTGAGAACACAAGCAGGTAGGCATCCATTCTGACCAGACCTCTCAGCCATTTGAGGTTTGCCCCAGCACATATCTGAACTGATCCAAACCTCTTGGATCTAGAAATGGACTGAAAATGTTCTGAGACAGAATTTCTGGCAAAATTTCTAAATAGTTGCAACTTCTAGCCAAGTCTGAGCATCTCCTGAGATTTTCAGCATTTCCTGTTACAAAACTGGATGGCACTGAGAGAGAAAATCCTGCCAATATACAGTAATGGAGGAACACTTTCTATTGTGCTGGGCTGAGATTGAAATTATTGATGTGGCCCATTGAATCAAAGAGGCAGGAAGTATTAGAAAGAAAATAAAAAACTTTATCCCCAACTTCCCATAGGCTGCCTGGGTGCACAAGCTAAATTTCAACTATACACAAGTATGCATTTGACCTGGGGCCTGATTCTCAGGTGGTGTAAATCAGTGTAGGTCCATAGAGATCTCATGGAGCAATAGCAATTTATACTAGCTGAGACCCAGGACCACAGTATCTAAGCAATCAGTGAACCTTTAGGACCCACAGTTGAAATGCACTATGGAATCAATAAGAAACAAAAAGGAAAACATGCTCTGAAAGATCATCGGGGCATCTCTTTATTCCTGCTGTCTCTTTCTTAACCACTGATTGGCTTATGTATAAATGGGAGAGCTGGTCAGAAAATGGTGAATGAAAACGTTGATGAAAACAAAACAAAAAATCATTTTCTAATAAATTTTTGAGGGCAAAAATTCAAATGCCCAAAATCTTTCAGACAAAAAAAATTAAAAATTTCAGCTGAAAACCAAAATATTTAGAGATTTGGAAATGCTGCTGCAATGCCATATTGGATTTGTAGTTTGGGCGCTTCATACGCTTATTATCTTCTATAGGCCAAGCTTCCTGCTCAGACTCCATTTCCCATGATGCACCATGTTCTCCCGTCTTGGAGAAGAAAGAGAATACGCAGTGGGAGCCCTGGCCGTGGTGCATCAAGGGAGATGTAGTCTAGCCGGAGAACCTGAGCCCGAGAGGGACATGAGGCAACTTAATTACTGTTCCCACAAGGCACTGTGGCAGCATGTCCAAATTGAAATATTTCAGGTCTTTGATTTTTCGACCAAAAAATAATTAAAAAATCAGACGTAGACACTTTTCACAAAAGAATTTGTTGAGTTGCAAATCCAATTATCTGTCAAAAAAGTTTTGATGGAAAATTTTCAGTGAGTCTTAGTCAATATGGCATTACAAATAGATCTCAGCAGAGATGCCACGTAGTGTCAGATTCCTACAGAGATTACAATTCTGTGTAGAGACAGTGAACTTACCCAGCTGTAGGTCAGAGGCACTTATTTATAACATATAATTTTACTTTATTTACCTCCAGCAGGATAATAACCCTAATCCAAATCAGCATGCAGCACCGAGGTTCAGTTTTATCTGCCTATCTGTCTAGGTATTTATAGAGCTCCCATCCCCATGGTATTGAAACGCAGTGTCTGTTCTGTAGCTAGAATATCCCAACCTGTGTATGCTGGCACAGGTGTTCCTAAATTGTTTCACTTATCATCTTGCATAATTATTCTGTCTCACAGTCATTGGCTGTGTTGAAATGTTAACAACACAGATCCATTGAGTAGCTGTGTTAAAACTTTCCCTGCCATATCCAGCTCCAGTTCTTCCTGCTCTTTAAAAAGTGACTTTATTGCCCCAATAATCCCTGTGGCCTTGCTAATGTGAAAGCAAGAGTGGGGTGACTTCCTTCACTGATAAAAGTAAACCCTCGAAGTCCTGAAGTCACAAGACTCATTGAACGAAGATAAAATCCAGAGACATACTAAGCAGCTGCAATCTTCAGTGGGAACTGCAAGTTCTCAACATCTCTGAAAAGCACACCATTGGCTCATTCAGTTAATAGTTGGGGTTCTCCAACTAAGGACTAAGTAAAAATTGAGTAGGGACCTCAGGATTTGGGCCAATAGCAGATGCTGGAAAAAAACTACCAGAAATTGGGGCCCCCTTAGTTGTGCTTCAGAGCTTGGTGAAAAATGAATGATGGGATGGTCCAAGAGAGCCTTTGGGAGGGTGTCCCCTGCAAGGCCTAACATCTGCATGACTAACAATTATTTGCCACCTTCTCTCACCTTGAATGGCACTTCATGACTGCTTCCTGCTCAGTGGGAGCCACTGTAGAGTTATCAGCACTGCTCTGCATAAGGATGTTAGTATCAGGCCCCAGGAGAGAAGAATTAAGGAAACAAACTCTGGCTTTAAAAAACATTGTGGAAAGGGAGGGAAGAGGAAATGGAGAACATTGATCTGAAATTTGGGAGAAGTCAAGCGAAAGTGCTTCTCTCTCTCTCCACGTGATCAGTGAGTGATATGTTAATAAATCTCAGATGTTTGGGATTTCAGCAGACTGGAGTCTGGGGTCCAAACTATCAGCCAAAATATTAATATATTCCAAAAGCTCTTTCAAATCCACTTAAACTAGTATCTTTCAGTCGGTTTTAAAACATGCCCGTTCTCATGGACTCAGCTCTTACATGCTGAACTATACAAATAAAATCTTCTTTTAACAAAACGTAATTTTCAGGAAGCTTGACCCTTAATATGGATCCAATTCCTTTGGATTTCTTGTATATCTTAGGTTTTAATGTTTTGAAGAATGATTGCTGAGCAGATCTTTTTCATGAAGTGTACATTTACCATCCAGCCTTTACAGATCAAACAGTGATTTCACTGTAGTCTATAGATTTCCCCTGGTGACTACATTACAATGTAAATACAAGCTTGTGGGCATTCTAATGTCGGAATTCCAAAAGAAAAGCCTTTAAATTACAATTGAGGTTGCGAAGCATAATTTGAAACAAAAACAAATCACTGAACAGAGCTGTATAAATAACTAAATACTGGGGAATTCACAAGTTAAGGTTACATAAACCATTCTGACACCAACCTTAATTCACAGATAGCATGAAAGAGAAAAATTCTCAGTGGCCAGCACCCAAGCAATCTCAGCTTTGTATTTGCATTTGTATTACTATTTTAGAGTCCAATCCAAAACGTCACAGAGTTTTTGGTTTGGAACATCATTTTTTAAATCTCTGATATAGTATCATAATAGAGCCTGCTGCTTTACGTGAAAAGCTCTGGGCGCAGTCTGCAATGGTTAAAACAATTTCTCTGCCAAGTAAGTAAAGTTTCTCCTTAAGCAACAATGCTGTAGCCGTCATCCTCAGCTTGTGCTATCCCATCATGGGCAAGGGAATGAACTGTAATAACACGCACAGAAGATTGTGCATTCTTGGTCCCTTGAAGAAATTCTAACCTGAGTGCATATCTTTTGCATGGGTCATCAGCTATGGCCCAACCGCAGAGTGCAAGCCACCAGGATGCAATGGTAATTTATCTGTTGCTCTCAACTGTTAAGATACCATGTGCACTATCTCCAAGAAAGACAGGGTTAAAACAGTGTAAATTAAAAACATCTTAAATTAAAATCCTGAATTGCACTCTGAAAAAGATTAGTAACCAGTGCACTCCCTGGAGCACAGGTATTATCTTTCTGTGTACAGTATCATTAAATAAGGAGTGTTGTAACATTCTGCATTAGCTGATGTTTTTAAGCAATTTTTCATGGTAGTCTTGAGAGAGACAAGGTAGGTTAGGTAATATCTTTTATTGGACCAACTTCTCTTGGTGAGAGAGAAAAGCAGAGCCCTGTAAATTTGCAGATATCCGCTTGGTATCCAGATATCCGAACCTGAGGCTATCCACAGATCATTTTTGCAGATCCCAGATCAGATGCAGATACAAGGGCTCTCGAGACAAGCTTTGAAGCCACACAGAGCAATTCTTCATGTCTGGGAAAGGTTCTGCCAGCATCACAGCAAAATGCAAGGTGGAACAGATTGTTTAGCATAAGTAGTTAGCACATATTGCAAGGGACTATTCAAGGTAGACTGGCCCATTAACACCTGTTGGACAGAGTGTATATAGCAAAAGAGCTGTACAACCATTTGCAACTTTAGAAAGAGCTTGTTTTTACGCAGCAGCTGCGCAGATGCAGTGCTTTAGTGAAGACGCTCTTATGTCGATGGGAGAGTTTCTCCAGTCAGCATAGATAATCCACCTCCCTGAGAGGCTGTAGCTATGTCAGCTGGAGAAGCGCTCCTGCTGATGTAGTGCTGTCTACACAGGAGGTTAGGTCAGAATAACTATATTGCTCGGGAGGTGTGGATTTTTCACACCCCTGAGCGATGTAATTATACACCATAGGTCTGTAGTGTACATCTGGTCGAGTCTCCCAGGATGGTGCTCTAAGAGGGACTGGTCTTTTTGTCTCAGTCTCACCCAAAAAGAACGTTGTAACCAGATTCTGCCATAACTCCACCAATAACTGTCAGAGAGCACCATTCCTCTCCCATTTCAAGTCAATGGAAAATCCACCCTTGGCTTCGGTGGCATGGGGCATAGCCACTGAACGCCATTTTCATAGTCACACACTGATGCTGGAGTAGGCGTTCGAACCTGTCTAACATATTCTCCATGTCTCCTGCTGCATCACAAGCAACGAAACACCTTTAAGCACTAGAGCTGCTGATATCGCGTGGAAAGCTTGAGAAAGACTATTTAAGACAAACCCCATGCATCCTTGTACTCTCCTTCTCCAGAAAATGAGGCATTCACCGTGGAGAGGTGATGCCGACACTACCTATCACCATCCTTATGTTGTGACAGCCCCCCCTCGCCACAACAATCAGTTATAATGTCACGGATGCTATGTCTACACTACCAGTTCAGAACAGGGTTCATGGGTGGTCTCTGGTATCATCAGATTGCAACAGGTGAGCAGGATTGACAAAATCATCTCCAGGCTGCACGTGAAAGGTGCCAAAGTGCTGCATCATCAACGTTACAGACACACACCTCTCATGCCTTCTGTGTGGCCGACTCTGTGCATCAGAGTCACATGCATATAGCCATAAATGAGAATTACAACAATATCGTCATCATCGTCAGCGATGGACTGCCAACAACACATTACAAGACACTACGAGCTGGGTGTGATTCCCAGCTCACATCCACATGCTCAGACCAACTCTCACGGCGCTAATGTGAGTATAAATAGCAATGTGCCACAGTAGTGTGGATGGCGGCGGCAGCAGCACAACTTAACCATGCGGCGTACGTACCTGCAGGCTTCAGGTGGGTTTGTAGTTGGCACGGCTAAGCCGTGCTGCTGTCATCACTGCCTGTGCTACCACAGCTCCTCCACTATATATACATTCAGGGTAGCTTGACGAGACCTAGCACGAGTATGTGTGCTGGGAATCGCACCGATAGCTCATAGTGCAGATGTAACCAAAGAGATAGCTATGCAGTGTCCCTTGGGTCAAGTCAGCCTGATGCTAGGTTGCCATTTTGCTATCTTTCACTCGGATGAATGCCGGGATTCAGATCCACTCCTCCTCTGTTCTGCCAGAACCCACGCCACTTCAATGGTTCTAGCCATGCATCACAAACTGAGTAAGACAAATTTTGGATTCTTCACTCAGGTTTTGCTTTGCTTCAAAGTCCATTAACTTCAAATCAAGAGTTTTGTCTGAATAAGACCTGAGTGAAACCTCAGTAAGGACTTTGGTATTTGGCCCCGAGAAAAGAACACCTCTATGACTCCCCAGAAGCATGATTCTCCACACCTTCAACCTCTCCCTCAAGGCTTAGACACTTTGGCCATTAAAGACATGTGTATGTTCATGACTAACTTGAGCTTCTCCCAAGCACCCCTGGATTTGGGATTTGTTGATTTTAAATATATGGGCATGATTGGAAGATGGCAGGAGAATTCACAATTGAAACAAACAAGACCGAATTAGATTGGAAGAGAAAAACTCTCACTTGCCACCCCAAATGCTGTATCTGTTAGGCTAAGGTTAGACAGAGATAGAACTAGCGTTCAAGACAGTTATGGTGGAATAAGTTATTCCTCCTTTAAGAGCATAAGTGGGATGAGAGCAGGACACACAGAGAAGCTGGACTGCTGGTTGCATGGCATTTGGGGGAATTTCCATCAGCTGCCAATGGGAGGACCATAAGAGCTTGTGGTCATGACCTGAGATGAAGGGTGGTCAAGCATTTAGGGCACTAGCTTAGGATGTGGGAGACTCAGCTTCAAGTCCCTGCTCTGCCACACTTGTCCTATGGAACCTTGGGCAAGTCACTTTGCCTCAGTTTCTCATCTTTAAAATGCTGATAATAGAACTGCCCTATCTCACAGAGATGTTGGGAGGATAAAAAGATTTAGACTGTTAGATGCTCATATGCATCTAACATATAAGTACCTAAGATAAACCAAAACTAAACAATGCTGTATTTACCTGTGTCACAACTATGCCTTTATTTTTCATGCACCGCACCTCTACGGACTCAGATGTCTTAACAGGCCATCAGCCAGTTTGTGTTCAGTTCATTGCAGATTGTCTAAGAAAACACATACACACACAGTGCTCTCTCCTGATGACCTTATTTTTATTCTTTCTTATAGTAGCTTTTTCCTTTACCTAAAAAATAACCGTCGGTCTAGCATGAAAGTATATGGTTGCTCTTTGTTCATGGAAAATCATGAACAACTCAGCTTGTCTAGGAAAACAGAGCAAGAAAAAGGAAATCTCCTGCTTCCTGTATGTTCCATATTGTCTTGTAATTAATCATAACCATGCTAGTTACTCTTGTTTTATTAAATGCAAACATAATTGTTGACAGTGCACCTTGTATTCTTACATAAGCCATAACAGAAAGGGGGTCAGATAGATAAGAGAATGCAGCAGAGCTGAGGCTGGTGCAATGTACAGAAAGTTACATGCCCATAAAAGACAGTTTGATAGTTTAGCTTTGAAATCAGCTCATGCCATCTTCCCTGAAACAGTTAAACTGTTCACCTAACACCCACCACTGTCAGTAAATGGTGTCAACAAGGAAACTCGTTTACACAACTGATAGGTGGCCTTGCTCCCTTCTCTGCTGCAATTTCCATTTCACTTTCACCAAACTTTCCCACATCCTTCCCACCCAAGCCCAGAGAGGGGGAGAAAGGAAGAGCAGTCCCCCCTTTGAAACGCACATGCCAGTCCCCCCAGAATGTTACACCAGTCTGTAAATCCCAAGCAAATCCAACCCACAAAGCCTCACACACCCTGAAAACATTTCAAGGTCTCAGCAGGAAGCTCCAGATCTTTGCTGTCCATTTGTATTCCCCTTGGTTAGAGAAAACGTCCTCCCTCTCTCTTTTTCTGAAAACCACCAGGAATTATGAGCAGTGCAAGCAGACCTATAAATTCAGCCACTTGTCAAGCCTGTGACATCTGTGCACTGATCAATTCCCTGTTCTGCATCCCTAGAGGGCTGGCAGTTCAGATCACTGCATGCTTACTGCTACCTACCCCAGTGTCAGGGTACTGCTGCCAAAACATAGGACACTTTCCATTTCCAGTGCTCACTCAAAGGGTTTTGCAACATGTTACTATGATGCATTTTGAAGTAAGATAGATTCGATTTTTTTTTAAGTATCTCTTTCCGTGGCTGGCAGGGGGTGGGCATGGCATGCCGTTCACATAGGGCACACGTTACGTCCCATGATTAGTGCCAACTTCCCTTTTGGTCCTTTTGGACACTTTCTCACAGGAAAAGGTTTCTCAGAAAGAGAATGACGGAGGGACAGATTCAGCTGAGGTGTAAACTGGTTTTTGCCAGGTACATTCTGACACATGGCCCTGATGGCTGGTCGTTCACCGGGAAAGGGGGGAAGGTGCATCCTTCCATAGCTTCCACATAGGAATTCACCCTGCCCCCAAAACTACCACCACTTGATCTCTCTTGGGATGATTCTCTCCTGGGGGATCAGGACCTATTTGGCCCAAAGAAATGTAATTTACACTTCATTGCTCATGCCCTCGTGCATCCCCTGCCCTATAACCAGAGTGAGAGACAGACTGACACATATGGTTTATCCTTCTGACTAGCGCAAAGGGGGACACAAGCTAACGTTCAGCACTCACATATCTGCACTAACAGAGCCCTTTACAAAACTTAATGAATTAATCTTGCCAACAACCCAGAGAGGGAGGCGATTAGTGTCACTGCCTCACTTCAGAGGAGGAAGTTGCCATATTAGCAACTCCTCTCCATCCCACTGGATTAACAGTTGACAAACAGTTAAACATCTGATTTCCGTCAGACAACAAGTGCAATATGTAACATGTCCAATCGCCCGCCAGACGTTAGTTCCTCTGCAAAGGAAGAGTGTTGTCCAGGAACATTTCCTGTATAAAAACATCCTGCTTTGCAGGCAGAGCAACCCTATGTAAGCGAAAGGCTGGGAGAGGGCTGTTAGTACTTCTTCACAATATTGTTGAAGAACATCTGACCTCAAGCATTCCACTTTAGAGCAATCCTCTGTCTAATCCATCTACATAGCACCAATCAAGGCTCCGGATCTTATCTACCTCTCTTCCTTCCATTTGCAGCTTCTGCCTCTTCCCTAGGAACAGTTGCATCAAACCAACATCTTTCCCACCTGTCTTTTCAACGGAGAGCTTGTCTTCACTGCAAAGAAAAGTCGACCTATGTTAGGTTAACTTACAGCCATGGCATTAATGACTGCGGTGGCTGATGTCCACATGACCCTCCTCGGGTCAGTGGTGCATGTCCTCCCCAGGAGCACTTCCACCAACCTAAGAGGGGCAGTGTGGGGCGCTGAGAGCCTTGTCTCAGGCTCTTGGATTCCCAGCAGGCTGCCCCCCTCCCTCATTCCCCGCTGAGTGCAGGGTCCAGTCACCCAGGGCTTCTTGCCTCCCCGCATCCAGCCACTCAGTTCCTCTGGGCAGCGTCCACTGGCTCCCTTGGCACCTTCCGTGAGCAGTGGGCACTGTCCGGGGTTCTCTGCTCAGTGTCGCATTCCGGATTTCTTCGTTTGACCCTGTGACCCCCCAGGCCCACTCCTTTTTTCATCCTTTGTCCCATGCAATCAGTTGTCCTGGATCCAGTGACTCCTCCGCCTCAGGAGGAAGGGCCTTTCGCAGTGGGCGGGCTCGTGCCGCCCACTTCCCGACCCACAAATAGTCCAGCTGCCCAGCTCCCAGGGAAGTGGGGGGGCCAGCTGGGCTCTAGCTGCCCGGCTTACTTGTCAATTTCATGGCTCCAGTAGATGTAAGGAACTCAGTGTGTACATTGACACTGCGTCACCCTGACTACACAGACATAAGCCCTGCACCTCTCGTGGAGGTGGTTTTATTACGTCGGGACAGCAGGCAACATACATAGGTGGGAGGAGCATTGCAGTCTGTACACCTCCACTGTTTTGCCAGCAAAAGCTGGACTTTTGTCCACCAAACTCTGTAGTATAGACCAACCCTGAGTTTTGTGCTGTTGAAAGGCATTAGAATCACAAACATCGAGACCAAAGTTCACTAGCCACAGAATAAGTACAAAGGCATTGGCAGGGGAAGGTCCCCTCCCACCTACAGCCCTATCACCCCTGTCCTGAAGGGATCACTCTAAAGAGAAAGGAACATGCAGTCTCTATGACCAATTCAGTCCCCAGAATCTCTCCAATAGGATTTTCCTTTTCATTTGCTCCCTGGCTTGCCTCCCCCATAGCAATAGTGGTTTCTTGTCTCAGAGGGCTATGGCTTTGGGTGGAGATTAACAAGCAGCATTTTCCAGCCATTTCTTCCGTAATGGCTCTTGTCAAAGCCACTCTCTCTGCGAGCACCCAGCTGCCAGTGCCCATGGCTCTGTACACTGCCATGTGCAGCAAACACTTTCTAAACTCAGCATTCGCCCTCATGGTAACAGGATATCAAGGTATTTCATCTGTGTGGGGGGATGTGCAGCATGTCACACCAGCAAAGGGGACATTTGGAGGCTGAAATGACACATCTTTTGCTTTGCTAATCCCCATGGGCCTGATTCTTTACTCCAGCTAGCAGCACCTTACACTGAGTCATCCTGATGATTTCAGTGGGACTGCTAGAGGAGTAAGATATCGCTTGACATGGGGAAAGGTGCCAGATTCTGTCCTCATCTGATATCGCTGGGCTCACTTATCTTCTTATAAATGCTTAGCCTCACATTGCACAAAACCTAATAAAAATGCTAGTCCTGGCCCCACAGAAAAGCTCCAAGGAAAAGTCGAAAGTGAAGTGTGTCAGTGGATGAAAGGGGGAGGGTCTAACCAATGCCTGAAGTTGTTGCTTTTTATCCTCTCTTTCCAGACACTTTTACATGTGCTGTCTGTAAATCTCACAGTCAAGCAGATTTAAACTGTTTTTATTATTATTATTATTATTATTATTAAAGAAAACAATTTCCTTCTTCAGATACTGGTTTCTTTTATTCCTCCCCCACTATTTGGAATGGATCACTGGTGCCATTTTATATCCAAATCATCAGCCACAGTTTAATTTTTCCTGTGTTTGTGTCTTTCTTGCACATTCTATAGCTTGTCTCTTATGCAGGAAGGCAAACTAGATGATCATTATGGTTCCCTGTGGCTTTATAATCTCTGGATGATATTCTGGCTCTGAAGTCAATGGTAAAACTCCCATTGATTTCAGTGCGGCCAGGATTTCACCCTATGTTCTATGGAATCTATTTTCTAAGCAATAGCAAATTTTCTAAGTTTCCCACCAAAAAAGGATAAAAAACCTCTTTGGATCAATTGTCATTCCTCTTTTGAAAAGTCTGGGCCATATTCCCAGCTGGCATAAATCAGCATAGCACTATGCCAATTTACACCAGCTGAGCATCTGGCCCATTATCATTTCCTTTTCCTATAGTGCCAAGGCACCCATTACCAATGGGATGGTTTATCTGGGAGCCAAAAGTACATCGGAGGTTTTACCAAAACCTTCTCTGTTCTATAAACTATGTGTTCTCACAATCAAGTTCCAGGGGATTGTGACCATTTCCCCCCTTTCTTCATGACTACACCAGGAAGTAGTGATCAAACAATATAGGAGTGGTTGGCCACATTTTTCTCTTACAAGACAGCATCGCAGTATGGAAAAGGCTAAGAACCCCTGCTACAGGCAAGAACATTTCATGCTTCAAGACACAGAATAAAAAGGATTTCAGCAGAATGTACCTTTTTCATCTTAATGTTACAACAGAGATCTCATTTTGGTTTCCCAGGCCTTCGGTAAGCCTGGAGTCCAGCTCTGGGTTATTAAAAACCATCTCTCCTAAACCCCAAAAGAGAGATTTTAAAGTGACAACATTTTGCAAAACAAACAGGCATGAAAAGAAACACATTCAGCCACTTCACCTGATCTCAGTGAAACTGGCTGCTTTTGACTCCCCCCAGCTGGTTTAGGAAGGTTTTATGATGGAAACAATGACAGTTGTATCCAATACAGCAATTAATTGGGCCTGGGTTTCAGCAGATTTCAGTAAATATTCACTCTGCAAACTCTCTAAAAGTTATTAGATTTGTATGAAATCAAACTGGATACCCTCCTGATACTGCATTAATTACAGACCTAGAGCCCGATCCTGCACACACTTGCTCAACCAGCAAGACCCACTGAACTCTTTGCATTCCTGGCAGGAAGGAAGGCTACACAGATGCGCAAGAGTATGCCAGATCAGGCCACACTCATCTCTGCAAGGTGCTTTGTGTATTCATTTATTTGAGGAAAAATCAGCAGGAGGCTTGTTGATGTCCTTCACTGCTAGAGTGGCTGATCTGACATTTAAAGGGACAATGTCAAAATTTGTCCATTTCACATTTTATGGATTTGAGTGTTATAGTTTGATGATGACAGTCTTCTAGTTTTTACCAGCTAAATTCAAAGGTAAGGGGATGTAACAGTTCTCACAACAACCTGGTAAGTCTCTATTATACCCATGAAAGAAGAGACAACAGAGAAAGTCAGCACCAGGTGCCTTGATTTCCTGTCTAGCTCTACTCTGTTAAAGCCTATAGGGAGGCCTGTGGTTGAACTCCAACTGCTAATCTGAATTAAAAGCAGAGTTGCTGTGTCTTCACAGCTATCTTAAGCAGAGTTAGCTAACCTGAATTAAGAACATAGACATATCCTTTGCTTCTGCCGATGTTCAGCGTTCCAGTCACCAGGCTGCATTCAGATTAGCATGCACCTTACAGAAGTGGGAATTTTCTCACACCAACTGCAGGGCCCAGCCCAAGTACAAGATCTTTTCCTTATTACCAGCAAAGCCCATATTGTTTGCTATTTGGTTTTAAGGGAGCATAGTTAGCTAATGAAGAAGCAAACTGCTGAGATAACGGATGGTGAAGAGCCAGGCAGCAGGATCCACCGACAGTGGGGACGGCTAGCCGAGATAAAAATGTCAACTGCCTACCCAGCCCCTCTTTAAAGTACAGCACCAGATCTGTCTCCATGGGAACTGTAATGGGGGCAGGACTTCTCTTTGCCATCTCAAACTGAGAAGAAAAAAAATTAAAAGAAAATAATGAACCTTTCCACAGTGATGTGACTCTGAGCAAACTGAGCCGGAACAGCTGGAATGAGCAAATGCCTTTGTGTTGCCCCGTGCTGTCTCTTTGCTTTGCCTACTCTAAGCTTGGATGAATTCCTTATCCTGTTGCTTTGCCATAGCAGATAACAGGTCCAGCGCCTGCTGCTGTAAACGATGTTGCTACAGCATAAACGTTGAGCACTAGCAGGTCTGCGCTTTAGACTTGCTGGCTCTAACTGCAGCTTTGCACGGTTGGCCTGGGCATCTCGCACCCTGCCAAAGATCTACATGGAGCAATTTAGGGGGGGTCTGAGGGAGAGGGAGTGATAGTGGGTGTGGGTATGTGCAGATGGTGGTATGAGCCTGACAGGCCCGGTGCGATTTTCAGAGTGGCTGAACCCACACAGCTCACATTAACTTTATTCGGAGCACCTCTGAAAGTCATGCCCTACAATAAGGGGAGGGAGCAGAGAAGAAGCCATACTGGGCCTGATCCACAGCATGTGTAAGTCAGTAGGAAGGCTCCCTTGTTGCCAATGAATGGGATGCAGATCCAGCCCATGCTGCACAAAACACCACGTCAAACATTTAAAATGGAAAGGTTCATAGAAGTAATTATTTAAAACAAACCTTTCTGATTCAGACCGCAGCAGGGTTACCAGGGGGAAGTCAGCCCTGGGCAGGGGGCCAGCACGATGTTTATCACCATTTCACCCCCCACCCACCCACCAAAAGCCTCCAAAATAGAGTGTAAATGGGGCTGCAGTGGTGCATCTGCTTCATGATGCCCCTCTGCATTGAGAGACTTTCATCCCTAGAGAACAGCTGTCACCCTGCACCCAGCCTCCATCGCTGGGTAAGCTACTTGCTGATTGCACCTCCTGCTATTTTCTGTAATTGTTTCCCTAATTACATAAAACTGGCAAAGTTCAATTTGTCTTCTCCTCAAAATAATTTGCTTTCCACTGTACACTGCTGGATTTGTCTCCCTGTGTAACCCATGTGTCTGCAGCCACTATTATTCATTTGGGTTCATCCCTCCCCACCACCACTGCCTTAAATGAAATTTATTTTGACAATGAGTCTAATCAAATTACACAATGTGACCAGATTAAAGTCAGCTGCTTCAAAAATATGAGATTCAGTTTCATGTTAGTCAAGCTACTGGTTGTACCTTCTCCACCTCCTGGGGAGGTAACCCCTTCCAGACCACATCTCATGGTGCAAATTTTGGAGAACAAAGGTGTTTGCAATGGAAGATGTTATGATAATAAAGGGCACCCCAGAGAACAGAGATTAACAAGGAGACAAGGGGGGGGAGGGCATTGCAGTGTTTATTTTTTATCACAAAAATGTATCAGGCAGTGTATTTCCACAAATCCGATTGACTTCAATGGAGCATATTGGTCTAAACTTAACCCTAACGGAGAAACACTAATTTACACCAGATGTGACTTTGGCTGTGTGTGCAAAAGATTATACATAGCGGCAGTAGCGGACGATAGGTCAAAATCCAGTTAACTGGACACCTTCCTACCTTTTAGAATCCACTTCTTTTCCAATAATCCAATTTATTATTTCCATGTTATTTTCCTACCTATGCCGTAATGGAGAGGACATCACATAGATTAGAGCAAAGCTGAAGCAAATTCAGGTTGTGAGTTAAAATATAGTTGCTCTATCTTTAGATAGTCAGTTATTAGTTTAGTGCCTGGAGAATTTCCATTTCTCTTAATTCTTGTATTCTTCTATGACCTTCCTAGTCAAGAATTTGTTTTTTCAGCCATAGTGACAAAATCAAAAATAAAGTTTCTAACTAGTTTAATTTCAATGAACAGCACATTTCCCTAAAACCATGGTAATTGGAATTTGGGGATTTCTTAGGCTTGATTTGTTTCATTTAGGACATTACGTGAAGAGCTGAATACAGGAACATAGGTATTGCCACATTGGCTCATACCATCATCCCTTTTATCTGCTGTCCTCTCTAACAATGGCAAGTAGCAGATGCTTCAGTGGGAGGTGCAAGAAAACCTGCAGCGAATAATTATGGAATAGTCTGCTCACAGGGGAAGCTTCTTCCTAGCCCTAAGGAGCATGGTGGTTGAGTTATGCCTTGACACATGAGGGTTTATAGACTTGATAGATTGTACTAGCTAGGATTACAGGTGCAGGAGTTTATTTTTCATATAAACCAGTGTTTCTCAACCTTTTAAGTGGCAACTCCCCCTAACTTCTAAAAAGTTTAATAAGTCCCCCAACACTCAATTTTCCACTCTGAGAAATACAATCTTTTCCCCTTTACCACTGGACGACTGGATTTCTCTTAAAGCAGGAGAGTTCTGAGTGCTGCAATGCTGTGTGGCTGTGGCAGAACACAGAACTCCCTGCTGTTTCTCCCCTCCTTCCTCCTCCCCTTCCTCTATATAGAAGCAAAGGTTAACACCAACCAATCACTATGGCCTGATGGCACGGTCACATGGTGTTCTCCTCACACAGGTGGGAACTTGTGAGGGATGAGTAGGCACTAGCAGCCCACCAGAATGGATAGCAGCGCTCCCTATGGCCATCTAGAGCCATCTGGTCAACTAGAGCAGTGAAATTGACAAGTAAACCTGTGGGTAGAGCCCTACTCCAGGACTGGGCAAGCCGCTGGGCTCTCCATCTGGTTTTCTGGGCACTGGGCTTTGAGCTGGGGAGGGGAGCTGCCACATGGGCAAATTGCAGGTGGCTGCCATCTGGCTGCCAGCCCAGGAGGTGGGCGACTGCCACCCAATCTGAGCTGAGGCAGAGGAGGCTTCCACGCAGGCTGGGGCCCAGGCATGTGGGCAGGCGGCAGACAGCTGCTGCCCATCTACAAGCCAAGGTGCAGGAGACTATCTCTCGGCTCAGAACCGGGGCACAGGTAGCAGCCGCCCAGCTACAAGCCCAGCTCACAAGGTGCAGGAGGCTGCTGCCGGGCTCCCACTTGGGAGCTGGGACCAGGCGGGATGCAGGTGGCTACTGCCTGGCATCCCAAGAAGCCAGCAGCTGCCACCCAGCTTCCCAGGACTGGGGTAGCTGCCGTCTACCTCACAGCTAGAAGGTGGGAAGCTGCCGCCCACCTCCCTTCACTGGGTTTTTTGCCACATACCCCCTGCCTGTGTCTCATATACCCTCAGCGGTACGAGTACCACAGGTTGAGAAACTATGATATAAACCACTACTAAACTCTTTGGACCAGATGTTCTGCTGGTTTAAATTGGCGCAACTCCATTGAAGTCACTTGAAATTATGCTGATTTACACCAGCTGTGGATCTGGCTCCTTGACTCCTGCTAAGGTCTTAGCTCAATAACATGTTGCTAAGTGGAGTTCCACAGGTGTATGATGAGTTGTGGGAAGAAGTTTTAAGCTTCCTGTTTTAAGTTTCTTGGTTTAACTGAGCGACCCCTTTCTACTGGGCTATGTACAGATATGAAGGACAGTCCCTGCCCCAAGGAGTGTACAATCACAGGTATTGCTTCTGCCACTTTTACTAGTGTTGGTTAGTACCTGACCTGCAAGCTGTCCTGTAGATTTCCAAGGGACAACTCATGGAGTGCAGGACGTCGTGAATAAGGGTAATAAGTGGTGACAGGTGGATGGAGAACACAATGAGGAAGAAGGACACAAGGGTGATGGTTACAAAAATAGAGTTGGGATATAGCACAGAGCACTGTTTGGAGACTTCCTTAACAAATGAGCAAAAGATGCCGGCGAGCCACTGTCTTCTCACCTTTAAGTCTCATTTACAAAACCATGAGGATCAGAGACAATTCAATCTGTCCCTAGTAGGCGACTATTTAAGGAAATTACAAGAGAATCAAATCTTCAATTCAAACAAACTAACATACATTGTATGCATGTTTTCCTACTGAACTGCCAGGCAGCACTGACAATCTTGAGCCTTCGCTGGGAAAATTAAAATTAAGCCATGCATCTTTACGGAGAGGAAGGACATAGTGCTAACCGCTGAGGATAGCATGAGTTCCCCCTCCTGGAGGGAATGCTCCATGGAAATCTGATCAAGTGATCCTTTCAGCTTTTAACCGGGGAAGAGACGCAGCAGCCAAGGGCTGCCTGGTTGTGGGCTTTAGGTGCTGTACAACGTGTGCTCTTCAGTTCCTTGGTATTTCAAAGCCTTAAGCAGAGAGCAGGGCTACCTTCAGACCTGACTGCAGACAGTTCCTCGGCATGGATTTGAGAACATAGTCATCATTCAGGAACAGTCATAAAATTTAGTAACCTTATCAAAAACATTGCACAACCTCCCCAAGCCCCAGCAACAGCAGTCAGCTGCCACAGTGACTGATTGACTAAATCTTTCCCTCTCCCCTCATTAAACATAAGATAATATTCCTATAAAAAGCTTTTGTTCACTCTGTTCCATAACATTAGAAAAAATGAAGTCATACTGACATCACATGTTCGAAAGGCAGCTGCCACTGCCGTTTGGGTGCTCAGACCTGATAAACCAGGGCTTATCTTCTTCTGACTGCACTGATGCAGCCGAAAACTGCAGCTGCAGGTTTTAATGCCTCAGACTTCTGTGAAGTTTCCATTGAGAAAGTTTGTTTTGGAGCCAGGAACCATGCCTGTGTGGTTAAAGAAAACTGCCTTCCAGAAGGGGCTCCTCATGTTCCAGCTATTCAGTCCCTCTACAGACAGAGACAACAGCCGAGGAAAGAGACACTCACTCCCTCTTCCCAACAGTCAGATCCGTGAAGTGGCCATGCTCTTGGGACATGAACGAAAGCCCATGGGAGTGAATGGAAAGACTCCCGCTAACTTCCATGGCTTTAGTTCAGGTCCTGCGTGAGGTGGAGGACAGTGCTAAGCACAGCCTTTAGTCACAGGAGTTCGGAGTGGGCACAGGTTTGCCCTGTCTCATCCAAGCTCCATGGAAAACCCTTCTCCGGGGATGGGACTGTCAGAGGAGAGACTGGTTTTAATTGGCACCGTGGCTCACTGGAAAACATTGATCCCTCCAGCAACCTGCAGCAATTCTAATATATAATATTATATATTAATATAACAATATATTATTAATTATTATTATTATATTAATAATATCTAATAATATAATATTTCAATGAAGGGTACCAATTCCGGCAGAGCCCAGCGAGCACCTCTTTCCCAGCACACACTCTTTGATACATCATCCCCATTCTTGACCTCTCTGCTGCTGCTTAGATAGACAGCCCCAGGTTGCCTCTCACCTTCAGGTGGATCATTGACCATGTCTGACCATTGCAGCTGACCGAAAAGAGTATCATTAGCACCAACAAACTCAGGGCACCAAGTCCAGGGCCAGCTGGACCTTCCAACTCCAGCCTCACTGATAACCAGCACCAGGGGCAAGGGGACTCAACTGCGGCCCCCTTTGCCCAGGGCTTGCCCCACTCAGCCTCCTGCACCTTGCTCCTCTTTCATCACCTCCCTCCTCTCTGCCCAGCTACAGCGGGCCACCTCCCCACAGCCTGGTCACTGCTGGAGCCCGAGCCCTCTCCTCCGGAGCGCCTCCCCTAGCTCCTTCCTTCAGCGAGGCTCTCAAATCTCGGCTGGCAGCATCTCCTTGCTGGTGCGTCTTGATTCCCCTCTCCCTCGCTCATTGTTGCCCTGTAGTGGACCCTTCCTGCCGCGAGTCGCCGGGGGGTGCGCACGGGTCTGACATCGGCCCTGCCCCGCACCGCGTTCCCGCCCCCGCTCTCCGGCGGGGAAAGCCCCGGGGGGCGCTGGCGCTGCCCCCCGCCCCGCCGTGCCCCGGAACGGGCTGTTCGTTCTCCGCCTGGAAGGCGCGGCGCGGCGGCGAAGTTCAAAGCCTGCCCGGCGGGAGAGCGCCCCTGCGCAGCCACCCTGCGGAGCACCGGCCCCGGGACCCGCGGCCGGCCCGGGGAGCCGGCCCGAAAGCCCCGCGCGCCCCGCGGGGGCACCGCTCTCGGCCGGCCGGGGCCACTGGCGGCATCGCTCCGGGAAGGGGGCTGCGCTCCGCGGGGTTCACGCCTTACCATTCCCGTGCGAGCAGCCTGGCCCCCCGGGGCATGGCCCAGCTCCCTACGCCGGCGTCTGCATCCTCCGGCCGGGGCCGGGGACCGCCGCGCCGCTCTCCCCGGACAGGCGCCTTGGCCCCGCTCCGGCGGCCCGCGGGCTGCGCTCCCAGACAAGCGGCGGGCGAGCCACGAGCGCACGGACCAGCCGCTCCGCGCCGCCAGAGCGAGCGACTCGCCGGCTCCCTGCTGCGCCCCCAGCGCCGCCTTCCCCGAGCGCCGCCCGGCCAATCAGCGCCAGCGGGGGCCGGCCCGGGAGGAGCGGGGCCGGCGGGGCATCGGCCGGGCGCGGGGGACGGGACCCTCTGCCCGGTGCCCGCAGCGTCTCCGCGCCCCTCACGCGGCCCGAGGAGAGTCCCTGCCCTCCCGCAGACAGCCCGGCGCTGCGTCCTTTGGAAGGGACGGAGCGCGCTTCTCTAGCGAGGCGGGCGACAGACAGACAGACAGACACGGAGTAGAGATGTGACCCGGTAACCTGGGTCTTCAGCTTATGTCCCTGACAACCAGCCAGCCAGCGACGCTGAAGTTAGCGGAGCTCTGCCTGCCTCTGCTCCAGGTCCAGGGGCCCCCGCATCTTGAGGGTGTTGGAAGTTTGAACCTAAATCCTGCCCTGAGTTTCAAAAAAAGGCTCGTTTCACTCATGGGTTGAGCCAGACCCCAGGATCTGAGCAGCCCAAAGCAGGGGGTCTTCACAATCCCAGATGAGGATCTCAGTGTTGCTGTTGGAGCCCATCTGTAACAGGGAAGTGCAATTTTCAAACAGGAGAGCTTTGAATAGCGTGACCATATTTCCCTGTGCTGAATATGGGACGCCTGGTAAAATTACTGGTGTGTGTGTTCGGGGGAGATGCTTGCAGAGCTGCTTGAGGGAGACACATGCCTCTACATTCCCCTCCCCACAGGCACACACTCTACCTCTCCCCTCTCTCATGCATGTGACCGACCCTCCCTGTCCAACACTTTCTGCCCTCCATGCCTGGCTGGACCCCGGGGTTGGACCTGACTCTCCCAGTACCTGGCACCACATCTTCCCAGCCTCCCCACCCAGCCTGAAGCCACAGCCTGCCAGCACTCTCTGGCTGCCCCAGGTGCAGCCAGTGCCAATGGGAGACAGGCCTGGAGGCGGGACCCTGCTGGGCAAACCCGGATCAGCTCCAGAGCTGGGACATGGTGGGTGGGCCTGGGCTATGCTGATGGACCAGCACTGGGAGTGGCTTCGCCCTGCATGTTGCAGCCTCACTCTGCCACCAGCCGTGCGCACCCACCCCCATCAGCCACTGGACACCCCCCACACTGCACTCACCACTGGTGGACAGGTGACTGGTGTCCGGCCAGCAAGACCTGCCACAGTGTTGTGGCCATTCCCTTATAGGCCCCTTCTGAGTGTGGGCCCTGTGCTTTGGCGCCATTGTAAACCCGGTACTGATCAGGAGGCAGAAAATATGGGACAATTTGCCAATTTTTAAGAAAAAGTCGGGGCAACTGTGAGAGGGCTTAAATACGGGACTGTCCCGTTAAAAACAGGACGTGCGATCACCCTAGCTTTAAAATGTAGTTCTTTTCTGATGTGTGATTGTAAAAATGTGATCCCAAGGCTCCTGTTGACAATCTCAGTGATTTTCTAATCAAATCTGCTCTGTTTGCAAGGAAAAAACATTCTCTCCAACTGTCAGCCCTGCAGACTCAGTCTGGGCTCTGGGTGTCAGGCTGGCATCTTTCCATCTTGCTCATCATCGCCAGTATCTCCAGCTCCACAGGACATATTAGGTCCTCAATGACCTCTATGTAACCATGTGATCTTCACATTATGCCCTGGGTGATACCAGTGCAGTCACATTTCCATTAATGGGCTTGTATAGCTTTATGGAATTTAGTAACCACTGCTATTGATGATGCACAAGATGAATCTGAATCCAAAGGCTCTATCTTGTATGGGCCCTTAGGGTAGAATCAAATTGTTTTTTACAATGCATGTCAGCAGTTATGACTCTGATACACAAAGAGAGCAGGTCTATTGAGGGCCCTGATTCTGCTATGACATCAATCCAAGCAGACCCCAGCACTTGCAAGGAACTTAATTCAGTTCAGGGGGATGCCACAGCATGATTAGGACAAAGAAGGTGCCATTTTAACACAGGCATTCTTCAGAATAAAACTGCACCATAATGGGATGTTCCAGTCTTGCATTTGGGTGCTCAGAGTGGCACGTAGGGGCATAAAATGGCTAGTTACACCAAAGTGCCCATTTAGGCATCACAATTCAGGAAATGGACACCCTATAAAGGTACCTGTGTTTGCCAAGATAATGACAAAGGCTATCTAACACATAATATCTAATGCTGAGCCTTGTCAAAGTTTCAAAAATGCATCAATTCTTTTTCACACACAACCCCCAATTTTTTCAATATTTCCACCTTTCCAATTTTCAACCCAACCCATTCATAGAATGGTTGAGATTTGGATGGAAAACTTTCAACAATGTTCTGTGAGAATTTGTCAGCATTTTCAACCAGCTCTGACAACATAGTTTCACAAAATCTAACCCACAAAGCTACCATCCAATTCATTTTTGTTCATTACATACATTTATTAGATGCTCCTCACTTTAGTAATGAAATGCCAGGTTAAGAATAATAACTAATCATATATATGTGTTAAGTAAATTATTGGCAGGGTTGGATCCAGGAGGAAACACTCTCTCTAACCACAGATCAGATTCTGTCAAATTCTGGCCCCATAGCACAGGCTGAATCCATTGGTCTAGATGGACCTGAGAAGAGCCCTTCCAAAGTCGCAGGTTATTAATTTTAATGAGTTCTTGACAGAGATTTCGGTTTGTATCATCCCAGTTCTCACCTTTCAGTGCTGCTCATGATCATAGATTTTGTTTTTAATGTTAAACCTGCATTTATGTGCCTCAGTCTATTTTCATGGTAGCACAGGTTTTCGCTCCGACTGACACGGTCATGGTACTACTGTTCCTGCGCACACACCCCAGTACACGCCCCCCCCCCACTCACTGTGACCTCAAACTCCAATGGCACATAAACCCTCCACTGCACATTGTTTGACAGGCCTGATAGCAGCAGCCTTCCCGCTGTCACAATTGTGCTGAGCCAATATCAGCAATACACTACCACAATATTATTGTGGGTAAGTGTAAACCCGACCAAATAAAAAGACAATCCTCAGAGCATATAGGCCCCAATCCAGCAACATACTTAAACACCGACTTAACTTTAAGCACATGAATGGTCCTGTTGCAATCAACAGATTTACTCACATGCTTAAAATTAAGCATATATTATGCTGGATCAAGAACATATATGGTACAAATCAAAATCATATCTATCTATCAATCTGTGTTCTTACATTGCAACCGACTCCATGGTACATGAGCACCTGTCTACTTTCACCCCAATTCATCACAATAAACTGATAACTGGGATTGATGAAACAAGGATTTGGAACTAGTACATTAAAGAAAATCCCCATCAAACACTGCTTTGAGGCATCACAGCAAAACTGTCCCAAAGTTCCCGTCCCCTCCACTGTTCCCTGGATGTTTTTAGGGAAATGCAATTTTTTACTTATATCTTATTGAATTGTTTTCCCCACAAATAAGAGGAGAAAAGAATAAGACAGAGGAACAGAAAGACAAAGGTAAATACATTTTGAAAACCTGCTCCCCCTAATTTTGATCCAGAAACTTTGGGTCTAACTCAGAGGGTAAATTCATTGCAGTCTTCTTGACCCTCAACAGGCCTGAGAGATTAGCGTGCAGAGCAGAGCACACACAGATGAGTCTCTCATTCGATCTTGTACTCTCCAGCTCCCTGACGTGAAGGGGTTTGTGAGCTCAACTGAGTGATAAGGAAAATTCTTCACACACACCAAGTAAGTTTGATTTTAAATGGTGCTATTGAAAGCCTCTTCTGAGTTCCAGAGCACCCATGGTCCCTTCTGCCGTCTCAGGCATCCTCCCATTCCACAGACAGGCTGTGAGTTGGGCCCTCATTGTTTTTATCTTACGTCCATTGTTCTGATCCTTTTTATCTGTGTGTATTTTATTGAAAAGATATTTGGGAGTAATTATTCTGCACAATGGAAATTAGACACATGCAAAGGCAGTTTTCTCATCCAAGCAAAAACAGCAGGTCAGCTAGGGCGGCAAAGTGTTTACTGATTCTTAATGTCTCAGTGACAGTGAGTTGGGAGGGGTGGATATTTCCCAGTTAGTCAAAGGCAACAGAAAGGTTGGTGTCAATGCTGGCCATTAATGCAGGGATGTGCAGGACTGACTTCTCCTGCAGCATGGTGTTTATCAACTCCTTGATGTCTGATTAAGCCCAAGTAGAGTGGAAGTTGAGGAGTATCTTTCTGCAAAATTATTCATAGGAGCCCAACATCCTGTTAACTATGCTGAAGGGCATTCTGTAAAGTGTTGCAGAAGGGAAAGGACCAGGGCAGATAATAGCAAGAACACAGGAGCCTTGTACGCTGGGACTTCTACAAATCCCAAGAACAGGGAGGGAGTGCTGTATACTAAGACATCATGCTTCCTGGTGTGTTGCATCACACCTCGCTTTAATGCAAATTCCCTCCCGGACTATAAATGTGTATACAACATGAACAAGATGCCTAAAAATTAATTCAAAATTAAAAAAAAATTTGGATGGATTATTCAGAGAGGGAACGTAGAGGAAGGGGATGTTTTTTCCTATATAATAACATATCAAGGATCTAGTTGAAAAAAAAACTCTGTATGAGTCATTGAGACTGAGTCACAGTAAAACTTGTTTGACTTTTTTAAGTGTGCGGCACATTCCCTTTGAAAGCAGCGCAGTCTCCTTTGCCCAGTTATGGAGGTTGTTTTAAAAAAAAATCTGAATGTATGAAGTTTCATAAGATTATCTGATTTATTAGATCCATTCCCCTGCCTAGAAGAGGATTGGATCCTCCTTTTTAGTCCAATTTCAGGTTAAAAGATTAACTCCAATTTAAGATTTAACATTTCCTTGCCCTCTCACTTCAAAGCAACAGTTTGGAGATTACCTCTGGGCCCAATATATGAAAGTCCAGGCCCAAGTTGCAATGGCCAGATCTGGAATTTGAATACCCCAGCATTCAGGATTCAACTGGGTTTGGGACTAGCCCATTAGAGAGATGAGTCATTTGCATAACGTGGATTTAGTTCTGTGATCAGAGCTTGAACACCATCAGAGTTCAGGAGTGCTGAAGACCCTACATTCTAGCATGGGACCAGATCAGTCCTTCAGATGCATTACAGTGCTTGTGCTACCACTATCTTCTTGTTCCAGGATAACTTGTTTTTATGACTGTTATTTATGTGTAGTTGCAAGCGTATATGTTGCGTATTTTGTTTTGTTATGTGCCGTGGTTTGCAGAAACTGAGACATCTGCAAGATTACTTAGTAGTTCTATTCATTTTGGCCAACTAGAAGATGTCATGGTACAAGGGTCAGAATTGCCAAGCAAGCAACTGAAGCCATGCTAGGCCTGTAGTTAGACAACTAAAATTGTACTGGGCTTTTAACACAGCCTTCAAAGGGTTTTCAAGAGACAATTCATTTTGGTAGGAAGCTCATCCTTTATTACAGAAGAGATATGTTGTCTGAGTTTCAGATCCCATCACCCCTCTCTTTGTCTCTACCACCGGCAAATATGAGGGGGCGGGAAACACCAGCATGAGAAAGAAGAGGCCAAACTTTTGCTGTGAAATCCTAGGCAGCTGAGATGTTTGAACTGGGCTTGAAGCAAAGGGGAAATGGTGGGGAGGAAATGACAGCAGGGAAGTGTGCTCCCCCAGGTACATAGTCACTGTGTGTGTCCAGGAGTGTGTATATGCACACACACACAATAGGGCTCCTATCTGATCGTGCGTGTGTGCATACAGAGCCTCATTGGCTGCCGCTCAGGCTTTCAGAGTGTGTGCGCGCATTGGGCATCCCTGCAAATGCATGATATCATATACCAGTATTGACATTACCCTCTGTATTTCAGTGTGATGAATTCCATCCCACAGATCAATGGGCAATGAAGCAGCAGCTACCTTGGCTTCCCCATTCCTCAGGCAGCAAAATGCAACCCTTATTGTGACTGGTGAGAAGAGGCCAATCTCTCCAAAGAGCATCTGGTGCACCCAAGCCATCCACCCTTCCAGATTAGATTTTCTCAATACCACCTGGAGGAAAAAAAAAAGAAGGGGGGGGTATCGTAACATAGGCACTTAAAAAAAATGAAAGAAAGGGAGAAAAGGTTTCTGCAGCCCACACACATTGTTCTCTTTCAGCTGCTAGCTTGTTAAACACCCCGTTAGCCGGCTTGTGTGAGTCACGCAGTCAAATGAAAGGAGCCCCCACAGTGCCAGCTCGGCTTCACTCCTTAGCCAGGAAAGTTTGATAAGAGCTTTGATTTTCATGAGAGACTTTATGAGAGTTTGTTTTGTCTCTGTTCTCCTGCAGGAAAGTTTTCTTTTAGGAAGGGCTATGGTTAGGGAGTATAGGTAATAGGTGGGAAGCAGGGAGCAGACTCCTGTCTAGTTTCCTGCATTCCCTGCCAGATGCACAATGAGTTTGCTTGTTCTAATCTCAGCCTGCTGGTCTTGTAGCATCCAGCTCCATTCATTTCTGTGGAGATTATCCATTGGTATTGATGAACTTCTCAACACTTTCCAAGGTATAGGATAGATAATCAGGATTAGTCTGTGAGTAAAATTCATCTCTGTGCAAAGGGCCAGAACAAAGGGCCAGATCCTGGGCTCATGCTGGTAGGAAATGGGAGTAACTCTACTAAAGCTAATGGAGTGACATCCATGTAAAAGTGGCATATGTGAGAAAAGAATCAGGCCCAGTGCGCACACCTAGCCCAAGTGAGACTTATGCTGGTCCTCTGAACAGGAGTAAACTTCACCCTCTTTAAGTATGCAGAGAAAGGGTTGTTTGGGGGCCTGGCTTACTGACCTAAATCCACAACCACTACCAGTTGGAACATTGTAAGTGAAGAAAGCTTCCAAATATAAGCCGTCAAACCCAGATCACAGTCCACATCATGTATAACTATATGCAAGTGTGAATAATAGACGCAAGAGAATCAGATTCTAAGGCCAAAAGGGACCGCTGTGAACATCTAATCTGTCCTCCTGTATGACACAGGCCATAGGATGTCCCCAAAACAATTCTTTTTGAAATGTACATAGGTAGTGTTTTGTATTACAGCATATGTGCAATAGTAATGAGCATGAAATGCCTAGGAAAAACAATTCTGAGTTGATAAGGGGGGGCCTCAACTGATGCTTTTGTGACAAGCAAAAAAAAAAAAAAGTGAGTAAACTAAGTTATTGTTTTAAGAAAAGAATTTTTCTTCCTACAATAAATTTCCTGACTAAAAATACCAATATCTATATATAAAAATGAAGAAAAAATTACTATAAAAAATCTTAGCAACCTCACATTAACTCTCCTTGAATTGAGAAATCCTATATAAAAAGCCCACACATTACTAACCACAACTTTATGAGACTGCTCTTTTGGCTTTCACCAGAGATTATTTTTATTACAAATTTCACCTCTCTGTTTGTTCTCAGAATGCCTACAAGCTGAGTGTGTGTTTTCTACTTCATTTCTTCTCTGAAAATTGTTGAATAGAACACAGTATTATTTCTCTTCCTGACTGGAAGAATCAACAATGATGACGAGGCTCCTGGTAAAAATGCTCTTGGAGAGCAAATTTATTTTTTGCAGGCACTTGAGTGAGGAAGCTTACAAAATTCTTCCCCTGAGCATTCGTGCAGGTAAAGATCACATGGATGTTGGAGGAACTTGAGCCCAAAAGAGGGTGGGAGTGAGCACAGATTAAAGGAATTAATTTAAAAATTGAAACAAATATGCACTGAAAATGTCTTACAGTAGACAGTAAACAATATGTACATTGTGCAAGCCTTGTCTGTGACTGTAAATAAAAATGTAGGTACTGCACAATTTGTATGAATGTGTGTGTGTGTCTATGGATGTGCAAGTTCAAAGGTGAAGTAAAATAACTAAAAAATTAGGCCAAAATGTTCTAATTAGGACAGGTGCATAACCTTACTCTTCTTTAGGTTCTTAAGCAAGTTATTTGATTTTCAGTGATGGGAGATGCTGGATAGTCAAAAAATCAGGTGCCTAAATATGGACTCAGGAGCTTAACTTCATGCAGTGATTCCTGGTCTTAAACGTGTTCAAAATAAGGTTGAAAAAGATGTGGCTTTCCTTTTTCTGGCCCTACTTATAACTCTACGTTCTGCTTCTCTCTTTCTAGCTTCTGAAATTATATCTCTTTTCTTTGTCTGCTCTCTTTACTTATATCCAGCTTTCAGAGCCTCAGATTAAGGTTTCTGTAGATCGTCCTCTCTCTCTAAAGACCACTGAGTGAGAGAAACAAAAATATAACAACATTTTAAAAACCTCTAAGGATGACTTTCAATAGTTTTTCTATACACACAAATATCATAACTTTAAAATCCTGGGAGCTTCCAGGGTTAGGAGCATATGGTGTGTATCCCATTAGAAAGCTGGAAATCTTTCTTCCATACTCCAGTTACTATACCTGCAAGGCAGAGAAGCAGGATGGGCCAATGGTGCTTAAGACTAGCTTAAGACTTGAGAGACTTAGGTCTATTCCCTACTGTGCCACAGACTTTCTGTGTGGCCATAGACAAGTCTCTGTATCTCAGTTCCCCATCTGTAAAATGGGTATGAAAGCAGTGCCTTTCCTCACAGGGGAATTGTGAGAATAAATACCTTAAAAACTATGCGGTGCTCAGCAAGGAGCCATATTGGTGTGTAGAAGAAGTTAGTGAAGGACTGAAAGCTGCCCATCCTGGGCTTCAAGCCATTGTCATTTTGAGGAGAGAAAAAAAACATTTCTCTGTCAAGTTTTTTGTTTTGTTTTGGGTTTTTGTTTGTTTGTTTGTTTGTTTTTTGCTTTTTGAATTGTGGCTGTTTGAAGTCACCAGTTCTGAGTTCAAGGTGAGATAGATTAATGAGCAAAGATATATGATAAATATTATTTATCGAATATATCACATACTTAACACCACTACATAGATGGGAAAGAGAGACAGCGAGCAAGATTACAGCTGATCAAATTATTCATTGCAATTACATTTTATATATTTAACCCTTCATTACTCTTTATCAATTGTTGGGAAACAGAACTTGCTTTCCAGAGCCCAGTAAAGGCAATGGAGGGTCTCCCGTTGACTTCCGAAGAATGCTGGATCATGTCCTTAATGCTCAGTCCTGCAAACACTATGGCACCTACTTAACTTTAAGAAGTGGGTAGTTCCATTGTCTTCAAAAGGACTATTCATAGGCATAAAGTTAAGCAGAGCCCTATTTGCTATTCATAACTATACCATTAATAGTTTTAAGGTAAAACAGCCTACTTTGCATACTTTGCATATTTTGCACAATTTGTTGTGTTATTTGTGGGCTGTGATTGGTCAGCTAAGTAACATGGTTTTGTTTCTGCCCCCTGATCAGATGACTGAAACTTTTGAAAGAGAAGAATGATGAATGGCAAGTGGTGATCAGCAAATAGCAATTAATGAATACTCCTATTTGTGCACAACTATGCTTATTTGCATGCAGCTCCAGGTATTTCTACAAAGAATGTCAGTGCAAACAAAATCCCCATTCCAGGAATGTTTGTGAATCATAAGTGAAAAGCACCATGAATATGTATAAATCAAACCGGCATTTGGAACTTAATCCAATGTTCACTCACACTGGTTTTGCAATATAGATAATCCCTAATACAGATGTGTGTGTAAACATACATTTGTTCATATATATATAATTATATACTTGATTTAGTGTATGCATCCATACCCCATGTGATGCTGGCTGAATTAGGGGAACCATTTACGATATTATTTAACATCAATATTTCAAACTTACAATTTTCATATGAGCTAGGCCATGTCAGGTACAGTTAGAAAGGTTATAATTTGCTAAATATGATGATATTGTTTGTGTGCACGTCATATTTGTATGGGAAGTTATGGATATGTTTGATGTATCCGTATTTCAACTTGTGCTGTGTTTCTGGGTGATACCCCAGACAGGATGGCTGCAGCAATAAGATGCTTAGTGGCCCATTAAGGAAACGCACAGGTACGATGGGCCCAGAGAGAGAACCCAGGGGCTACACCTGATGAGTCATCAGGATTTACTCATGTGACCCTGAATGCCATCTTATTTCTGTAAATTTCCACAAGCAGCATGGAAAAGGCCACGGGACATAAAAGGCAGCTGCATGACACCACATACTGATCCATTTTGTCATCAGTCGTCATCAGTCTTCACCTACCTCTGGGGATCAACTCATCTACAACTGAAGCTGTGAAACAAAGGACTGAGACCCATCCAAGTACTGGATGTACACCAGAGGGACTACACAAGCCTGCAAACTCCACAATTCTATTGATAACCTGATGTATATGGACTTTCCAATCACTAGTATGTATGTGATTGCTTTAAACATTTAACATTTCTCTTCTAGTTTCTTTCTTTCCTTTTATAATAAACCTTTAGTTTTAGTTACTAAAGGATTGGCTGGCAGTGTCATATTTTGGGTGAGATCCAAACTTATATTGATCTGGTAATGTGGCTGACCCTTTGGGGTCAGAAGAACCTTCTTGGTAAAGAACATAGAGTTTTAAATAACATCTCTTTACTGGACCTAGTGGTTGATTGGGAGCCAGAGACTTAAATACAGTAAAGGGGGCTGTCTATACTTTGTTTTAGCTTCTTAATAACCAGTGTGGGGAATCAGAAGCATTGTTTGTGACTGCTTGGGGAGACTTCTCAGTGTGACCCACGAGTGCTGGGAGAATCTGCTCTCCTTTTGCAGTCTGCCCTGACCTTGGCATTTTCAGGTGGTCTACCCTAGGCATGGACGGGTCACACCCCCGCCACACACATGTACATTATTATAACGTATATATGATATAATGTACATACTGATGTATAGCTCATTACCAGACCTGCAATGAGCACTGCAGCAATATAGCAAGTGTCCAGGATTCTGCTAATATTTTGTAAACTTTTCCAAACATCCCTTTGCCCTAAAAGTTTCTTCCACAACCCCAGATTATTTTACTCTAACAGGCCAGCAACTATTCTGTGGCAGATGGCGGTAAATTGTGCTAAGGACTGAACATGGTCTTTTGTTTCCATGGCAGCAGTATGAAGATTCTGCTTGTATGCTTCCCTACTATTAACATGCAAACAAAAATAAACTAAAATAGTGACTTAATTCTTCCCACTCCTGGACCTTGAGGAAACTTTAATTTTCTGGGCTAAGCCAGGAGCTTCAGTCTTCCAGTGTGGCTTGTCCAGCTGATTTTCTTCTAGTTAAAGCTATGCCTAACCACTCACACCACCAGCTGAAGTACTGCACCAACTTGTTTTTCAGAGGCAGTCTTTCTACCTTGCTCTGTGTGAGCTCATAAACTAACAATGGTTAGTACGTGGATGGGAGACCACCACTGGAAAGCCAGCAAGTGCCAGGAAATAGTGGTGGTTATTCAGTAAGGGTGAGTCTTGCCTCAGAGGAATTTTTGAACAGATGGCCTAGTATGGTGTGAAAAAGTGTGTGTTGCTAGAGTTTCTGTCTTTTGGCTGAGAGGAAAAACGTAGGGCCTGGAGCTGAGAGAACTATTCATAATCATTTATCTGTCAAGTGTAGCCCTTTTATTCTGTTTCTGAACCACAAACAGACTTAAAAAATAAAAGTTCTTTATTCCGAATTGTTCAAATCCTTTATGGAAACTTGCATCAGCCTACTGGATGTTTGCAACCATCTCTGACAACTGCATCTTAATTTGCATGTGCAGTTTCAGAAAATGTGCACCCAAGTGCAGTAATTGGATGCATGTATGGCAAAGTAGATACTGTGGCAAGGTTGGGGCGGGGGAGGGTAAGATACTCCGCCCCTATGGGTCCTGCGCTCTGCCGGCCTGGCCGGTGGTGCAGCTGCGGGAGGGTCGAGGGAGGGGCCGGGGCCCGCTCTGCCCCTGGGTACCGCTACCTTCCCTCTGGGGTAGTCCGTGGACCGCTCCCTGTGTCTCCAGCCAGGTATTCTGCCCTTTGGGGCTGCGGTAACAGCTGTGGAAGCTGCAAGCCTCTGTAGGCTGCCGGCCGCAGGCTGCAGCCTGCCAGCTCCAAGCCGCCAACTCCAACTGCAGGCTTTCGAGCTGCAAACCTCCAAAGTTGTAAACTGTAACTGTAACTGTAACTGTAACTGTAACTGTAACTGTAACTGTAACTGTAACTGTAACTGTAACTGTAACTGTAACTCAAATCTCCGTCCCTGTCCTCCACCTCCTCTCTCCAGACTCCACAACACACACTGCCTGCCCTGCAGGCTTTTAAGTGTTTGGGGCGGGGCTTCCTGATTGGACCCAGCTGGCCTGATTGGTTAAGCAGCCCCAGGTGGCCTAACTGCCTAATCAGCCCCCAGCTGAGTCACCCAGGGAACAGGGCTTTGTTGAGCCTGGGGCTGATATATCTGCCTTCCCACACTCTGGCGAAGCCGTCAGGCCTGGCCCTGTCACAATACATAATGGACTTTTTGCATGCACAAACATGGTTACAGTTGGTGATTCAAAATATGAGTTTTTACTAAAAATTGTGATTATTATAATGCTGTCAAATATTTTTCTTAATACTGTGCAACAACTCAGTGCACCAGAGGTACCAAATTAGGCCACCCCCTTCAGAAGTATGGCATCCTTTGCTAGCTGTAGGGCCTGATCCTGTAGACCTTTACTCATATAGGCAGTCCTAGATGACTAGGATTGCCAGGACCAGGCCCCACAATCAGTGCCAACTATAGAGAATTAAATTTAATCAAATCAGAAAAAGTGGCTGCGGTGAAGGAACGTCTGCATTTTTTTTTCACTTCTCCTTTCTGTGCCCTGCATGATTTGCAAATGACATTGCACATATAACCTCACTGAGTTTCCTAGTTTCAAACTAAATCACTGGGGCCAGTCCAACAGGTTGAGCAAGCAGGGGAGGTAACATAGGAGAGAAAGCACAAGTTCCACTGCCAGCAAAATTAGGGCCTGATCTTGCAAGCTGCCTCCATGCAAAATGAGTCCGGTGGGAATTCTATGTCCAAATGGCTTTCAGGAATAGGCCCATGTGGCCCACCCCACCCCCATCCCTGTTTCTCTAACACTCAGCATTCCCCACAGTGACCAAAAAAAGCCACTTTGAAACCTGCACAGTTGATGGCTGGCAGATGGAAGTAGATTTGTAAGTAGCTTCCAAAACATTTGCATCTGGTTTTCTAGCTATTGTAGCCCCGTACCAGCCTGGTGCCCTCTCTGCAGCCTATATCCATTTGCTTTAGCTCTTGGGACATACAAATACATATTCCTGCCTAGCTGAGAGCTCTCCAAGTAATTGAGGCTTCCTACTGAAGATGTGGCCCCCATGTGCCCTAGTCTCTAGCTGTATTGCTAGCATTCCTCAAGGAATCTCAGTAGCTTTAAGAGACAATGAACAGGTGCATCTTTCAGCTAAAGAGAGTGGACGTATGTATAAAGCAAATTCAAGAGACAAGATGCAAGTGAAGCTGCCTTCACACCAAAAAAGAGCTCCCAGGAGTTCACAGCAGCAGCAAAACATCAAGCCCTCATGTGCAAATGTTTCCTCTTCAAATATTCATTTCTCACAATGTGGACGTGACTAGAAGAGCCGCCTACCACCATTATTGCAGATCTCTGTTCGTTGCCTCTGAAGCATCTGGCACCAGCCACTGTCGGAAGACAGGATACTGGGCTAGATGGACCATTGGCCTGACCCAGTATGACCATTTGTGTGTTCTTATGTTCTTATTATATGGCTCAGTGTAACACAAATACAAGCACAGGATTTTTGTCTCAAGGATTACACTTGTATTGTGTTTCTCTCTCATTCAGAGCTGGAAGGAGGTAGGATATTGCCAGAAACAGCCCTTTATCCTTTTGCTCTCTGCAGATCAAAACAGCAGCCTGGACTCTGGTGAGAGTAAAATGGAAGATAAAATGGTTTGCTGACTTATGTAATTTGTCCAGCATTTCATCATACACAGTGAAGGGTTTGGACTTCTTCTGTCTGTATGTCCCCCACCCACTCCGACAGGCAAAATAATCCTCACAGGAAGAATACAGGATTGGAAAATCCCAGAGGAATCCAGACCTGGAAGTCTTGTTCTCTAAACTCCAAAAATTAAATCTCCCTGATCTATTTATACTTGTCTTTTTTTAAACACCACCTCCTCTCAAAAGAAAAAAAATTCTCAGACATATGTATTCTGAGTAAACTTTCCCTCATACCCACACACTCTCACACAAACACACCCACTCACAAAACAAACACACCCACATACAGCCCAACATCCTCAACACCTTCCCACCCCTTGTACACACACACACACACACACACACACGCATGCACACACATACACTTCTGACCCGTATATGTGAAAGAAAGGTCTATTCTTATAGCTGTCCTGTACCATGTAGTCCCCATGAGACAAGAGACTATGACAATGTTTCATTTCAATAATTAATACATTTGTGGTGAAATTCACCTCAACATAGAGAGTCAGCATGTGTCTTAAGCCCCAAAACAGGTCTTATCACAACTGCACAGGGATGAATTTCACTTTCCTTGTCTGAACAGGATAGAATAGAGAGGATGAACCTTGTAAGAGCTAGCTGAAAGGTTAGTGAAGATCTGGACCATGTGGTTCCCAACAACACTTCCCAATATGTGGCCAGTCATCCTTAACTCTCTAGTAGTGACAGCAGAAATGTTAATTGCAATGATCCTTTTTCAAGTAATGATGTGAATGCTTGGTGTGACTGGAGGCTGTTAATGATATTTTTGGACAGAGAGAAAAGAGAGAGATAAATCTGATTGAAAATTCTGAAACAGAAATGTTTTCTTCATAAGCAAATGGCAGTTTTAAAACAAAATTTCTCACACCATGTTTCAGCATTGTTGAAGTGGTTCATTCTTCGTGAAAAATTTGGTGCCTTTTTTCTTTTTTTAAATTGTTGAAGATATTACCAAAACATCTTCAAAATGGTGATTGACTTTTCACATGGACTAAAAATTGGAGTTTTGGTAAAAGAAAATGTTCCATAACCATTTCAATAACAGCTTCAAGTAAAAATTCAAAAACAAAATTTTTTATGAACTTAAAAATTTTTGAAAAACAAGAAGTGGATCCTTTTCAAACACTATGTAATGAAAACAACTTGGAAATGTGAAAATTTTTCACAAATACAACTTTTCACTTTTTCAACCAGCTCTAATATCTGTATTTCTATGTTGTCTAAATCTAGATCATTACTCAGTTTGGCCACAGTTTATAACACATTTTAGCCCTGGCTACTGCTGCCCAAGGAAACTGCCTTATTATCTGGTAAAACACATTACTGAGTAACATGGTTGGTATCAGCAAACCCCAGCACTCAAAAATCAGAAACCAGGTCACAAAAAAACATAAGCCTGGCTTAAAAATAACAAGATTTTAGAAAATAATAAATGTAGTGTTCTTCTAATTGGCCTTCTGATTTTGGAGCATTAAAGGTTAGATTTTCTTGCTTTTCCGCACAGTCGTGAGGGCTAGCAACTTACTTTAAAAATATTCACACAATCGCAAGACTCCAGAGGCTGGGCCTTTAAGAAAAACAACAAATAATATGAGACTTGTGATGAAAGTAGCAAGATGTGGCAAAACTGCATGGTTTGACTGTAGGGCCAAAGCCAGACAGAGCAGTAAAATGTCTAGTGCTGTAGTCTAAGCTGTCCATTTTACCCTGCGACACAGTGGCTCACACACTCCCCAAACCTCAGTCACTGGTTTTCTGAGCTAGACAAACAAAGCTCCCTTGAGCTCCTGTCCTTGCCTGCATTTCCTACTCCCTGTCTCATTTTAATTGTCGTGTTTTGAACTTTTTCTCACTTTTCCACAAATCGCAATTCTCTCTGATGAAATAAAGGGAGGGAGGTTCTCCTTTGTTTTTCACTTTCAACAAGTTACAACCACCCCCGCTCTGCCCACCTGCCCTGACGAGGCGGGGGGAGGGTTCTTTTTATGACAGATCAATTGTAGCCAAGCTGTTTCATCTCCTGTTTTGATTTTTAGAATAATGACCTGACTAGACATTCCCTCGCCAACTGAACTACAGCCCATGGCTGCTGCTTCATGATCTCATTACTGTCCGGCACTGTGTGTCTGATGGGAGTTAGCACCAAGGATTCCAGTCTGCTCACGGTGCATTCAGCTACCAGCCACACACTTCTCTTCCCCTTTGAACGCTCCAGGATTCCTCGTTCATCTCAGTGTTTCTCCCGTTTACATCTTAAGTAGCTCTGTTCCCCTGTATTCTCTCGCCTGCAGGGTTATTGCCAGGGAGACTGTTGCTTGCATAAGTTACTCATATCACCAGCTGCATGAGCCCTGAGTCATTCAGGAATGGGAAACCTCCCCATTCACACAAGAGGGGTCTCTAAGCAGAGAAACACCGGCTCAAGTTTCTAAAATCCATACAACATATCTAGGTGCCTTGCACCCCCACAATTGTATGTTTTTGCACCCATATATACATGTGCACACCCATGCAAGAATGTACATGCAAAATACCTACAGATGTGCACACACCCATGTATGCAGATAGATATGTACACACATTCAAGCATGTATACACATGAACACAAACTGAACACACACACTTATTCACCTATGTCCAGGAAAAAACACCTACACATCCCTGCCAGTTCCTCATCATAGGGGACATAACAGCCTTGGGTTTCTCCTTTGCACGTGTTGAATGTTGTTTTGGTGTTTACCCCTTATCCTCTTTTCTCTTTCTCTGTTTTCCCATTCTTTCATCCCATGCTAACTGACAAAGCCTGGACTGCTTTTTCCTCTCCTTCCCTGCTCCCCATCCCATCACCCTTGCGAAAAAAAGTACCACTAGTCAGAAAAAGCTCATGCCTTAAGTACCTTCTTTGGAGGACTTCCATAATCTAGAAGCTAATGATGTATCTTTAGGGTGGGTCCAAAGAAATCCCTTCTCTAAACTCTCTTACCCCTCATTTTTAACAATGAGGATAATTAACCATTGCAATAATTTACCAGATGCTGTGGTGGATTCTCCACCACTGGCAATTTTAAAATTGGGATTGGATGTTTTCCTAAAAGAATTGTTCTAGTTCAATCACAGCTATTCGCTTGAAGCAGGAATTAACTCAGAGAAATTCGATGTTATGCAAGAGGTCAGATTAGATTATTACAGTAGTCCCATCTGGCCTGGAGATTCATGAATCTGTCTCAGGTGACCACTGACTGCAGGGCCAGGTTAGAAATCTTCCCCTTCTTACATTTGTGGTTTGCATTATCGTTTGCTCAATGTATTAAGAAATTCCACTCTCTATCTCAGTTCACAGCCTCAAAAACCAAACTGTGGTGTGAGCCCTCTGGCTAATTTCATTGGCTCCTGAGGTGGCTCAAGAGCATGGCTTTACTGCTGCTGTGAATCATATTTGGGAACATCATGCCAACATCTGTGTAGATAGGGCACATATTCCATCCTCTCAGTGGACCAAGGAAGACTGTTGCCTTGTGATGGGCACTTTTTTACTGAACAGAGCTGCCAGGAACCAAACTGCTCATGAGACTGTCCAGCTCAGGTGATCAAGTCCCCCTAAACTGGCAGGCTGAGGGCTAGCTCCTTTCCCTGCTGCTCGGTTCACTGGAAGCTAGGCTCCAGTGGGACAACCAGCCTGCAGAGATAGAGAGAGAAGTGCTGCAGCAGGGACTGAGGCAGCGATGGGGCTCCTGAACTCTCCAAGTTCCTGTACTTCGTAGGTTTTCCATGGCCACCTTTCAGGTGGTATTAGTGCTGCTTACTTTTGGCTGCAGCCTGAGAAGGGCTGGGGAATGAGGGAGGGGGAGAATTACCCAGGTTGTGCACAAAACTGTGGATTCCACAAGTGCTAATTTGTTTGCATATTTATTCTGATTATTATTCAGTGATTCACATCCTCTGAAGACATGATAAACCTGAATTAGGCAGCTGCAGCCCTCACGAGTAGACAGCATGCAGTGCTCCTGCCACTAAGTGGGGTTCTAGCAGCTTCCTTTCTCCGTGCTGTGTGCCTTGCCTCCCCTCCTCCGTTTTAGCACTTTGCTTTTCCTCCCCGCATCCCCTTCCCAACCCCCGGCAGAGACACCTGCCCAGTTCTTCCTGACTGTACAAAACATACTTGCCAGCTGTTGAGGCAGTTCATCAGCAACCCCCGAGATATGTCTGATTCAGACCTGCCGACAGGTGTGTATTCTCTTTTCCCAGCTATTGCTTTATTTGTATTATACTGACCAGAGCTTTGTTGCTCCTTACATCTCTGTGTGCCCTTTCTTTATTTTTTCCTGCTCCAGATCAATTTGTAAAAGCCCCTCAGCTTCTTCAGCTGCTGTGAACTTAATGCCACTTTTCTGCTCCCTTTCTCCAGATAAGCTTTCTCTTGACAGCGTCATTCAGCCTTTATGGTAGTGGCCACAGTGGCAATCACACACCAGTGACTGGAAACTTGCTTTCTTCTTGACTAAACAACCCCAGGCAACACTGGAAAGTTTCATAGTTCAACCCAGGAGCACACAGCTAGTCAGGACATAGTGCATTTGAATAGTGCTTCACAGAGTACACATTGCAAGAGGACTAGGCTATTGCTCTGAGCGTGGCACTGGGATCCAACAGCACCTGAGCTCTGTGGGCTTGGGAAAGGCCTTGCATTGACTAGGATTTGAAGATGTGCTGCTAGGGTGGGTTAGCAGATGACCACATTGGAGGCTAGGCTTCAACTTGACCAGCTTAGCACGTGTGAAAGTCCACGCTAGACTTTAGAATGAGTTCACTTACGCCAGAACTTCAAATCCCAGTCTAGACAAAAATCTTGCATTTTCTCGCCACATCTGCAAGTTCTGCCTGCGGTACAATGTTTCAGGAAGGTGCTGTAGCTCCTCGAATGTCCAACCAGCAGGGCAACAAGGAGTGTGTGTGCTTTGCCTCTGCCAGTCCTTTGCAGTGAAGTTGTAGCCAAGTGACTGACCTCCTTTAAAGGGAACTGTTTGACCATCTTTAGCTAGAAATAATGTTCCCATGATAAGGAAGAAGAGAACTACTGAATAGCTTTACTCGGTGGATGTCTTGAGTGCTATCAAGATGTGAAAGTTTAAATGGATTGATAGCACTTTAAGGAGCTGGGCAATCATTTACAAATAGATGGGAACAGCATCAAGTGCATAGGGCCCCTTTTCATTAACCATGCAATGAAGTAGGCCAGCATTATCCCTCATTGCAGAGCCTGTGGGGGGTAGCACATGCCCAGAGGTAAATTGGTGAATGAAACAGGAACATTTTGTTCAATCTCCTGTTCTCTTTTGTGACTGAAAGATGGGAAAAGAACAACAACAAAGTGGAATGATTTTACTTGGCCTGGCAGGAATGCAAAGGGTGCAAACAGTAGAACTAGTCAACTAATGAAATAACAGGCTTGCTGATAAGCCACAAACTGGCAGATTTCATTCTGCTGCTAATATGGGGATCACAGAATTCAGGAGACCACTGTGTGTTCATGATCTTTGTTGTATATCTTGGACACATCAGGGGTTCAACCCCAACAGTATTTTCTCGCAAAATTCAGACTTTGTTCTGTTTGGGTCCATTTTGTTTTTTCCAGTAATCTACATCTTTTTTCCTCTTTGATGTGATGTTAGTTACTATGGGAACCACAATGTGATTCTTAATGGGTGGAGCTTTGCGACATCTATAAGCATAACATAAAGTCCAAAAACCAAAGAATTTGAAACATAGATATTGTGTTGGGGGATGCAGGAACCTGTGTGTAAAAATACCCTGCAAAGTTCTGGCTCTTCTATAAAGGGCATTGGGGGCACCACCCCATCAAAATAGCAAGCAGCACAACCATATTTTGTGTGTGTGTGTGTCACTCACAAGTCTGACCAACGCCACAGGGCATTCTTTTCCATCACCCCTGTGTCACATGCATGACAATGATTTACAAAGGCTGAGTCAGGAGTGTGCTGCTGTGATTTCAATGGGGTTTGAGGTGTTGGGTTCATCACCCAAGGCCCAGGCTATGGTGACGGTAGAGCGCTCTAACATGCTGCACTCTGTAAAGCATTAAGGATTCTTTCCCCAAGAATCAGGCAACACTGAAGAGGTTTATTCATAATACCGGGAAGTCGGATAAATCAGCTTCAACTTCATGGTGTTGCAGTGGTCAATTATATACTCTTTCTTATCAATTACATAGTACATTTTAAATTCTTTATCTATTCATTTACAAATACAGACATTGTCCCATCCGGGGAGAACAACAGTGAGAATGGTCGTTACATACATGCAGAGATACTTTTAATCACTTTACTTCCATCAAGGATGCTAGAGTTACACTCGTTGGGGGGGAGGGTGGAAGGAGAAAGTGGAGGGGGTCCTTACAGATAGGTGGCAGACAGAAATTCTAAAAGCAAATGTGCTGTTCTCCTTGGACTTAGAATCACTAAGAGGACATCTGGCTTCCTGAGCCATCGGATGCTTACATTAGCCATTGTCTTTGGGGGTCAGGTCTGCTTGCTAGCCATTTAAATGAGTTTCGATTTACAGCTTGTTAGCTGCAAACAATCTCAAGCCTCACGACTCTAATTGCCCTGTGTAGACCATGCTGGCATGTTCTAAAATGTCCTAGCTCACTGTGCTGTAGTCCCATTTCAAACAGGACTATGTTAAAGTGCTCCAGGTACCTTTGAGTTTCTGTCAATGGGGTGGTTAGAGAGCACAACGTGTGAGAGAGCTCTGCAGTCACCACAGCCTGCGGCTCGCCCTGTGAGCAAAGGAACCAAGTTAAAAGGACTAGGAGCAGCCGCAGCAGCTGGGTCCTGTGTAGATCTCCATGAGCAGTACTGCAGGCTGGCTGAGTGACAAGAGCTTTGGGAAAGGAGGGAACAACACCACAGATCAAGGGGGGGCTTGAGTCTCCTGCAGGACCCAGCAGGCTCCACACATTTGCTGCTGCTGCTTCTTGAAACAAGCCCCCTTTCAAGCGGCAACAGCAGGAGCCAAAGGGTGCTGTGGGAAAGTCAAGAAATCTTTTCTGCTCTGCCTCACCTGCCTCAAAGTTGACGAGGCACCACTGACGCTGTGCCTGGACCTCCAAAAGTGCCTTTACCCAGTTGGTAGCTACATGTTTTTGCATGCACAGGCAACCTATTTGTCCAACCACATGGCCTTTGTTCTCCCCAGTAGGGCAATTCAGCTTAACCCGCATGCAGAGACATTTTTTTTCTATATGCACAACTTTGTGCCTGCAAGACTGCAGGTGCATAATTTAAAGGCCACTTCTGAAAAAGTGTCCGGGTGTGTCTATTCCTTCCCTTCATGGAATGCTGTGCTACCGTCTCAGTGCAGCTCAGGGGAAAATTAAACCAAGGTTTAAAAAACCTGGGCCACGTCCAAGAAAACCAACTCAGACAAAACTATTTTCTGTCTTTTCAGCTTGACTTGGTTTAGGGGCTGTGTACCTACCAAGCCCATCACTTTGTCATGGCCTTTCCACCACCCTTTGTTTCACAACCACCACCCCAAGGTGCACATGGACATGTTTTATGAGCATGCCTGCCAGGCCTCCGACATGACCATAGATCATCACAATACTGTGTAACTAATGTCATTGATACAGCTGGTGAATCTGATACTGTCCATAGACCACAAGTGAAATCTGCATGCCCATTAAGGCTCTTTTAGAAAACAGGAAGAAAATATTTCTCTCCCCTCATTCTTCACTGCTTCTTTCCTTTTGTATGCCAGGTCAATCACTGACTAATGTTGATGTGACTCTGCCATTATGACCAAATGTCAAGGTGTTTGGGAGATAAGACTCAGATATCATGTTGCAATCATAAATCTACCTGTTGGGGGATAGAGGCTTTTGCTAGCAATGGGGCAGGTATTAACTGCAATGTAAGTGACTGCTATGCAGAGAGTTCACAGCCCCAGCCTTGCTGGAGCTACTCTGGAGTATCATGGTCTGCAGTTGTTAACTAGAACTAGAGCTAGTTAAAATTGGCATTTCTATCCCATTGGAAATTCTGAGAGTTTGAGACTTGCTTTTGTCCCAAACCAGGACAAAATATCAAAATATTAAAAATGTTCCTGGAATGGAAAGTTCAAAACATTTCAATTTAGAAATGTCAGAATGTTTCAGTGAGGTTTTGATGAACCAAATCAAAATGTTTCATTTGGTTTCCTTTTGACATTAGTCTATGTTTCCCCGAACTGCCACAATGCTTCATGAGAGTTGTGCATAGGCTGTCTGATGCCCCCATTCTCCTACTTGGGCCAAGCTATCCAATTGAACAACATCTCCCATGGTGCACCATGCTCAAATGCTGTTCTGCAAGAGGAGACTGTGATGCACCATGGGAAATGTAGTTCAGCTGGGGATACTGGCTAATAGAGGAGAATGGAGACTTGAGGCACCCAAACTACAGCTCCCATGAGGCATCACAGCAGCTCAGATAGACACAGATTAATGTTGCACTGACCCAAATCAAAACATTTTGATTTGATTGGAAAAATCAAAACTGTTTCAATTCTGACTGACCCAACCCAGCTTGACAGAAAATTGAAAAATGCCATCAAAAATAAAAAATTTCCCATGGAAAATTTCAAGTTTTGCAGATACCATATTTTCCATCAAAAATATTTTGGCAGAAAACTCCCTGACAGGTCTAACTGGAATTAAAAGGGAATGGCCAAGTAAATAGGACAAAGGCTTATACATGCGGTGCATGGAACACCCATGAAATGGGGAGTTGGGACAAAAAAGCAGCTATCAGAGACCTTGCCCTCAAAGGACAGGCTCTTTATGCCTACTGTCTTATATTCTGATGCTGGAATGCTTCCAACTTAATATTTCATTGATTGAGTGAAGTTGTTGCCACTTGAATCCTGCTGTAGTATTCTGGGGATCAGATTCCATGAGAAAGTCCAACTCATCTGGTTCAGTGAATCTCCACGGTTACTTTTCTAACTCACCATTGCCCCAGGCACAACTGTATCAAGCTATCTTGTACCCAAATATTTCAAAGCACTGTGCAAACATGAATTAAGTGTCACAAACCCCCCTCAGACAGGTAGGTATCATTATATTTGTTTTGTAGGTAGGGAAACTGAGGCACGGAAGTTTGGGCACTTGCCCAAGGCAATAGTCAGTAGCAGATCTGGGAACAGAGCCCATGAGTCTTGTCTCCCAGGCCTGTGGTCTAACCACTAGAAACACTGACTCTAGCACACTCCTTTGCTGAGTTAAATGAACAAACATTGGCAGGAGTTGCTTCAAGGAGATTCATAGACACCAAGAGGTATTTCCTTTCCCCTGTGATTCCAGAGGAAAAGGAATCTGTGTTTCACTGGCTAATTAATACAGTTCAGGAGTTGAGGTACCAGCTTGGAAATGGTACAACTAATGAGATAGGTATAGATTCAGACAAATGCTTGCAAGGTGAAAAGTGTGTGTGTGTGCATGCCACTAATGAGACAATGAAGGCAGCAGCTTCTGCTAGCAACATGATTTATCTGACCAAACGCTGCAGCACTTGAATTATGCTGGGTTTTTGGCCCAGGGATATCATGATTGTATGTAGACTATGTCCAGGGCGCACCATCCATGAAAGGAAGACTTCACTGTAAGCACTGTCTATTACAGTGCTTCAAAGGGGCCCAGGAACATGGCTCTTAGAAAAGAATGGACATTAATCACGATGTCCTAGCAAAGAGACATTACTTCTTCAGGAAGGGGCACTGAAGCTCAAACAACCAAGCAGAGAAATTGCTCCACATAATAAGATCTTTGCCATGGATGTTGCTAGGTGTACAAACAAAAGCCACAGATACATGGTTCTCTTCTAATTTCCTTCCTAGGAGCTTGCAGACACCTGAAGCAATGTATTCTTTCATTTGGATCCAAACTTGATGGCTCAGGACTACCTGTGTAATAGGACAAAACCAGAACCCAACCATTTCTGAAATTTGGTCGAGCTTATATTCTGATCCCACTATGAAATTTGTGGTATGTGTTTTTTCTTTAACACAGTACAGATATAGTACCTTATATATACATTATACAGGGCCCATTGACAGTGATGTCTATATCTCTGAGTTCTGCTCAATATTCTGGAGTAGAGTCTAGGGAACAGTATACACACCTCAAGCCTTGGATACGATCTCTTTTTAAACTGAAATAAATATCTGTAGAGAGAAAGAGTTTATTCATATAAATAATAATATAAAATTATTATATTAATATAAATATCAAATTTATATTTTATATTAATATAAAAATTATTATATTAATTATTATATTAATATAAATATTAATTTTATATTTTATATTAATATAAAATATAAAAACTGCAGAATAAAACCTGGAAAATCAGATCTAGCAAGCTCCTTAATGAAGACACTCATAATCAGCTCTTCCTTAGCTTGGTTAAACTGCATAGGGTATTCACTCAGTCATGGAAGGACTTGGATTCTATTGAACATCCCCAATTAGCTTTTCACCCACAACTAATGTTCATCATCCAAAACCAGGGTCACATGATTCAATTTGCTAATCAGGAGCTACTTGGTCCCCACACAGTCATCCCCCTCAAGGTATAAAACCATTACATTCCAGCCCACTGCTCTCCCACTTGTTGCTCAGTGTCAACTCAAAGGGAAAGCTTCTAAATAAGTGGGAGAGTAAACACTTGGGGGAAACACTGATATTTGATTGCAATTAGACATGGAGCTATAGATCCAGCTTCTCACTGTGTTACAAAAACAAAGCAGGCTAGCAGGCTTTGGGTGTAAATTGCTACAAGATGAGGATCTGAGAGAAAAGCCCTTTAGCACAGCAGCCACTCCCTGTTGCAACTGGTTTCTCATCTGCTTTACTGAGGAGGAAGCAAACACATATCATCCATTTTGACCTTTGTTCCTTAAACTCCCTACAAGGGAGAACTTGAAAGAGGTTAAGGGATTTAAACCCACTCAGGTGGGTGTAATTAGCATATCAGTTACAGTGTGAGTTACATGTGGTAGCTCAGAAAGCTTTAAAGGAGCAGCTCCCCTGTTGAACATAGCCAGAGAGTATTCATATAATTTTTTAGGCCATGTCAGGAGACAGAGAGAAGAGAGACAGGCTGAGCAGCATCAGAAAGAGTGAAGTTTTTTGTTCTCATCTGAATTCCAGCGGTCTGATCTGCATGGCAATTCAGATGGACCACAGGCCTAATCCAGGATGGCAATACCTATGTAAAACTTGAGAAAAGGGTACTGAGGAAATGTCCACAAAATCTTTTCTGTGGTGTCCTTTGTGGTAGATCAAGGCAGGACTCTGTTATAACGGAAAAGCAACACATTTCTTTTTTATGCTGCTGAATGCAGAGAGACTCTGGATGTCTAGCTGACAAGTTGGTGACATAGTCAGTATTGACTAGCCTAAATCCTGGTCTTGGCTGCCCAGCTGTGGAGGGTCCTGCTGACTACTGTATACCACGCTATCCATTGCATCTGACACTGTATCTAAGGCTTTAATAGAAAGTTCCCCAGGAAGGGTTCCTGCCATCATAGCATCTTACCCAGATGCTCCATCAGTCCTAAGAGTGGCAGAGGCAGCCTAGAGCTGACTGTCACACAGGTTCATTCAGGACTGATGTTCGGGCAGGATGAGTGCTAGGAAACCTCACCTAAAGTAATCTTGTTGCTGGGCCACTAGTTATTTCACTCCCTTTACACACTCCCTAGCGTCTGCCAAGAAATGCAGGAAGTGAAGGAAGCCTGACTGATTTCCTAGGGCATGGATAAAAAGCTAATCCTTGCTCATACCAGTTCAGGCCTCTCAGTGTGTGCATTCTCGCTTCTGGGATATTTCCAGCACGGAAACATCCAGACAGGGGCTTACGTGGGAGCTGATGTCAAAATGGCCAATGTCCAAGAGCTATGTTAAATGTACAACTCAGAGATCCCAAGGGACAGTGAGTAATGGCAGAGCCAAAGTACCATAGCATTCAGTATCCACAGCACCTTTTCTGGGATATCTTAAAGCCAATAAGCAGGTGATTTGGGCTCATAGCTCAGATGGCAAGTCTCAGAGAGACCCCAGGGACTCCAGTAATTGGCCACTGGGGAAAAGCCGAGGTGCGACTCTTACACACATTGGCCGTGAGTGGGGGAGATGAAGGAGATGAAGGCTTCATTCTCAGAGATGGAATAAATCACTCCCAGGCTGAGAGACCTGCTCACCCATAATTCCTGGGCCCACCCCCCATTTGTAATGTGCTTTGTTTCTGAATGGGCTGTCTCCGTGGGCAGAGATGATTAATGGTTCACTTATTAACGTGGGAGGGCACCAGCCACAGACTGTTCCGTTAGAAAGGGGTGGGCTGCCCCTGGGTGGCCCCGGAAGGAAGGTGGCTGTTCCTCTCAGAAACAAAACACAGGTGAATCTGACTGTCACCCACCCACATGTAAAGCCTGTTCCCTCTTCTTCTAAGTGCTATTTTGTGGCCTTGGACTGAGGCCCTATCTCTAATTATCACGGGGATTTTCTAAATGGAGCTGAAGCTACCAGACAGTCATGAGCTGTTTAGTCCTTTCTGGTGCCAGTGGGGCTGCAGTTCAGAACGAGGATGATCCGTGCTTTAACCTGGCCTCCTCTGGTATCCAGAGGGTTTTTTTCATTTGGTTTGTCCCCCATCTCCGCCAGTGTTACCATCCTCAACCTGCTGTTTGTCTACTTCCCCAAAGCCACCTGGCTGCCTTCTTCCATGCCACCCCCAGTAAATACACCCTTCTCAAGCTAGGTCTATAAGGCCAGTACCCTCTCTGCATTCAGTCTGTCAGGATCCCTACAGCAAACTAGCCAACTAATAGCAGCTAGGCTGGGTTTAATCTTAACAAAACAACACACCACTGAGATACCAAAAGGTGGGACTCAAGGCCTTGACCACTCTACCCCTTCATCTGCCCTTCAGCCCCCTACATCCAGCCTCTTTTAGATTGACCTCTTCAGGACAAGGGTCATAGTCCCTGTTCTATTTGCAGAACTCACATTGTCAGAGCTACTAGAAACACACAACAATCAGTATCATGTAAATTGGGGCTGTCTTCTCATTGCATCATCAGGGATGCATAGAAATGGTCGATTAACAATAGGGGCATTCCCAGTAGACATAGGTTTAAAGCCAGTGAGGGACTGGGATAGCGACAGGGTCGGTTTCCTAAACTTGCCACACTGAAATCTCATACCCAGTTTACTCCTCCCCTACATTTCCCTGATGGTGCAGAGACGTCTTCTTTCCAAGGGAAGGTGTAGAAACGGTGCTGTCTTGTGAAATATCCATCAGTGTTCAGACAAGTATACTGGACTCCCCATTCAGATAAATATCCATTTTCTAACACCAACGCGTATGTGAACCCCAAGGCTAACAACTGATCCATCTGTGCTACTCTGCACCAGCTTTGTGCCCATGAGTTATTAGGGCTGTGTGTTTCCTGCTGTGGTTTTATGATCCCATTGGGTCATAAATGCATTTAAAGTGTAACTAGGACAATTTAATTTCCCTCATAAAGTGGGCATGTAAGGAAGTAATGGCTGTGCTGTTCCAAAGGGGAAAAGGCTGTGTTCTAGTTACAGGAGACAAGATGCCACTAGTCTAAAGACTTGCTGACTCTCTCCCTCCCCAGACACATGAAAAAACCACCTCATTCGCTTTACTGGGGAGTAGCTGATGTAACCTCCTTGGAAGAACTGCTCAGTATTCCTGAACCAGGCTGGGAAAAAACTGGGGAAAGAGAATCCCATCCACAAATGAGGCATCCCAGATTTGACAATGGACCCGGAGCACGCTGATCAGGATTCTGGGAGGCACAGTTAGGACTGTGCAGATACCCTTCTGATGTGGAAGTGTTCAGTCAAGTTAATTTAATACTGACAGTGTGTCACTTCAAGGAGCTGCCTGTAGCCTGCGGCACTGCAGCTGTGTATGTGTGTGTCTGAAGGACTTTAAGGTTGGCAAGAGACCACCCAAGTTATTCTAATGGAACAGCTGACAGGTCTCCTTTTCTGATGCCTTTCACCCAGGACAGTTTCCAGCCAACCTGGGCAGGCAGGGGATTGTCTAGTGTTGAGTTCCCTTAGGCGGTATCTTTCCCGAGTTTTGTTCCTCTGCTTTGATAGTAAGGTACGGGGAATGGTTGCATGTTAAATGAATGGAAGATATTAGACAATTTTTCACAAGCATTTCACTAAAGAAAAATCATGGTACCTACCAATATGTACCAGGCCTTATAGCACATAACAGGGCCATCTTAGCTCTTCCAAAACCAAGCACCTAGCTGCTAGACCTGTGTCTCCTTTCCCAAGACAGGTAAGTAGTTTACCCAAGTTGCTGCTTACTCCTGAGGTACAGATAAGAAGGAGGGCTTCACTATAGCCTGCCAAGCTGCTCCTTTTCCTATTCTGGATTGACACTGGCCCTCTGTGCTCTTTGACGTGCACTTCTCCTGGGCACCATGTAAACAGGACATGCCCAGGCACGCAAGGTGCTGGGCTGTCCTCCTGTTCCACCAAAAAGCTGAGCTGTGGAGTTGTGCACCCATCCTCCGCAGCATTTGGTGGTGTCGTGCTGGAGTGCCACATACTTTCCTTACTCTGAGGACAGCTGGGTACCCAGGGTTCTGGTGCTATTGCCCAGATCCACACCCGTGTCTCTGAAAGAGGCATACATTTGAAAGGCAGCACAGTACTATTCACACCTGAGGAACGCAGTCAAGCTGTGTTGGTTATGGCACAAGTGCTCCTGATTAAGATCTTTACCACCAACTTCTCAGGAGTCTCTGACTTCTTTTCCTGTAGTTCATTTATGGCAGGAACCCACCAGTCACTTTGTATCTCCACCCATGAAGGGCATTGTCTCTTCTTATGTGAATGAAGAGAGGCCTCAGCAGCTAAAGCTTGAGGGCATTTGTCTTCTCAAGAAGTGGAAAGCCCTAAGCAACATTTATACAGCATAAACGAGATCTAGCGACTGAGCAAACTCAGGTTTCTAGCTACTGCGTTTGTATGTTTAAAAGAAGGGAATCAACTTGGCTGTTTGTGGTTTTATTGTTTGGTTTTGCTGCTGTCAAGAAACTGATAAAGGTGGTAGATTAGTGTATTAGAAAGAGAGACCACCCCAGTCTACTAAATACATACATGCACCCCACTCACACACTGTCCTGATCTGCTATTTTTATTTTAGTCTGCCATTTTCTCCCTCACTTTCACTCAGTGTGTCAGCTCTGGGTGGCTTTATTCACAGGCTGTGTGAGGCACTTAGCTAGCATCATGGACTATCCTTTATCACCCGATACTTTCTGCTGTGTGGGAGAATAAACAACACCACTTGTGCCAAGAATGAACAAACCAACCTTTCACCACTGACAGGCCCCTGTCAGCAGCTGGTTCAGCCCCTGACATCCCACCAAGGGAGGTACCCTCCTCTTATCTCTCATTTGATAGATTGTCTAAACTGGTAAAGAGAACTAGTACACTCTGAGCCCATAATCCTACCTTTTATCTGGCTTTTAGGAGGCCGTTCTTGGCTGGTTAGCACCTTCGGAATTGTTATCTTCTCTGATTCATTTAGATCTCATTCACTGTCAGCCAAGGACATCTGGGGTGTGTGTTTCTCCTTGATGTCCATTTGTTGTGCAACTTCAATGAAAGACAAAAAAGCCCTGGAAAGGGATTATGTCCCAGCCGGTTCCTTCATGGTGACTCTCACATCAGTCTCGTCTTGTTGCCCGATTTGAGAGCCTAGAAGGGAATTCTTCTGTCACCTAGCTCAGAATTGCTGTACTATGAATCCTCTAATATTCACTAAATAGGTAGGGCCTTTCCACGTACCTGAATGGGAGGTGGGACTTTTCTGCAGACCCTGGCGGGAGCTGGGACCTTTCATCTGGTTTGTTGTTTGGACCATTTTTTCCTTCCTAAATTCAATCCACTGCAATTTCCTGTCATCATCACACAATAACAGAAGCTCCAGGACTTGGGGGAGCTGAATCTGTGCAGACACCACTTGCCCCATCCCCTCTGCTGTTCTTCAGGTCTGCCCAAGCTGGGCAGGTTCCATACTCTGTGCGGTGTCATCACAACAGCGAGACGGCCATCCCATCCAGTTAAGAATAGGAAAGAAGAAGGGGCTGCCTGCTGTCTCGAGGGAAGGACAGAGTGCAGTATCTATGAATCACAGGGCTGCCCCTTTTGGCAATTGCACAAAACTGCCTTCAGCTTTACATTGGCAAAGGCTACTGCATAGAGTCTGAAATTTACTTGTGATCTTTCCTTCCCTGCTGCCCCTTCTCATGTCGTCCCCTCACGTGATGTCTTTCAACCTGGGTTTTCTTTTTTAAAGAGAACTTAGTTCTTGTGAAATGTTCCAGGCTGATAGCCAGGGAAGTGGACTCTTCTTTTTTTATCCATCAAATCATTCCAGCACAAACAGCTGTGCCAATGCCTATCAATCTTGACCCTAGTCCCACCTTGCTATTCCAGTCCTGGATTTCCCACATAGCTCTGCCACTGCCCTTCAATTCTGACCCCACCTCCCACTGCCATTCCAGTCCCAGGTTCTCCCACATAGCTCTGCCAGTCCTGACCAACAACACTGCCTTCAGGGCCAATCTCTTGCCTGAGGGAGAGGCTTGAATTTCTTTGAGGGTTTGAAGGAGGTTTTTATTTCTGCCAAGTTGCCCTGCAGTATATTGTTGCGCCTTCATCTGATCCCAGTGTCCATTCTGACAGCAGTGTTTCCCCTCTGCCACGTACTAGCAGATGTCTTGGGCCTTGCAGGTCAGCTTCTCAGTGAAGGAGCAACCAGCGATGTGGTCCTGGGTACGCTCTGTCACTCGCTTTATTTACACATGTGAACCGGTCCTGAAATTTAGATGGTCAAACACATGCATGACAACCCTGTCTTCCAGGAATCTCAACCCAACTCTAACGCTTTGTTCCCAGGACACAACGTTTCCTCAAAAACTGGACTCTAATCACAGCCCCAAACAGCAAGCTTTCTCCTTGTTGGCTGATTTTACCCAAAACTAGCACAACACAGCATGTCATCCCCGGAATCAAAAGTGGCTTGCACACTAAGGAAAAAACAAACAAACCCGAAGGTTGTGTGTAAAAGTGCTATGTGGTGATGCCTGCCACAACAGTGGATGAGCCCGGAAATCCTGGGAGGCATATCTAATAAACTGTCGCATATATAAATACAGATTTTAATTCTCATTCCCATTACCCACATGCCACATTACCTATATTGCCAGGTGTGAGGGGCCTGGCTCTGCCATTTGGTTTGTTAGGCATTCAGCTGGTGATGATTCCCATTATATGGCCCTCTGTAGCAGCTGTCAGAAGCCCCCTACCCTAACTCCTCCTGAATATAAGAGGAAGTTCAGTCCTTTGCTTTCACTCTCTAGCTTTCACTGGGCAGGTTTCACCAGGAATTGTCTCTGCCGCCCTTGGGCAACTAGGCAACCCTAGACAGGTGCAGGGGAATTCCCGCGAAGGAGGTAACCAAAGGCAAACACCTGACCTCACAGGTGCTCAGCAGGAATGTAGCACTGCGTTCACGCAGCCACACTCCCTCTGGCTGCATGGCCAGCAAGAGGGGGAGGGAGTGGTTCCTTTTTAGCCTCTTCGCATTATACAAGTTGATACACAAAATATTCTATGTTGTGGCCAAGGCCCCTCCGGATACTAGGGGTGTGGCTGGATCTTTTACACATGGCCCTGCCTGCCCCACACGAACAGGCAGGATCCCCAGACATTTCCCCTAAAAGCACAGGGGTTTGTCCTTGACCAGAATTTCCATCCTTTCTAATGCCACACTGCCATGCCTTGTGCTGTGCCCTTCCCACTGAGGTAGTGAGTGAAGCAATTTGCTCTCTGGGAAGCTTCCCTGTGGAAGGTTTTGTATCAATTTCCTGCTGCCATGGGAAGCAGGAGAGGGACTCTGTTAAATTAATGGTGGGCCACTTTAAATGGTGTCCAACTAGAGCTACTTCAGGTCCTCCTCACCCTGGGCCCTGTCCAACTGCCAGTGATGTCAGTAAAACACGCCCATTGACTTCACTGGGAGCTGGATCCAGGCTCTGGGAGGGCTGCGTCATTGTGTCTCTGGAAGTGTAATATTTTACCATGATAGTCATGTTCATTATTATTAGAATTGGGCCCAGTTTTGACCCATATCTGAACGTCAACTAAATTTATGAGGCGGGGTGGTTGGATCTAGGAATTTGGTTAAGGCCCATCTTCCCTTTTGCTTACTCTGGCAGTGAAGTCACAATATAAATCAGCTAACAAAAGGGCTAATCAGATATCTGATGTTGCTAAGGAACAATATCCGGATTAGCCAGTGACAGCTTGTTCTGATGCTAAAATGTCTCTGTCTTGTATTCCATTGACTGAGTGTTGTAACAATCCGTGGCCTGCTGGGGAGCTTGGCTGGCCTGAGTTCTGGGGAAGCTGGTCTGAAATGGCTGCAGCTTGGAGAAGATTCCTGCTCCCTCGCTCCTGTAGCTGAATGTAGCCTGTTAATAAAGCGGTGGCAGTAGTAGCTTTGTTTCTAATCAGCCTCTGGGCTCCAAACTCAAGAGAAGTTACAATGTGTTTGTGGAATTCTTTTCAAGTTTATCCCAGCATGAAATTCACTCTTTGAGCCTCTCACCCTACATTTCAAGGTGCCTGAACCAACCATGTCCTTTTTTACTCCACTGGCTGGGGAAAATGTGCCTGTTTTTCAGTACTTTAAACTCACTAAGTAACTGTGTCTTTAATACCTAAAGGGTCTAAATCTAGCAAAGTGAAACACCCCCAGCAAATCAAAAATCCTTTATTTCCTTCCACAATAATAAAAGGAAATCCATTATTTGCACAAACTCATGAAGTGAATGCAATTATTTCTTAATGCACTGGGGCATTGGGAAAGTGTCACTGCTAGCAATATCCCACGTGAAGATCACAACTGATGAGAGAGAAGCACAATTCCCATGGCTCTCTACATGGCATGCAGTTAATGTCAATCATGCACCAGGACCAGCGAATAAAATTCCAAGGCAGAGTGAAGTAAGGATTTATTTTCTTTTATTTTTTTCAAAGGAGAAGACAGAAGAGGGAAAGGACAGGGGAGGCACTTAACAGAGCCGTAAATAAATATGTTCTTTATAAATAACAGGAGTCGCATGTCAATGCACATTACACTGATCATTTTACTGGCTTTTTCCAAATGTCCTTTATTATGGGATAGCAATATAAGAATTGCCAGACTGGATCAGACCCAAGGGCCATCCCATCCAGTTACCTCTCTCTGACAGTGGCCAACACCAGCTGCTTCAGAAGAAACCACTCAGTAGGCAGATGTGGGTCTCCCATCAGGTCTCATCCTAATAGTTAGAAAGCAACTTTACCCCTGAAGTATGAGGTTTAATTCAAATTCACCATTTATTCTAGACCAGGCTTCCTCAAATGACCCCATTTCCCCACACCAATACAGTGCTACCCTACTGCCCATTGCTGTGATCTATCAGCTCCAGAAGTGTAAAATTCTATGGGATCAACCAAGAAGGAAAAAAAGCAGAGTGAGGGGGGAAGGGCTTAGGCTACAGCTGAGAACATCCAGGTTCAGTAGCAGAACTGGTTGGGGCTGCAAACAACAGCCAAGGGAAGCTCTGGAGCTGCCCTCACTGGAAATATTAAATACCTGGATGCTTAAGGAGTAACTTATCTCCATACAGGAGAGACAGAAGAGTGGACCAACTACAGACTTTTCCAGCTCAAAAGCTTCTGTACATGCTGGAATCCCCAAAGCTTCTGTCCATGTTAGAGTTTCCAAAGTTTCCAACCTTTTATTTTCTGCCACTCCCCCATTCCCACACCTTAGCCCTCCCTGCATCCCTTGCTCTCACTCCTTTACCTCTGTCAGAATCCCATCCATTTCAAGCTGTGTTTAATGTCCATGTCTCCCACTCCTGGAGCTCACACTGAGATGCTCTCATGAAGGCTGCCCCTCCAAACCCCCAAACCAAAACTTGGCCATGGGGCTAACTTTAGGCACCCCACTGAGAATGGAGAACCACAAGGAAAAGCAGATCTCCTAGCTATGCCTGGCTTTCCCATTTCCCCACTCCATCCTGCCATCTATTTGTTTATTTACAGCTTCCCTCTGAAGAGTGCTCAGGGCTTTTTTCCACAGCTAAGCCAGTTTTCCCCTGTCATGTTGTGGGCCCTCACCAGACAAGGGTAGATATAAATGCCAGCTAGGCTCATCCTCTGGTAAGTGGCCTTGAGGTCCCTTCCATCGCCCCTCCCAATTCATTCGCCCATTGGAATTCTATCTTTGAATCGACATCTGTTCCCATTCCTCTTGCTCAGGCTATGTCTACACTTAAAATGCAATAGGGGCACAGCTGCAGCTGTAAAGCTGCAGCACTTTAGTATAGACACTCCCTACAGCAATGTGAGGTTCTCCAATCACTGTAGGTAATCCATCTCCCTGATAGGTGGTTGGTAAATTGACAGAAGAATTCTTCTGTTGACCTAGCACCATCTACACCAGGAGTTAGGTCGGCTTAACTGCATCACTCAGGGCTGTGGATTTTTCACACCCCTGAGAGACATAGCTGTGCCACTGTAAGATTTCAGTCTAGACATCCCTCAGCACCTTGCTGCTAATGTTCCCTTGCTCGCTCAGAGTGTATGAGGATTAAAAAGGGTTCTGAGGTTCAAAGTAAGCCCATCCCTATTGAAAGGCAACCCCCATCCCTAGCTGCTTAAGGGATTGTCTCAATGCTCAGGTCCTCTGCGATGTTCTGAACCTCTTTGTCAAGGAAAGCACCCCCATCTCCTGGCTCTCCTTTTGCTGCCCTTGGTACTGACTCTCAGCGAACTGCACAGCACCGTGGATGCTGTGGAAGGCCAGTTCACCATTTCCTATCTCACCGTCCCATCCGCCATCCTGGAGCAGATGATGGATGGAGGTGTTGCAACTGGCCAATAGGACCTGGATGCCAATCTTCTTGTAGTCATGGCAAGTCTCCTTCAGTGTGCTGAGGCCCACAGTGTCTATGAACTGCATGGTGCCACAGTCCACCATAAAAGTGTGCATGTCTATTGGGGAAATGGCGATCGCTCTTGGAGCCTTCTGGGCTCGTTTCTTTTCAGGCTTGAGGCAGTTAAACCTGAAGGAGAAGCAGCTGTCACTGCTGCCCAAGTTTGCCTTTGTCTTGACTTCAGCCTTTCATCGTTTAGGAGCCACCAGAGCAGGATTCTCCCCCGTTTTCTGGGAGAACGAGTTCCTGAAGTAGCTCTTGTTGGTGTAGTAAATCCAACCTGAAGATCTTGACATTGGTAATGTTGCTGAGTTGCTTGTAAGTGAACTGGTCCTCAGACATTTCGGTGTCATTGACCTCGCCAGGAAGGCTGGCCCTGGGCTTCCGGTTCTGGCTGTGGAAGATGATGCAGAGGAGAGCGAAGCAGACGCCCACCAAGAGTCCAGTCTCTGTCGAGGTCAGCAAAGAGGCCAGCATGGTGACCCACCAGACCGCCATGTCCACCTTCAAAGCAGAGTCGCCACGTACTGGGTGTGTTGGCAAACTTCTGCAAGGCTCCCTGAAGGCTGGCAATGGTGATCACCCCTGGAATTCTGATCTGCAGTGAGTAGAAGAGAGAGGCAATCCACAGCAGCACCCCTGAGATCTGTGTGGTATCCTGTGGATTCCTTAAGCAGGGTCTTGGCCAAGGCTGCAGAGCTGGCAAAGCAGTGAAAGAAAGAGGGTACCAGGTTGCACATACCAATGGCGATCATCTCTTGGTTAAGATTTCTGTTAGAGAGACTGTGGTGGCAAAGCCAATGATAGCAGTGGGCAGAGCATCAACTGTGAGACTGGAAAGCAGGTGCACATCCGGTAGAGTGGAGGTATGGAAATCAGTGGGGATGTTCCCAAAAATGGCAGACTTGTATTGCATCTCAGACTAAATAAGAGCAAAATGCCCACCATGACCATGACCACCAGCAGCTCCATGGGAAATGGGGCTTTCATCTTGTCATTGTACCAGACATTGATTTCCTTGATGGCATAATGATGGCCAAAGCAATCAGGCTGGTGACCAGGTCACAGATGTTGGTGTTTTGGATGTACCAGATCTCAACCCATGTCAGGATAAAGGGATCACACCCCCCTCATGGTGAGGGATCTTCAGCCCTAGGAGATGCTTCATCTGAGAAGTGACGATGATCAAAGAGGCTCCGGTCACAAAACCACTCAGGAGGGGTTCTCACAGGTATACAGCTATGAAGCCCAGCTGGAAAACTCCTAGAAGGACCTTTAAGCAGAGCCAGTTGTACCCTTAGTGTTGGTTTTAAAGTTAAGAGAGAGCAACTGAGGAAAGAAAGTCACTGGATCTTTTAGCTACTAGGTATTCAAGAGAGTAAACTGCTATAATACAGAGACTGTTATTTGTAGTTAGTCTAGATCTAGCTAGCCAGAGAGGATTATAGGGTCTGCTTGTGTTCAGTGGCTCCAGAAAAGCCTCCAGGACTGCTGCCACTATCTCCTGATGGCAAATGACTGTGATCAGTTAACATGGGGGCATCCCAGGACAAAGGCAGATCCTCAGCACCCCTTCTGGCAGCACTGCATTGCTTGAGCAGCACTAAGTAGCATTCCGGAGTCCCCAGGTTGCTAAAACCCAATGTAGCCAACTCTACATGATGTGTTTTCGGTCGTCCTGATGAAGAGGGTATGTCAGTGTCAGGAAAGGCAGGAGGGAGTGTAGCTGGAGCACTCCAGCAATCCCTTGTTGGCATGATGGTCCTTGGGGAGAAGGGGTTACAACTAGCATGATTTAGAGCAGCTCTAAAACTGCTTTAAGTTATGCCAGGGGGTAATTCGGATCCAGAATTGGGGCATCGAGAGCATGCTTAGAGCCATCTTCTCCCCATCTTAGTTCCTGCCCTAAACACAGCTCAGCCAAATGCAAGGATCTGGCCCATTATGTGGGAGAGAAATAAACAGATGTCCCAAAATTTCAAAATATTCAGATCTAGGTTTCTAAATCCCCCAGAGCATGTGGTTCAGTGGCTCAAGCATTTTGGTCTGAACCTTTCTAAAGATCAGAGTCAAATATCACTATCATCAATTATAAAAATGTAGATGTGGATCAAGGCTTGGATTGTAAAGATCCTAAGATTTAGGAATGCTTAGTTCAGGCCAGTCCCTACCTAAGGGAGAACGCAATGAGGAACAAAATAATAATGAAACAACCATACCTGGTAAAGAAGTTAAGGAAGTTGCCAGGGTGATAGCAGCTTCTGTCACAGATGGCTGCCCCATTGCTGGGCAATGAGGAATTCATTATCAATGCAGAGCCAGTTACTGTCTGCATATTCTGCTAGGTGAAGCTGCTGGTTCATAAGTTCCCCAGTCAACAGACACAGGACACCAAAGGAGCTGACAGAATTATGCACAATGTGGCCACGGCAAAGTAAAGGATGGAGCAAAAGGAATTGGTGTAGAGTCCATAGATGGGATCCTGGCTTGCTAAGAGGGAGTAAGAGATTGACTGTGGGATGGCAACTATCTCAACCAGTAATTCAGAGATGGTATCCCCAAGCAAGTGTTCCTTGGCTCTGTAACGGGGAAGCCACTCCAGCACAGGGAGCAGCTTGAGGAAGAAAGTGATGACAATTTGGCAATTTCACTTGCAAGCTTCTTTGGCTTTCTTCAGGACGAGCTCCTTGGTTCTAAGACTTGTGAGCTCACGTTCCTCTAATGTGACATGTATGTAGTGAAAACTCGAATCTTGTGGTGCAAAGGAGCTCAGTGTTTCTTTGCTTTGCACGAACTTCTGGGTTGTGGCAGCCTCCAATGCTCCTGGGAGCTTAAAAGAGGACAGCAGAGATGCTCATTAATATATTTTTGGAGGGGTTATATAAATGTGTTCTGCCTGGCCTCAGGGCCCATGCACAACACACAAATAAACTGCAAGGCAACAATTTGACACAAATCAGTTATAAAATCTTGCTTTTATAAGATGGTCAATCTATTTATTATGAATAATGGTCCCCATTCTCCATTGCACTTCATATGTAGTCATTTAAATCAGTGCAAAGTCAATCGGAAATAGTACCACATCAGAATAGTTGTGCTTTACATCCAATGATTTCCTGTGGCACAGGAGAATCAGGCCCAGTGTTTGTTACAAATGTAGCACTAGAGCTTGTACATCATTTTGTTTTACCATCAGAAAATCTCATTTCATTTCATTGAAATTTCCCCCAGGAATGTGTTGATTTTAAAGAAATTTAGATTTGGGGGGAAAAGTTGAAAAAAGCATTTCAATAAGATCCAGACACAGTGGTTAATCTTTTCAGAACAGAGCATCTTGATTTTTTATTTTGAAATGACTTTTCATCTAGAATTTTCTTTTGCCAACAGCCAGTGATAGGACATCAGATGGCGAGAGCTCTGAGTTACTACAGAGAATTCTTTCCCGGGTGTCTGGCTGGTGGATCTCAACCATGTGCTCAGGGTCTAACTGCAGGGTTTAGAAGGAATTTTCCCCCGGGTCAGATTGCAGAGACCTTGGAAGCTTTTCACCTTCCTTTGCAGCATGAGGCACAGGTCACTTGCAGGTTTAAACTAGTGTAAATGGTGGAGTCCCTGTAACTTGAAATCTTTAAACCATGATTTGAGGACTTCAGTAACTCAGCCAGAGCTTAGGGGTATATTTCAGCAATGGGTGGGTGAGGTTCTGTAGTCTGTGATATGCAGAAGATCAGACTCGATGATCACAATGGTCCCTTCTGACCTTAAAGTCTATGAGTCTATTAAAATTTGCAAAAGTCGAAATCCAAACAAAAAGTTTCAATTGTCTGGAAATTTCATTTCATGGAAAACATTGAAATTCTTTGTTTTCATTTTGATTCTGAGCAGAAAAACTTTTGAAATTATGGAATTCCCCACAAAATGGAAATTCTAGTTCCCACATGGCTCTATGCATGTTTTGGTCAATACATCATTTGTAAACCAAACCTGGTTTCTGTTGATGCTCGTTATTTGTTAGTATTAATTTGACAAATAACTTTTAGCCTATTAGATGCTATTTGGTATTTGTGCTGTCTGACTGGCAACTGAAATCATAGGCTATTGTGCTTCTCTTCTCTGGTTGAGTTTTCAAAGAGACAAATATTGAATTGTGAGTAATATGTTTTGCTATGAATTGTGATAAACTTTAGTGAAATTTTAGAGATTAGTGAACACTGTCATGAATGCTCAGCAATAGCTGAACTCTCACATATGATAAATAATGACCCCATTAATTGTATTTGCATAAATATTTGTAAATTGAGTTTTTTGTTAACAATGCAACTAGCTCCATTCTTCTGGCTGCTGCATCTCTCTCTGAATCCAGGGAGCGGCTAACCATCAGAAAAATCAGCTCCAGCCAGCAAACCTCTCTAACACGGAAGGAGAGACCCCTTCTGTCCAAGCACATGATATTAAGTGGTTAGGGTGTTAGATTATGAGTGCATCAGAGCTGGTCAAAACGTGCCAATTATTTCTGCTGGAAATTTTGAAAACTTTTTTCTTCATTTGTATCAAAATATCCCATGAAAATTTTCCATTTTTCTACAAAACCCCCAAAATGTTGAGCTTTCAAAAAAAAAACAACCTTTCGGTTTAAAAAAAATAATAATAAAAGATTTTTGGTTTGTTACTTTTAAAGAAAGAGAAAATTTCATCAAAATTATTTTTTCTGAAAAGTTTCATTTTTACATAGCCATATTTCATTGAAATTACATTGCTACAGAAAAATTCTGAGCAGTTCTAGAAAGCATATACATTAGTTCAACATATTAAAGGCATGAGGAATATTCATTGAACACTTGCATACCTATCTGAGGGGTAAACGTAAAGACTGAGACCCTTATAACGCCTTTTCCATTCTCAGAGTTTGTCTATAACACGGGGAATGTGACAGGCTAAAAGGGTGCTCCCGAGCCCAAATCCCAGAGGGTTAATGCAGCAGCCAATTAGCCCTAACTACTAGAAAGCACAATAAAATATAAAGGGCTGCCCACATGGCAGCTGATGGGGGAACAGTTGTGTGTGAGCTGGAGCCCTGCGCACAGGTCTATGACCGTTGGTTGTAACTAGGGTGTGTGTCTGTGTGTGTTTTGTGACTGCTGTTCTGTCCGGATTCCATAAATTCCCATAAAGGTGTCCCAGGAGAAAAGGGACTGAATGTTGCATCCCTGATTTATTTTTGGGCTAGGAAAACAGTGCACCAGCCCACAGGGAGTTATTCCCTAGCAGCTATTCCTGATTAACCCCATGTGTGGAAACTCTTATTCCAGAAAAAAAATGCCTTATTCTGAATTAGCTTAATCTACTTTAATCCACGGTATAAATAAGACTTTCTGACTTCAGAATAAGAGCATCCACACATGGAGGTAATCAGGAATGGTTAATCTGCTTTAAAGCTTTTTCGGGATTAACTTTCATATATAGACACACCCTAAATCATGTCTTATGGCGAGGCGGGTATTCCTGTCTGGTATGTTCCCAGCTGTCAGAGATACTGCCTGACAATTGGTGGACAACAAGGTTAGCAAGCTCCCTTTGAGCAGTGTCATCTGGGTACAAGGGTCCATGGAAGGCTCAGTCTTTAGAGGCGAGATGTATTTGGCTCAGTGGCTCATATGCTTGCACTTGCTCAATGGAAATATAACCTATCTGTGAGTTCCCTAAAGCATCTAGCCTTGTTGCATTGCAGTAATGCTACTTTATAGTAAAATACAGGCTATATTATTTTCCAGCCATTTGACCAGTTGGACCCAACCAAAGTCAGGAAATTCAGAGCTAGGATTCCTCAAGTCACCCCACTGTACCAAGACATTGCAGAGCGGCAATTTGGAAATCAAATGACACTGCCCTCTAGATCTCTTTCCCCCTTCCCCGTTTCATTGTTTCAGCTCTGTGGCTTTCTCCCTGTGGATACCCCATGACAATTTACCCCTGGTATCACGAGGAGCAGGAGATGCCTTTGCTACAGCAGTGACAGTGTGTACATCTCTGTGTCCATGAGCTACCTGAAGGGAGAGCCTCTGCATCTCCCAAGCTGCTTCCCACCTGCTGTCAAACCTCAAAATAAGAGCAAAGAGAAGAGAATGCATGAGGCAAAAAGTTACAAACCTGTTTCCTGGTCCTCTTCCTGGATTGTCTCTTGCTCCCATTGAGAAAAGACCTAGATAATCCATCCAAGCTGTTGGTCCTTTTATCTAGCTCTGACTGATCATAACAGTGGAGCCAGCCAAACAGTTGTATTTTGAAAACAAATAACATTCAAGAGGGATATTTTGGTGAAAACTTGTTCTGCCCATTAGGGATAATTGGAAAGGTTTAGACAAATACTCCTAGTGCATGGCAGCATTGCCAGTATCTAAAGAGTTTGTTTGGTAAACAAGGGGAATTGTGCCAAAGGAATCTCTCTGCACTTCCTGAAGGACTCTGATCAGCTGGCTTCTACTTAGCTTTGCTGCTCCTGGTTTTTGATCAATCCTTTCATGCCTAGGCAGCTTTAGTTTGACTAGTGTCACACTTACCTTTATTTCATCCTATAGGTAGCTGTAAAAGTGCCTAATATAGCAGTTACCAACTGTGCTATACACCTGTATGGACACCTGAGTACAGTATAGTGCCAGCCACCAATTATACAGAGCTAGTACAGTACATCAGTACAGTTCCAGCAATGCACCAGATAACAATTGTACAGTACACCTCTGCTGCTCCAACAGTGATGGTGCTAGACCCCAGTTATTCACTGTACAGAGTCAGCAATGCCACATCTTCAGATAGGATTGTACAAAAAGATTTGCATTGCAAGCAAAACTCTGGTGCCATGGAGTTTTTTGTGGGTAGTTAGGGAGAAGAAGAATTTGTGGTGTCTGCATGAAAGAGAAACCGCATTTGGCTTGCGTATTTCAGGGGCTGTGTGATGCTAGGCCCAAAACAGCCAAGCAACTTTGCAAGTTGCATGGCCCAACTGACCTTTCAAGATATATTACAAGAAAATACAAAGGTGGTGAGGGTCATTCCTTATAATAGTAAGTAATAGTAATAGGATGAAATATAATAGTGAAAAGTGCAAGGTCATGCACTTAGGGATTAATAATAAGAATTTTAAATATACGTTGGGGACGCATCAGTTGGAAACGTCAGAGGAGGAGAAGGACCTTGGGGTATTGGTTGATAGCAGGATGACTATGAGCCGCCAATGTGATATGGCTGTTAAAAAAGCAAATGCGGTTTTAGGTTGCATCAGACGAGGTATTTCCAGTAGGGAGAAGGAAGTGTTAGTGCCGTTATATACGCCGCTGGTGAGACCCCACCTGGAATATTGTGTGCAGTTCTGGTGTCCCATGTTTAAGAAGGATGAATTCAAACTGGAACAGGTTCAGAGACGGGCTACTAGGATGATTCGAGGAATGGAAAATCTGCCTTATGAAAGGAGACTCAAAGAACTTGGCTTGTTTAGCCTGGCCAAACGAAGGCTCCGGGGGGATATGCTTGCTCTATATAAATATATCAGGGGGATTAACGTTAGGGAGGGAGAGGAATTGTTTAAGTTTAGTACTAATATAGGTACGAGGACGAATGGGTACAAATTGGATATTAGGAAATTTAGACTTGAAATTAGACGAAGGTTTCTAACCATTAGGGGAGTGAAGTTCTGGAACAGCCTTCCGAGGGAAGTAGTGGGGGCAAATGACTTATCTGGCTTTAAGACTAAGCTTGATAAGTATATGGAGGGGATGTTATGATGGAATAGTTTAATTTGAGCAATTGATTTGAATTATCGGCAGATAAGTCTGCTCAATGGTCTGTGGGAATGTTGATGGGATGGGAACTGAGTTACTGCAGAGAATTCTTTTTTGGGTGCTGGCTGGTGAGTCTTGCCCACATGCTCGGGGTTTAGCTGATCGCCATATTTGGGGTCGGGAAGGAATTTTCCTCCGGGGTGGATTGGCAGAGGCCCCGGAGGTTTTTCGCCTTCCTCCGCAGCGTGGGGCATGGGTCGCTTGCTGATCGATTCCCTGCAGCTTGAGGTCTTCAAATCTCACTTTTGAGGATTTCAATAACTCAGTCATGGGTTCGGGGTTGTTATATATGTGTATGGGTAGGGTTTTGTGGCCTGCTTTGTGCAGGAGGTCAGACTAGATGATCATATTGGTCCCTTCTGACCTATGAGTCTATGAGTCTATGAGTCTATAAGTAGACTAGAGCTTTGATGTGCAGATGTATTGTTGGTAGTTACAGGATGTTATTTACACATCTCTTGTTAGAGGTTAGCAAGGTAGATAAACTTCTTTCCTGTCTGTCACTGTTCTATTGATAGAGTTCAAAAGAACATATGAACATTTAGATGGAAATTTGAATGTAACAATACTATTGTTTATATTTCTCTTTGAAGTTTAAGTAGTGAATACCTGTGAATGGTTGTAAATGGCCAATTACCTTGTGCTAATGTTACCGGTTACCAGTGTGCTCAGGACATAGGAGATGGCACTTCAGAGTCCCAAGTAATCATCTATTGATTGTTCAAGGAGATACCTGCTGTCAAAAAAAGTATGGTCAGCCAGCCAGCCTCTAGGGGACTGATCCTTTTTATCTCAAATCTGTCCAAGCTTGTCAGAGAAAGTTTGGATTGTAAGATTGAGATCCCAGCACCAGCCTGGAATCACCCTGCTAATTCTCATGGGAGAATTTGAACAAACTCTGCACATGGACTATTTAGTCTTCCTTCCTCTGGATCAATTCATCTACAACTGAAGCTGTGAATCAAAAGACTGAGACCCATCCAAGTACTGGATGTTCACCAAAGGACTATATAAGCCTGCAAACTCCACATTTCTACTGGAAATCTGATGTATATGGACTTTCCAATCATTAGTACGTATGTGATTGCTTTAATCATTTAACATTTCTCTTCTAGTTTGTTTCTTTCCTTTTATAATAAACCTTTAGTTTTAGTTACTAAAGGATTGGCTGGCACATCATATTTTGGGTAGGATCCAAACTTATATTGATCTGGTAATGTGGCTGACCCTTTAGGGTCAGGAGAAACTTTTTGGTAAAGAGCATAGAGTTTTAAATAACTTATCTCTTTACTGGACCTAGGGACTGATTGGGAGCCAGGGACTGAAATGCACTAAAGGGAGCTGTGTATATTTTTATTTTGGCTTCTTTATAACCAGTGTGGAGAATCGGAAGCATTGTTTGTGTCACCCACCAGTGTTGGCAGAATCTGCTCTCCTTTTGCAGCCTGCCCTGACCTTGGCATTTTCAGGTTGACTACACTAGGCACAGACGGGTCACGGACTGTATCATAAGCATCAAGGGATTTTGAAATAAAAACATTTCAGTAATGCTCACATACGGGCTTCAAAGATCAGCTTGTCCTTCTAGCTGAAGATGGCATCAGTAGACAGCTCTTCCCAGTGAATATAAACACCAGCTTAATAAATATTAGTAATGTCCTTTCTCCTCTTGTGATCTGGGCCCAGTGCCTAATTCACAAAACACCTTTTAATCCCTGCAAAACCCAGCCCCATTCATGTTTTCCATACCCCACCATTGCCTCTTTCCAGTCTCTCCTCACTGCAGATAATCTCTCAGAATGCACAGAGGGGAGGTAACGTTGTCCGGTGTATTAGGACAAGGACTGGCAGTCCAGAGACTTGGTTTCTAGTTGTGGCTATGTCACTAACGTTGTTCTGTGCTTGGGTATGCCACATACAGCCTGATTCAAAGTTGCTGAACATCCAAGCTGATATGGGGAAAAGCAAGGATCATATTTTCAGCAGCCTTCAGTTTCTACTGTAGGCCATGAGCAGAGATATCAAGAGAAGAAGTTAAAAGAGAAGCATGTAAGGATGAGAGAACAGAGACCAGAGGGACATGCTCCACCCCTCCAAGAGAGGATGAGGAGGAAGATTAGCATCCTAGCATGGAATATGGACGCAGGCCTCTGTCTGTGAAAGATGACTGTGAAACTTGCCCTGTCGTGTGGTCTAACCAACCACCCAGTGATATGAAAGGATTATATGTATCTAGTTGAATCGGCCTCTGCCGTGGGAGTTACATTTATTTATGTCAATGAACCTTTGTAGCATAGTGGTTACAAATGTATCAATATGCTTGTTCACTCCAAATGTATCAATTTGTAATAATAAGTTACTATGTATAACACATGAAAGGAGCCTCTCCCTCTGCTGACAGAGTGAGAGTGTTTTAACATATGAGAGGGGTCTTTCCCTTTTGTTGTTAAAGTAAGAAGTTTCTCTCTCTCCCTTTGATGCTAAGGCGAGGAGTTTCTGCCTTTTCCTTTGTTGCTTTTGTAAGGAGTTTCTATCTTTCCTTCTGTAAGAAGCTTCTGTCTGCTATTGAAGCCCTAAAAAGATTAGAAAGGCACGTGCAGGGTCTGGGATGGGAGCCCTGGCCAGGTTCCCATCACAGCCCCCTGCATGAGAACCAGATATCCATCAAGGTGATCTGCACTTAGTCACGTACACCTGTTTTTTCACTCTATAAAAACTGGACCCGCTTGTAGCAACTTTGGAGACCTCACCTACAAGTGGACGAACTGCGTAGGGCTTCCCAATTGCTGGGACGGGCTCTCCAAATCCTCGCTGCAACTGGGGCTCCCCAGCGACTGCGGATCTGGATGATGGTAATGTATTAATAGGGCAATTGATGATGTATCTCTCTTAATCATTATAGTTAGTCTTATGTAATAATGATCAGGTGCATTACTTTACCTTTTCTTTTCCTTTCTATGGTTTAGTATTATAGTATAATAAGTTTATTTTGTTGTATATATATTATTTCATTTTCTGTAATACTTAGAGATAGTAAAGAAACCTTGTTCTTTCTACTAGTGTCTGTGTGCTTTTTGCCAAACCCCATCAATTAGCAGAACACCCAGGTTTAGGAACCTTCCAGTGCATGGCTCACTTTTTGGCCTAGCACTGGTTTGACTATGATTCCTCTCTGGGGAAGTTTTGTTTATGTTGAATTGGATACTTTAGGGATGGGCCTTTTTGCATTCTCAGCTGTGGGTAGCTTGATTTAATCTTTGTTTTTTAATTTGTCATGTGCCCAGGTGCCCCATCAATGGGCATGTAAACATCATTCCATAAAGATGACTAATATAAAACAACTAATGGTTTCTTATGTAAGACGTGAAAAGAACAGGTTGGTGAATCTTTCCCACCACCAAAAGTTTCCCCACACATAAAAAGGCTCATAAGATGTTTCCCCTTGAACAGTTAGTGTTTTTATTCCACAGAGAAAGGGCCAAGAGAGCCATGAAAATTCCCACCTGCTAACGATTTAGCTCAGTGTTCACACCATGTGTGTCTCAGTGTTAGGCTCCAGGGCACAAGGTAGATGAAGAGTTCAAGAGATATAGAGACGGAATCCCTGTTTCATTGGCTCCATGACAAGTGTAATAAGAACTTAAAAAGAAACCCACAACAAAACTTCATGTGACTTAGTGCGACCCTTAGGTTGACCCCTAACATGTGACACTACTCCACTCACTCGTCTTGCACTGAATTATGATCCCGTTTGGAGACTTGAGCCTGGTCATCAGAGGCATTTGTACACTTCTCAAAAACAATCACCCAGCGTGTTATAAGTGACCCTATCTGCTGAGGAGATGCACAGTGGTGTAGCAACATGAAGCACTGAAGGCTGGACTGAGATGAAAGCTTGCCTCTGTCCATGCAGCATGAGCCAGTCACCTTCAACGAGCATTTTCTAGCAAACACTGCAATTCATGGCCATGCAGAACTGTGCGTATGTGTAACTTTAAAGCTAGGAGAGTGTGTTGTTACAGTCTGAGTATGAAAATGTTACTTTGTCACTGACTTTTCAACTAATTTAGGGAAAAATGAGCTGTCATGTCATCACTGACAACAGTGTTTGGTGGAAACTGCTGTCTAAAGAACGAGGGACGAGTGGTTCACGTAACATCTGTAACTGGACTTTAACATTTATATCTGTAAGTGCTTAAGACCCAGATGAAAAGAGCTTAAACATCGAGAACTGAAAAATTCTAAACGTCCTCTTTTTAAATATGGACAAAACCATTTATTGAAACTGATACAATTCTTGTGTCGATTGTTTCTCCACAGCCACTCTTTCATAAGGCACATGGGCATTTAAAAAATTGTCAGTACAGTTTAACAGCTGGAGATAATATAGGGAGTTTAGCAACATACAAAACAAACATTGAAACACTTTTCCTACAGTAAGGCAAAATACAAAGACTGACAAAATATAACCCACGTTATAGAAACATTTGGTAAATTTGTACAGCTTTTTGGTGAAAAGTAAGATGTTCAAACATCAGGGCTCTTCTGTCATTTTGATGCACAGGTACAGTTTATATTAACAAGTTACAAGTGAAGAATGGAATGAGACTAGATCACTTAATGGCTTTCCCCAGCTATTTAAATTCTTCTAAGCTTGATTTCTGGTAAATCTATTAGATCAGCAGGTCAGTATCAAAACATCCATAGTGCAAACAGTTCATGATACAAAAATAAGTTATTTGGTTCATAGTACAATACATTTCAAAACATTCTTGTTAAACATAAAACATCTTTTGTAAAATGGGAAGATCTGCTTCCTACTATGAAATGTTTAGCTACTTGAGGTTTTGTTTGCTTAAATGTATCCCAAAATTTGAAAAAGGTAGTGATAAAACTTGTCATTTCCACTTAGGAAAATGTGGCTTTGATTTATTTTGTGATACAAAATTCCAAAAGATGAGTCCAATGAATCAAGAAGCTGCTAAATCTTTCAGTTTCCATAAAGAAGCGTTGGCTACCTTTGACCATTTCCCCGCCCATAGTCCCCCTATAAAAGCTCTTCTTCCTAAAGCTAGAAGTTAGCTAGTAAAAAATCTTAGATAAGTTTGGCAGTAAGTCTGCTTAATACATGCATCTTAAATGCACTAACATTTTATATACCTCCAGTTTAGAGCGGCAGTAATATGGCCTAGTGTCCATCTGTCTGACATTATCTGTAGAATATGAAGTGCAAAAATACTAACATCATGTCATTAAACAATATATATTTGTTTTAAATAGCAGCTATTTTATCTGGTTCCAGGCCCAGTTTTCTACTATTTAATCGCACCAAAAGTAAAAGTGAGTCCAAAAATCAGTTTTCAAGTCACGTTGGCGTTAGATTGGAAGAGGACTATTCATTATATAAAGAAAAACACATGCCTACCACCTTGTCTACACTTAGAAGTTTTGCTACTTAGCTACACCAACATAGTTAAGGCTACAAAATTCCCCTAGTGTGGATGCAATTATACCATTATAAAAGCACTTATACCAGTATAGCTTATTCAGATTCAGCAAAGCAAAATAAGTTCTAAGATATACTTGGATAAAGTGCCTGACACCAGAATATCTGTGTCTACATTAGGCCTTTTAATGGCACAACTTAGCAGTAAAATGACACCCCTCGCTCACATAGGCATGCTAATAAAACCGTTTAAGTGTCAGTTCTCCCGCTGTCGTTAATCCACCTCCCCAAGAGGCGATAGTTAATGCTGTCTACACTGGAGCTTAGGTCAGCTTAACTATGTCACTCAAGGGTGTGGATTTTTCACTCTCCTAAGCAATGCAGCCTGGTCAACCTAACTTTTAGTGCAGTCCTGGCCTTGGTCATTATTTCCTTGCCTCTCCAAAAGCAGAGAGAAAAAAGCATTAGGCATTGCATTGAAAGGAACCATCCAACATTGCCTGACAAGATTCAGTCGATGACCTAATGGATCTTTCCTTGCTTTAAACTTCTGTGGCCTTCTTCTAGCACTAAAAACAATGGAGATCTAGGCTAGGATCCAACGCAGCCAGAATTCACAGTGGGAGTTCAGCCTGAGACTGTGAAAGGCAAAAGGTGATTTTTACTGAATCATAGTCCTTGGATTCCAAATACTTTTATAGGAACCTTGCCACCTGCAACATCTTGATTGAGCATCTTAGACTCACCAACATCATATGATGAGTTTTCAGCTGTTTGTTAGTAACTCAAACAGCAGCACCAAGAAGATATAGAGGCACGACTGGACACTTGGGCAGGCTGGAATATAACTTTCTATTAGCTGCTAGAACCTGACAGAATGCAGGAGAACTGCAAGCCCTGCAGTCTAGAATGGGAGACCTGAGAGTAAAGAATTATACTGAACAATACACAAATAAATGACCCGCAGAACAAAGAATCCCTACTGCACATAGCACGTATGTACTGCAACACTGTGACCCAATAATTTCCTCCCCTTTTCTTCAGGTGTCAGGTTCATTTCTTCTTTTAAACTCTTCATCCAGCAGCTTTGGCTCATAGTACTAAGAGATTTAGCATTAAAAATGGGTAAATGGTTACAGGTAATAACAGTATCTCCAAAGACAATGGGATCCTGATTACAGTCAGTCATATGCCATGTCTTTTTACAATAAAGCATGGGAAACAAATGCTTAAAGCCCACATCTTGCAATGAATTAGAAAATACTGGATGGGGCTGCAGTGATTTACAAGGAAATTATTTCACCAAGGGCCATTACAAAGCACAAGACCAGGGCTAACAATGTGGTCATAAACCCAGAATTAAAATTAGAGCCATGTAAATCACGGCAGTACAGTTGTAATTTTTTATTAATAAGTAAACTTCAACCTGTTTGAGTTTCAAAACATTTAAACAACTAAAGCATTTATTAGTACGTTACCTGCATTAGGAGCAATTGAAACTGCTGTAAATAGCAGCTCTAAATAAAAGCAAAGATGAAGTCTCTTGGCAGGTTTATAACTGAGACTATGTGACTATTCATTCCCATAATGCTGTATCATTAAAATGAAGGTATGTGCTGATGATCCCATAATCCATTATTCAGATTGGTGATTGCTGGCGTAAGGATTTCTGGTATCAAGACTAAATTCTCTGCTGGTGTAGCTCTGCCTTGTTCTGTTCAAATGAATCAAGCCAGGCCAATTCACACCAAACGAGGATCTGATCCAGAATTTTGGAGGTATTATTTAGAATTACTGCTGCAATCTGGAGTGTAAAATGCATTCCCACATGCTGACAAAACTGATTTCCTCTTTCCTTTAATGTATCACTGAAGTATTAAAAGTCCAACATACACATACATAGTTGGATTTCAGTGCTTTAGAGATTCCTCCTCATCTGTAGTGCAACAAGTATAGTAAATACCCTGGTAACTGTGTTCCTTTAAGATATTCCAGATGAGTTATAGAGTAGCACATAACATGTGAAATGATAAACTTTAATCTCTATTTAGCGCCCATGTACACTTTAATGTATTATTTGTAGTTTTCCACTTCTCTAACTTTGTTGACATTTATCTATGCACTCTTCTGACTGGAGTTGTGTGTATTAATATACAACCTGCACATACGGCACTATTGTATAACACAGAATTACTCTTCTATTTAGCTGCTGTTTTCTGTTTTATCTATAACGGTATTTGGGGATAAGAGGAAAAAAAGTCCATTGTTGTCCATATAGAAGAATAGCACTTACTCTGTCCAAATAACATGCATTTTAGCTGAACATAAATTAGTTCTGTATGTGTCTTAATCACTCTGCATTAACAGCTCTAAACCCAATGTCCTGAGGTTTTTTATGGTTCTCTTTTGAAAGCTAATTTGCAGAAGTTTTGAACAAGTGTGCTGCAATTTTGTGGGAAACTCACATTTAGTAGGAAGTGAAAATATACTAAAGGACTATGTTTCTCCAACATTGTTCTGTTCTCCTTAAATATGTTGCAATTCTAATCACTATTTAAATCTAAACTGTTTAAAGTTGCTTTTTTGGGGGTGGAGGGAATAAAATTAAAGTTCCAGTCACATTTTATGGTCCTGTGAACAATCACATTGATATTAATTCAGTCAAGCCTCTGCGTTAGCTGATACTGGGCTCATTTATTTCATTTACTTTCATGCTTAGTTCTTCCTGTGGGGCTTAACCTCTGCATTTCTCAGTCTATGCTGCCTTTTTTCTTTCTACAATATGTGAACATGCAGAGCCCCCTGCTGGAATATATAGGTTTGCACACTTAAACACAGTCCTGCCAGTCTCAAGTCTTCAAGTATCCTTATGCATGTGATAAAATTGTTGTTTCTTGACACTAGCCTAAAAGTTTTGAACTACAGAAGCATGCTTAGATTTCTAAGCGCTCTGGAGGCATAACATTTTCCCACTGATGTTCAGACAAGAGCTACTGTTTCCTGTTGCAAAGTTGGTTCTTTAACACTGCCATGGAAGTTTTTCCTGGAGTTTCATGAAAAACTGACTTGAGGAGAGCATAGCCATGGAAACTATTGCAGGGCAGCAGGATCTGGTCAATTGCAATTTCTTATCTAAACAGCCCCAGGCGCAAGCCTTTAGAACAGATGAATCTGGGTTGTATTTCCCTCTCTCAGAGCTGTGCAGGATTGTAAATTTTGTGGAGAAAGTCATAATGTATCTTAAATTGTATCCTTCTTAAATCCTCTGAAAAAAGGAACTTGCTTAATGTAGTTTATTTTGGAATGCTTTTTTGTATTCTTCACATTATAAAATAATTCTAATCTAATGTTTCATGTACTCCGGAACTTACCCACAGTATTTTATGTTTTGGTCAATCAAGTACATTTCTCTGAAAGAATAATTAAAAAAAAAAAAAAAAGACTTTAAATAGTTCTATAGCTCTTAACCCAGGAACCAGAAAAAACTTCATCCCATCACACCTTGTCTAAATGCCTATATGCTACTGCAGAAAATGTGAGGATTCTGCATTAGTTGCCAAGTCTTGTGATTTTATCACAACTCCTACAATATTGGTGTTTTCTTAAAGGTCCTGCTCTTAGAATCAAGTGATTACACGATCATCTCACTTTCATGTTAACAAAAAAAGTTTCAAGTCCTCATGGTTGCAGAAAAAAAAATTGAAAACATGGTCCTATTATACCCTAGAGGCTTAGAAACCAGATGACAAAATGCATTTTTGTTTAACTTTGTCATTTTAAAGCCAATGTCATGATTTTTTTTTATTTTTTGGACTGAGTCTTGATTTTTGAACGTCTGGAGTTGGCGATACTGTCATAGAACTCATCTGAAGATATGTTACTGGTTTCCCTTTCTTTTGTATTAACCCTTCCCTGTTACATAGAGACAGATATCTGGCATGTGTGAAGGAGACAAGTTCCTAATTTCCACTGAACAGCACAAGAAGTTTGCAAAATAAGGGATGTAATGGATAATCTAAAAGTCCTTCTTCATTTCTGTTTGCCTTGTTGTTGGAGCCATGTTGGTCCCAGGATATCAGAGAGACAAGATAGAGAAGTGCTTGGTGTGGCTTGTCTCTTTCACCAATAGAAGTTGGTCCAGTAGAAAATATCACCTCACCCACCATTTCAATTTCCAATTTATATGATTCAAACTGCGTGACGTACAAAATTGACTGCAGGGGACAATCTTTTACTGGAAATAATAGATTAGGTCTTTTCTATTTCTAATTCCTATGATTCTGGAGGGCTTTGTCTATAGCACACCACTGCTTTTAAGTGCTAGGCAAATAACTGAATACAAGCAAATAATTGAATACAACCATGAGTCAGGCTATATGGTGCCTGCCTTACAGCTTCCCTTCTGCAATCCACCCCTGGTACTCTGTTCTAAAAATCTTTAAATAAAAATCTGTCACGATTATCAACATAAAAAGACAAACTTTCCTGACAAATATACAGGCGTGTGTGTAAATATGAAAAACATTGCTCCAAACCTTATCTACTAGATAAGGGGAGTAGGTGGCAAGGCATCTCTGGTTACAAAAAGTTACTTATTAAAGCAGTTCATTCTGAACTGCCTGTATAATATATGCCCAACGCAGGCAAACTAAAAAGGCATCAGCAAGTTGCATTCTGAAAAAAGGCTTAAGCTCTGTGCAACTAGACGTGACCAAAGGCTTGTGAACCAACCGAGTAACTGTTCTGCAGATCCCTCTGACATTGGCTAACAGCAGCACAGTGGGAGAGTCAGACAAACTTCAATGCTTTTCCATGAGGAATAAAGACTCACGACCTCAGAGTCATGCACTCAGCCCAAAATCAGGAACACAAAGGGCATATCTATACGGCATAGAAAACCAAACAGATGTGACAGCAAATCTCAGAGCCTGGTCTAGAGACTCGGGCCTGCACCATGGCACTAAAAATAGCTATGTAGACATGCCAACTCAGGCTGGAGCTTGGGCTCTGAAACCAGAGGCAAGGAGATTCAGGGTCTGAGCTCCAGCCCAAATGCAAACATCCACACTGCTGGTTTTAGCACCACAGTACGAGCCCAAACCTGTAGATCTGGGCCCTGAGAGTTGCTGCCACGGGTATTTTTTTGCCCTGTGGCCACACCCGAAGCAGTCCTCACCTTCTAATCTCACTACCGGAAAGGAACAGTGCTTTGATTTCAAATCACTCCTGAAATTCCTTCCGTTCTCACTTGCTGCACACGTCAGACATCAAGGAATCTACTTGTCACTTCTTTTTTCTCAGTGTGAAATTGTAGCTCTTTGTGAAAGCCAGGTCCAGGCCCTCACAGAGCAGAGAACTCTCTCTGCTGTCATCTCAGAGAACCAGCCAGGCTGGATTTCTTTCCCGCTCACTCATTCCTTGGTCAATACAAGGACTGAGTGATGTGGAGGCAGCGTGCCCAACCCTGGAACTGGGGCGGAAAAGAGGGTTGCCTCAGACTATTCAGCCAGTTAAGGAGAAGCACTAAGAGCTGTAAAAGGAAGCCCAATCCAGAAAGATGGTAGCTGTAATAAGGGTCTCAAGGGTGCAGATCTAAATGTGGGCCAACCCTGGGAAATGGATATCCTAACAGGGGCAAGGGATGAAAACCATTGGTTCAACAGTATCATCATGATCACATTAAGGATGCCTATATTCAGCACTACTTACCTAATCACCCTATCCAGCAGGGCAAAATTAAAGCATCAAAGCACACTGTTTGCTCTGCAGTGTGTAAACAATACCCCTGCACTTTGGTGCACTTTACCTGTGCGAGTGCACACATCTTACATATACATCCACAATTGTCTTTCCTAATCCTACACCCAATCATTGCCTTCCCAGCACTGTTCTTCAGCAGCTCAGCACCCATTTTGCCTATGTACATCCAATGCAAAGTCCACAGCCTGGTGCACACTGTGGAAAAGGAGGTTCTCTTCCTCTTTTTTAAAGTACTCTCCCCGATGCAGGGAACTCCTCACAGAGGCATTGCACTGGGCCAGCAGCACTTGGATGCCTATCTCCCCATAATCGTTGAAGATCTCTTTAAGCGTGTGGATCCCTGCTGTGTCCAAGAACTGCACTGCACAGCAGTCAATCACTATGGTGTGAAACGCCAATGTCTCAGTGACAAGCTGTGCTGCGACATCTGTCTGGCTGCCACCAGAATTCACCATTTTCTCTTTAAGCATTCGCTTTACTGCTTTTTTCCTTGCTGCCTTCACCTGGGCTGGGTTGACTCCAGTTCGCTTATACAGAGCGGATTTAAAATATTCTTTGTTGACGTAGTAGAGAGGAGCTTCAAAACGGAAAACCCTGATGCTCGGCTTCGTCTTTAGGTTCTTGTAGGCAGACTGGGACTCGTACATTTCAGTCTCTGCCACCCAGCCAAGCAATGGTGCCTCCGGTCTCTGAGTCCTCACAATGACACACAGCATAGAGAAGCAGACACCAATCAGCAGGCCGATTTCCGTACTTATTAGAGCCGAGGACGCCATCGTGGCTAACCAGATCACTGTGTCCACTTTGCTCAGATGCCACATTTTGGGCAGATCCCTGAACTTCCGCAGGGCCCCTCGTAGGTTTACAATGGTTATGACTCCCAGGACACATTTCTGAAGGGAGTAGAAGAGAGGTGCAATCAAAAGCAGAACTAATAGGATGACCAACGCGGTCACGACCCCGGAGATCTGAGTTCTGCAGCCCGTTGACTCTTTGACAAGAGTCTTGGCAAGAGCTGCGCTAGTCGTGAAGCAGTGGAAGAAAGAGGGAATAATGTTGCAAAAGCCAATGGCATACATTTCCTGATTGGCTTTAACTGTGTAACCGTGCTTCTTGGCAAACATCTCAGAGAGGGATACAGTGATAGCAAAGCCAATAATGGCTATGGCAACAGCATCCACAGCCACACTAGGAATCAGATCCCACTTGGGTGGCTGGGGTGGCAGGAACCCAGTTGGAATGTATCCAGCAACACTGGAGCCAAAATTCTCCTTCAACCTCCCGAAGTGAGATGCCAGCGTAGCTGCCACAACCACAACCAGTTCAATGGGTATCGGGGCCTTGAGCCTAGATTTAAAGTGCTCATTCAGCTCTTTGGTTGGGACGAGGACAAGAAGACACAGGAAGCTGGTGATGAGGTCACAGATGTTGGTCTTGTGGATGTTTTTGAAGATGTTTATCCAAGTGGTTATGAGGGAGCCAATGCCATTGCTGCGTGGAATGTCTAGGCCTAGGAGATACTTCGCTTGGGACGTTAATATAGTAAAGGAGGCACCTGTGACAAATCCACTGAGTAAGGAATCGGAGAGGTACACTGAGACAAAACCCACTTGAAAGAAGCCCATAGCAACCTGAAAGGAACCAACAATAGATTAGAGTACAAATCTTAGCATTATGGAAATTAGCAGGAAGGTTAGATAATGTAGGTAATACGGCACAGTATGTGACTTTGCAGGATACTGCACCAAAATGATATGCAAGCCAGAATCATTAGCAATCCGCCTTAAATGAGGCATGATTGTTAATCAGGCATTGGCTTTCAGACAAGGTCTTAATTTCTTTATCTCCTTTTTATATTTTGCTCATTGTTTCTTTCAACTCTCAGTTGATAAGAGGGAAGTACAGGGGAAAGGCTTTTTTACATTTTGTAACTTTTGTTGCTTCTCTCTCAAATTCTTGAAATCTCCTTGGCTTTAGGCCTTACAAAAGCCCAGCTCCTACAATCTAGCCTCTCTTGCATTTCTCCTCATAGCCTGCAATAAGGTATTACCCCAGTCAAATACCAGCTTCCCCTTTTTACTAACAACTGTCTCTCAGGCTTGCCTCAGAAGGCTTCATTAAAGAATTAAACTATTGCTCAAAGAGAAGAGGAAGAGATATAGAAGCATTTCCACAGAACATCCATTTACGTTGTCACCTCTTACCTGATAAACTCCAGCTATGAAGGTCACTGTGGCTCCTACTGTAATTGCATAGCAACTTCTATCACATAACAGCAGTTGTGATGTCTGGTTCACAGCCGACATGGTGGTATTCACATAACTGACCATTTCTGTGTGAAGGCCGCTATGACCACTGGGTTCTATGTCATACCCAGCTCTCTGGACCTCACGGTCCACTACTTGTCCCACCATCAGGCAAAGCACCCCAAAAATGCCAACTGAGATGTGACGAGAGGTACCAAATAGGAAATAAATAATGCTGGCAAAAAATGACGTGTACAGACCATATATAGGTTCCTGGTTGGCCAACAGGGAATAGGCAATGGACTGTGGGACAAGCAAGATACCCACTATCACACCAGACATTATATCTCCCAGGAGGTACTCTCTCAGCTGATATTTGGGGAGCCACTGCAAGACAGGGAGAAAACTGAAAATCAGGTCTTTAACTCTGGCTGGGGTGCATCTGCAAGTTTTCTTCACTCTCTTGACCACAAGTGCCTTCATGTTAATGCTGTTCTCTTGAGGCTCCAGGAACATTGTGGGTTGAAAAATGTGTTTGTCATCCTCTTCCTTTGCCATTTCAAATGCTGACTGGATAGGGCTGAGTTCCACTTCTGCTGCCATCCTGAAGGCTCCCTACCAACGCAAACATAATCCGAGAATTCAGTTAATTTTTAAACTAATGTATAGATTATTTCATACTTCTTGGTTTTTAATTGGGGTGAATTTAGTTCTCATGAAAGGCAAGGACTAACAGTACTAGCTTAAGTCAAGCACTGTACAAGCAAATGTTCCACACAAACTTGTTTAAATACAACTCAATCAATGCAGGCCAGCTGTTATTCCTGTCCTCAGCCAGGCATAGGCATGGGCTGTTGGTGCTGTCTAACTATATTATGAAACAGGAGCTGAAAAAAACCCTCAAACTCATTTTCACTTGTGACCTACGCCAGCGTTTGAATCCCTCTCTCAGAAACTAAAAGCTCCCATAATGCACCCCATAACCTCTGGGCTGTGCACCTTTTGAAGCTATTGCCTTCTCAATACCACACAAGACAAATATCTTCCATCAGTAGTTTTATAACCCTAATCCCTTTCCTTTTGTTGTCACCAAAATAAACTTTGTTTATGTTCAGACAGAGCCTCTCCATGAATGACTCCAATTGAATCATAGTTACGCACATTCTGCAGGAGAGCTTCTTTTTATGTAATGAGCCCAACTGTGATATATGCTCATCCCCACCAGAGCAGCACCTTCTTTTGCAGCACCTTCCCTGATGAGATGACTGTTTCTGGTCTATTCTATTCAGCTAAAATAGAAACAGCAGGCTGTCCCAGCTGAACAGTCGTTACAATTCAATTTGTGAAATATACTCCTTGCAACTCAATTTCTGGGATAGCAATGAGGTCTAAGTCAGTTATAGTGGAGTTTTACTTGTTACCTAAATGGTGGCAATCTTTATCCAAATGGTTTTGTTTCGGCCAATGAAATAGTACAGAAACACTTTTCAATATTTTTAAAGGGAAAAAAGGTTGGATTTCAAGCAAATTATATCCAACCAAAGGAATAGAAATAAGAGAAGAGACTTAACTGAAGACACAAGTACCAGATGACACATGCTCCCACCAGTAGGCTTCTCCTACTGTAGGCTGAACTGCAGATGATATATGAACAAGGTGATTGGAATAAAGAAAATTCTTATAATAAGAACTTACTTCCTCAACTTGTGAAAGCAAAAAATCTGATCAGACAAGGAAACCAAAAACAACCTGAATGAGACATCACTAACGCATCTATGCAACTGGGCGCTTACACAGCACTCGTCAGCTTCAGAGCTATTTACAAACACTTCTTCCTTCGCAGACACTGAGCAAGGATGAATTACATATTATCACTCAGACTTTACATCGGGTGAAAAATTCAGCCACAGACTGACTTGCCCAAGGCCACAGAGGAGTCAAAGTCAGAGGCGGTATCAGAACTCTGGAGTTTCAGCTCCCAGTCATCCACCTTCAAAACCAGATCACACCTCTTTATCAATTCAGCTTTACTCATAACAAATGTTTAGCATTTATATAGCAATTTATACCTGGAATGTGTAGTTCAAACATTAATGAATGCAGAACTAATACTTTATGCAATGTTAACTTCTGAATTAATTAGCAGAAGTGTATTTCAGCTAGGCTTGCTGAGAATATATTGCGGGATTCTTATCAGGAATTCTTTCACTTAACATTTTCCAAAGACCTATAAAATGTTCATTGCTTCTACTGCTTCAGGATGAATTGCTTAAAACTGTGTGCATATGGGTGAAGGGGGAGTCAGACTTTGGTGTTTAGACAGCTTGGTTCTCTCACAGTCTGTTACTAGACACTGCTCTTTGGAGTTGTGCAGGAGTGGAAATGGCTTCAGCTGTGGCACTAATTTCAGTTTACCAGGGTGCATAATCCACACTTCTACATTCTGTCCTTGAATGCTCTTGTGCAGGGGTGACCAGAGTAGGGTGACCAGATGTCTCGATTTTATAGGGACAGTCCCAATATTCGAGGGGGGTTTCTTTTATGGGCGTTTATTACCACCACCACCCCTAACCCCCGTCCTGATTTTTCACACTTGTTATCTGGTCACCCTAGGACAAAGCACTGCTCACTGGCCTCTAATGCCTTAGTCCATGGCCATCGTTGTATTTAATAGTTGTCTGTTAGTACAGACCAACAACTCAGGCTAATTGTCTCTAGTACCTTCAGGCAGGAATTTGGATGATAATTTTGACAATGGAAAAAAATACAAATGGTGAAATATCTGCTTTCTTGAACTACCCAAACCTACCCATCGCACCAGAAGCAGTGATAGCATCTAATCTTCAAAGTGACCTCTATTTCCAACTAGCAGTATTCAGTACACATCTATAATGAAGTTCTAGTTAGGAATCAATATAATCTTATAAGTTCAGTTGCTCCATATTACCTGGCAATGCATTTCACTTTGGAGTCTCTCTTTTGTATTAACCTCCAGTGACTGCAACAGCTTCCCAGGAGTTTGCACCACCAAATATGAGCTATTCCATTGTTCAATGGCAGTGGAAGGTTATCATATTTTGATCAATTATATTGAACGGGGTCACTCTCCCTTCCCTTCCAGTATAACTGAAGTTCTTAGTGAGCAGAGTATTTTAGCCACCTGACACCTATTAAAACCAAAGACATTCAGAGACCCAAAGTAACTCTAATTTTAGGGGTATATTTTCAAAGTACCACATTTTTTGTGTGTGTACATGAAAACAAAGATAAAGGGGTGAATAAAAGCTATTGCCATAGTAAAAAAGGTGTGGGGGAAAGGCCTTAGCCTTAGTCAGCTAAATCCTCACAGACTGACTGGGAATTATTGAGAAACTGAAACAGTTATTTGGTAAATTTCCTGTCTCTGCATATAAAGAGGGCTGGTTGGGCTTCTCCGTGGAAGTGTCTGTGTGGTGGTTTGGGTGCGGGAGTGGAGTGGAGGAGCAGAAGGAGAAGCACACTGGGGGAAACACCACAGAAACACTTCATTGAAAGACAGAAGTCACTGACTTGCCTGAGCTAGTCACACTTCTGAAGGGGACACCCCGAACACATTTATGACAGGTGATACCACGATGTGTTCAGCCTAAAGCTCAGTCCGATGCAAACGACCCCAATTAGTCTGACTGTAAAGTTAAACTGAAAAGATTTCACAACTGCAAACGCCAGTCAAAAGCGTACAAACTTAAATGGTGTTTCCTGCAATGCCAGGTGCATTAGAAATATAACAGACAGACTAAGAAAGCCAAAAGAGTACGGTAAGTATAGCATAAGTATTAGGAATAGAAAGACAGACCATCAGTGTGGTCATTACTACAACTGGTTAAAAAATTATTTCATTACCATTTTATGTAGTGTAAAGAGTCAGCTTGCCGAATACGTAGTACTTGCTGTGAACAAAGACATTATTACACAGAACTAACTGCCTGCAAAAGTCTTAGGAAACAGACCTAAATAATGTCCATCACCAGTGATTTATTTTTACATCTATTACTCTAAAATTGAAAAACCATAAAAAACCCATCCCCCAATACCCAATAATCCTTCACTAAAGCAATTTTTAGTTTGTAATTTTAAACACAAAAATGTTCAGAAATGAAAAAAAATCACAGTTCTGGAAGCAACGTTAATTTATTTGCATTGCACATACTGTATGTTAAGGTCTGCACTGAACAATCTAATAAACCCCAAATACTTCTGTGCAATATGGGTGAGAGTTAATGTAGCTATGAGAATGCATATTTTTGTATTTCCTGGCTGTGTTTAAATTTGCAGCCTTAACAATTAATTAATATTGATTTAGTTTGTTTCTGTTTTGTTTTTTCTTGTTTTAAAAAAAGGGTGAGACGAAAACAACAACTTCAAGAAGGATAAACAGAAAGTACCGGCTGACTGGCAGACATCTAACGTAATGCTGATTTTTAGAAAAGGTTCCAGAGGCGACCCTGGCAAGCACAAGGCAAATTGGTTGAAAGAGTAAAGAGCAGAATTATCAGACACAGAGATGAACACAATATGTTGGGGAAGAGTTAACACAGCTTTTGTAAAGGGAAATCATGCCCCACCAATCTACTAAAATGAGGGATCAACAAACATGTGAATAAGTGTGATCTAGTGTATACAGTGTCCTTGGACTTTGAGAACACTTTTGACAAGGTCCCTCACCTGAGGCTCTTAAGCAACATAGGCAGTCATGGGATAGAGGGAAGGTCCTCTAATGGATCAGTAGCTTGTTAAAAGGTAGGAATAAATGGTCAATTTTCACAGTGGAGAGAGGTAAATAGCGGGGTGCCCCAAGGGTCTGTGCTGGGACCAGTGCTGTTCAACATATTCATAAATGATCTAAAAACAGGAATAAATAGTGAGGTGGCAAAGTCTGCAGATGATACAGAATTACTCAAGATAGTTAAGTCCAAAGCTAATTAGGAAGAGTAACAAAGGGATTTCACAAAACTGAGTGACTAGGCAACAAAATGTCAGACGAAATTGAATGTTGTTAATTAGAAAGTAATGATCTTTGGAAAAATAATCCCAACTATACATACAAAATGATGGGGTTTAAATGAGCTGTTTCCACCCAAGAACGAGATCTTGGAGTCACTGGGGACAGTTCTTTGAAAACATATGCTCAATGTGCAGCATCAGTCAAAAGTGCTAATAGAATGTTAGTAATAATGAGGAGGGATAGATAAGAAAACAGAAAATATCATAATGCCATTACATAAATCCATGGCATGCCCACATCTTGAATACTGCACGCAGCTCTGGTCACGTGATTTCAAAAAATATATATTAGAATTGGAAAAAGTTCAGAGAAGGGCAAACAATGATAAGGTGTATGGAACAGTTTCCACATGAGGAGAGATTAAAAAGATTTGGGACTGCTCATCTTAGAAAAGAGACGATTAATGGGGGAGATGTTAGAGGACTATAAAATCATGAATGATTTGGAGAAAATGAATAAGGAAGTGTTACTTACTCCTTCACATAACACAAGAACCAAGGGTGATCCAACAAAACTAATCAACAGCAAGTTTACAACAAACATAAAGAAATACTTCACACAATGCACAGTCAACCTGTGGACCTGGTTGCCAGAAGATGTTGTGAAGGCCAAAAGTATAACTGGGTTCAAAAGATTTAGATAGATTTCATGTTGGATAGGTCCATCAATGGCTATTAGCCAAGATGGTCAGGAATGCAACCCCATGCTCTAGATGTCTCCAAACCTCTGACAGCCAGAAACTGGGCCTGGATGACAGGGGATGGATCACTCGATAAATTGCTGTTCTGTTCACTAACTTCGAAGCATCTGGCACCAGTCACTATGGCAGAAGACAGGATACTGGGCTAGATGGACTTCTGGTCTGACCCACTATGGCCATTCTTATGTTCTGAGCCCAGAACCACTAGCAAAGGCTCCTCCCACATGGAAGCATGTCAATCAACAAACCCTTTACGTAGCAGCAAAGGCGATACTGTGAGTCCTGTTTTCCTATCTCCACCTATTGGCAGGAGGGATGCATTACTCGCTGCCTGGGCTGGCACAGAAAGACAATGGTGAAAATACGTTTTCTTTCATTTGTACACATTCTCCAGTGGCTGAATGGATTATAATTCAAGTTTTCCAGACCCTCTCACCTTTTGACTGAGGCCAACAATGGAACCTTTCAACCAAAAAAAAGCGTGTGAGAAAGCTGCCAGTGAAAAGAGGATTACAGTGAAAGCTGCGTTGCTGCCTTAACTGTAATGTTCATGACTATACACAATACCTGATGTTTTCTTTTAAATCCTCCAAACAATAACAGCAAAGATAAACATGAAGATTAGAGGTTAATGTTATACGGTCATCATGTGACTCATTTTTATTGTAGATTTAAGCATTAGTAACATGAGGACAAATTAAATAGCTCTTGGCCTCTTGCAGATTACATGAGTGGCAAAGCTTGTTTGTTCACAGCTAAATCAATCAGAATATAGGTTTTATGCATCCAAAAGCACATATGACCTTTTCTTTGGCAAAGGAATTGGGGAATACTGTCTCAAATTACATTTTTCTTCAAATCTTCCACTTAGCACTGGTGCAGCACTGAGGAGGTTAGAAACAGTAGTAAAAACACCAACAGCTAGTCTATGCTAGCCAGCCACGATTCTATCACCAGTAGGGGTGTGCCAGTGCTAGTCCAATGGTGGGATAATTTTAAGAAAAAATTCATACGAAGACACAGTCAATTAACCACAAATACTATTATTATTATTATTATAGTCAATGAAATTCTGTGTCAAACCCTGCTAGATTAGTAGATGAATTTCAGTCAATCAGAAATAAATTCATTAATGAAAGTAGAGATTACAAAAAACCCTGATCTTTCATGAACAATCATAGACTCTAGAAATAGAAAAGACCTATTAGGTCCTACCTAGGCCACATTCCTGACATTTCAGGATGGTTTTCTATTTATTAATATTTTGCCCAGTGTAGTTTTAAAATGTTTCAAACAACAAGAAAGAGAGGAAAATAATAACTTGTCTATGACTAAACGAAACCCAGTACAAGTCCTTTTCGGAAGAAAACTACAGTGCAACTTTTTATGTTTGTTACGAAGGCTCTCATTTCAACTAAGTGTTATAAAAACACCATCCCAGCACAGTGATCCAGTCACAGCACTATATGCTCTACTATGGGGAATCCATTTTGTGTTCCACATTAACTGGAAAGGATGTGCTTCATTTTGGGCCTAAATATACATCCATCTTACACTAACATGAGGGCATCTCCTCTTAATTTCTCTAGAAGTGTAGATCCACAAGCCTGAGTCTATTAAATCTCCACCTAAGCGATAGTATCACCACTGTACTGATCTAATAAATCCTTAATCATTCAGAACTTCTCCCTTATGTTAGTCTCATATCTGGCAGGATAAAAGTTAAGATTATGCAATGATCATATATAACTATTTACAAGCTATAACTATATACTGTTATTTGATAATGACTTCTATTCACATATCTTTAAGTGATTTATAAGCATTGATTAATTAAGCCTCACAACAGCTCTGTGAAGAATGTGTAATGATCCCTGGTTTTCAAATTTACACACACTGAGTTACCCAAGGTCACATGGCAAGTCAGTTCCAGAAGAGAGCTTAGAACTCGACCTTGCCTCATACTCTAGCCACTTGATAATGTGCCCTCCTACATGGTACATTGTAAAATACTATTTGGCTGTTATTTATAGCTTGTATATATAAAACAAATATTACAGGTCAGCAAGGATAAACAGTGCACGTGTCTACAGCATGCACTACAAGTGCACACTATATTTGTGATTGAGGACTTTTTTTTAATATATCTGTCCACAATTATGAATCAAGAATCATTCTGCCAAAACCTGTTACAAATCAGTATGGTAAAATGCTGAAATTTTGTTTTTCAATTGAATCTCTAAACTACTTGTAACTGTTACAAACTTCTTAAACAGGTTCACGATTTTCCTACATTATGGTAATCTAAATCTCTTTGATCCCCACTCTACAAAAATCCAGAAATCTTGGAGTTATTCCTAATTTCTGTCAGAAAACTCTGAAATGAGAGCCAGCTATTTTATTTATTCCTGTTCAGTATTCTTGGATTCAGACATCCTAGATGACATTTGTTTATACATCTTCTGACCACTGAATAATATCTAGACTGCAGAATCATGATCTAAGGGGAAATGATTTTGCTAGTAAATTGTGGTCATACTAGTGAGCTTACTTACACAAAGTCTTCGTATGCATCTGTATAACAGATGTCTTTATGTGGTGTGAAAAGGGTCTTTCATCAAAAATACAGGCATTGCTTGTAAGGGTGAAAGGACAAGAGCTAGTGGCAGAATTTCATCCCGTTACACTCGTTCCTGACCAAAAATGCTGCTCTGTAGTATTTGTGTAACCAGACTGCCCAAGCCAACTAGCATAAAACCTGGATTCTTTCCTTTCAGAGACAGAGGACAAGAAAACTTCAGTTAAGTACATGTGAGCACACATTTAATTTCACAAAAAGAGTTTCCAAAGTCTGTTTATTTTTAGATGTTATTTTTATATGACAAATTTCCATGTCCAGAATTCAGTCTTACCAGTTCCTTTCAGCCTGAATATGGTCTTTGAGAAGGGACTAACTGCTTCAGATCCATTACAAATGCTGTGAAGTAAGAGAAACGGTCACATATCCCTCAGTCATGAGACATTTACCACAAAGGCCTGTCTTAAATTCCGATAAGAGGAGGCATTATACTTATGCAAGCTTAAACTTTTTACAATATCCAGAATATATATGTCAGTTTTAAAAGACGGGGGATTCATTTTCCCCTTTTACTAAACCCTCACATTCTAGAAATCAGCTTCAATCTGCCTTAATACAATCCAAATGGAAATAGGAACTATAGCAAGAGGTGCCTGCTGGCTTGGATTTCCATGTAACTATCCCAGAACACCGTCACCCTGACAGTGAGAGAACAATAATGGGGATTTTAATTTACTTAAGCACTCAAACAATTCATTACAATGTTAAACTCATGTCAAGTCTGCACTTACAAGCAGAAAGAAAATTCTTCTTGCTTTGCAAAATGCAGACCCCAGCTCTCAAGGTGCTGTATATATAGCTTAAATAGGCAAACAGCCACTTAAATCTGCAAATACCAGTCAATTTGTAGATACACTTATTCCAGAATAAGAGTGTCCACACGTGGAGTTAATCAGGAACAACTCCATGGGTGACAAGCCTTGAATACACAAGCAAATTTTCTAAAGAGAGGTTTGGATTTTCAAAGGCACCCAAGTCCTATTGAAATTTAATAGGAGTTAGGGCTTAATGATTTTAGGCTCCCTGAAAAATCCTAGCTTAAATGAGTAAGTGTAAAAGCAACACTTTGGAAAACATGCCCTTTCACCTGTGGTTATTGGAGGCAAAAGCTATCCTGTACCAAACAGTCCATCCACAGCTGTAGAGGGACGGGGGGAGTCCAGCATCATTGCAATAATGAGGAGAGAACAACAGCAGTAACACTGTAGAACCAATATAAAGATCATGTGTATATAAAATTATGCTCAAATCCTTGCATAAAACATGATATTCTCCTATGAAGTGTATCAGTTATTTTTTTTATCAGTAATCCTAATCCTGAGTTGCTGGTTAGACCACTCAGAAGAGATACAGGCAACATACTTAAATATACGTCTAGCTTTAGGCACATGTGTAGTTCCACTGAATTCTGAACTAGGGCCATAAATAGCCACCTGTGTGTTGTCCCAGCAGCGATATGACATTTCAGCAATGTGTTTGTGAGTATCATGGAAGTAGTGAAACATTGTCTGAATTCAGCTCCCAAACACCCAGGATAGCAAAATGTATCACCTCCTCTACTTGAGGGAAACAAAGCTCCAGGAGTAGTGGTCATGTGTCTGTGTGTCCGGTCTTCGTCTATTTCAAACTAAATTCATTAGAGTGCAAACAGTGTCTTCCTCTGTATCTTATACAGTAACCGGATGGCTTATCTCTGAGAATATGTACATATAGCGTGGACAGATATGACTGCCCTGTCAGACCTGAGCTGTATCTATTCTGCAAACATTGGAGTTTAGTCTGCCAATCTGGAACTTTTCATCAGAACCAAGTTTGCTATGATCTAAAAGAAATATTTCTAACTAAAATGAAAGTTTTCATATGGACCAGGGAAGGAAAAGCAGCAATTCATCCCTTAAGTAGGACCTCTCTACGCCCCACCATTAGTCAGGCAAGATAAACAGATAAACAGTGCTACAGTCAAGTGTAGATTGGACATAAAACACTAGCAGGGGAGGTTCTCCTCAAAGAAATTTCCTAGAGTGTTTAAGGCCAGCTCACATCACATGGCCCTCTTACTGAATACCAGGAACTTCCCAGCTTCACCAGAAAAAAAAGAAACGGTTTGTTTTTCACATGAACAGAAGACATCTGTAAATGAAACCCACCAGAGACTGAACTGAACAGACTAGCACATAGAAATTCAACATTTACCTTGGATAAGGGCTGGGGGGGAAATAAACAAGGTGAGAAGTGAAACATAGATCAAACAAAAAATCCAAACACTTTTTATCTTAAGTTTGAAAATCTTCTCTCCAAGGCCATAGCTACCCTCCCTTTGAGACAGTGTCCCATCCTGATACACTGTGAAGGCCTATTTTCTCATTTTAGAAGCCAACACAAATTGATTGCCAGACTATATAAGTTTTTCAAGATGACAGTAAGTTACAATGAGGTTGTACTAATACTTAGCTCTAATACAGCATTTTACCAAGGAAGTGATTATCTTTATCCCCACTTTACAGATGACAAAAGCTCAGTGAGAGAAGGAAGTGACCCAGGCCCTGCAGCCAGTGGCAGAGCTGGGAATAAAACACAGGTCTCATCAGACCCAGTCCAATGCTTTGGGCATTAGGCCACTTTGCCTCCCTTCAGAATGTATCTGCAGAATTCAAGTCAATACTGCTTTTAAATAAAGAGGAATCCCATGTTTATTTATAAGGTTGGACGATTTTGCAGCAATTTTATCAAGATCCTCAGTCATATCCTTTTTTGATCAGTTTTGAAATAGTAGTTCCTGCTGACAGTGAAATTATTTGTTTTTAAATCACCACTTTGATCTTTTCCCACTTAAACTCTCAGAATTTAACTGCTCAGGGTCTAAAATAGGAAGGCACTGGTGTCTTCTGCATCTTCCTTCTCTCCAAAGCTAGCATTTATCAGTCCCTCTGCAGCTCCAGGCATTCAATCTGCCTCTGTGATATTCCCATCTCTTTTCAAGTCCCACCTACAAACTTATTTCTCTCTTGCCTTTGTCTCTCTCTAACTGAGATCTCCCTGCTGTTATTTCTTATTTAGCCCTGTTTATTTAGTGTTTTGGGATAAAGTCTTTAAGAAAGATGCATGGACCAGATAAGCCAAGTTCCGTTCAAAGCTAGCTATGAGTTTGCAGCAATATGGTAAATGTCAACACCCTTAAACTCCAGATTTCATAACTCCATGCAAGTCTGGTCTGTTGGGTTTGCTCATGTGGGTTTAAATCTAATGTAGTAATTAAACTTTAAATACTATTGCTCCTAACTTCACCCTAGCCTGGAGCTGACCAACCACAGCAGTGCTGCCCGGGGGAAACCACCACTCGGGATTATGGATAGCCAATTACCCAGCCCACCCGGGCAGAGTGAGACAGCTGGGGAAGTCTGGACAGCCGGTCCGATGAGGACTGGCTGGGGCGGCGGGGCTCTGGGGCCCGGCCCGGGGGTGAAGGGCAGCAAGGCGGGCGGGTGTCTGCGCGGAGCAGAGCGAGACCGGCTCACCTGGCGGCCAGGCCTGGACCCCCAGCCCGCCCGCCCGCTCTGGGGTGCCCACCAGCACCCCGCCTGGGGTGTCCCCGTCGCCAGCGGGGTCCCTGCCCGCCTGGGGCGCCCGCGCCCGCCGGGCCAGGATCCCCGCCTGCCGCTGCGCCGGGACCCCGATCTCCCGGGCAGCCCCCCCCGGCCGCCGGGGCGCCCCCCGCAGGGCCCGGGTCACTCACCCGCGCCCTGCCTGCGCCGGGACGAGAGCCTCGGGTCCCCGCCCGGCCGCGCGCCGAGCCCGGCCCAGGCCCCGCCCCCTGCCAGCGCCGCGCCCGCCCCGCCCCGCCCCGCGGGGGCCGAGCCGGACGGGGCACGAGGAGGGGGCGGGGCTAGCGGGGAGGGGGAGGAGTGGGGGGGCAGGGCAGGGCAGAGGGAGTAGGAAGGAGGAGGAGTGGGGGAGAGCAGAGGGAGGAGTAGGAAGGGGGGGCAGGGCAGAGGGAGGAGTAGGAAGGGGGGGCAGGGCAGATGAAGGAGGAGGGGGTCAGGATAGGGCAGATGGAGGAGGAAGGAGGAGGAGGAGAGGGGCAGGTCAGATGGAGGAGTAGGAAGGGGGGGCAGGGCAGAGGGAGGAGGACAGAAGAGGAGGGGGGCAGGTCAGATGAAGGAGGAGGAAGAGGGGGGAGCCAGGGCAGATGGAGGAGTAGGAAGGGGGGGCAGGGCAGATGAAGGAGGAGGGGGTCAGGATAGGGCAGATGGAGGAGGAGGAAGAAGGAGGAGGGGGGCAGGGCAGGGCAGGGCAGGTCAGATGAAGGAGGAGGAAGAGGGGGGAGCCAGGGCAGATGGAGGAGGACGGAGGAGGAGGGTGGAAGGGCAGATGAAGGCGGAGGAGGGGGGCAGAGCAGAGGGAAGAGGAAGGGTATTTTCCCTTTCGGGATGCCTGGCGGGATGGGGTCAAGGAGACCAGTTCTTCCTGGGAGCAGCCAGACCCACCTCCCTTCTCCCACGATGAACAGGCAAGGAGGTGGCCCCGTGGGAGAAGGGACGGGACCGCACAGTGCTGCGGGCAGGGTGTCAAGAGTGCACATGGTGAGAACACGCCTCGTGCGGCTTTGTCGCTTTTAACAGAAGGAGGGGAGGGAGAGCTGGGCCTCGGGTGACCAGATAGCAAGTGTGAAAAATCAGGACAGGAGGTGAGGAGTAATAGGCACCTATATAAGAAAAAGCCCCAAATATCGGCACCGTCCCTATAAAATGAGGACATCTGGTCACCCTAGCTAGGCCTGTCTCTTTGTCAGTCAGAAGTTACACTAGGGAGGCCTGTTCCGTACTTAAGGCTAAGGCCAGAACTATAGTAGAAACAGTGTTGCTGGTGTAGCCATGCTGGTATAGCCAGACCGTCAAACCTTCCTAGCAGCGACACAGCTTATACAGGCAAAGGAGTGCTTCTGCACCTGTTCACCACACAAAATAATCTATGCCAGTAAAAGAACTTGTATGCTGCTCCAACTGTCAGTATAGAAATGTTGTTTAAAAAATCACACCGCTAAACTGGCAAAAGTTTCTAGTGGACACCTAGCCTAAGGGTGAGATATAAACCAACACCAGCAAATTCAGTGCTTGAGCCAACATTGAATCTTTAGTCCAAGGGTGTTTAATAAAGTTCCCAGCATACCTTTTGGCATTTGTCCTTGGGTGCACATTGTAGAATGAAAGGATGTTGTATTAGATCCATTGCTGGCTTGCTTCTTGGTGGACTTCATGCCTTACATGTAGAAAAACTGGACACCGTGCGTCATCACAAGGTCTTGTGTCACCCTAAATATCCCTGTTGTCCCAAATGCAATTTGGCTAGGAAACAGTCTTGTTCACCTCAAACAAACAATTTATGGGGTCCTAAAGCAGAGCAATGCAAATTATAATGGTAACTAATCCCATATCTTGCCAAATGAGAGAATTTCTGGTGAATGATTGGGACTCTGAGATCACATACTCCTAAGGTATGTCTATATTACAAAGCGCTACAGCAACACTGCAGCTATGCAACTGTAGTGTAAATGCATGCCACACGGACAGAAGGGTTTTTTCCATTGTGATAGTAGTTCTGCTCCATCAAGAGACTATAGCTAGGTCGACAGAAGAATTTTACCATCATCCTAGTGATGTCTACACTGGCACTTTTAAATTGGCTTAACTACATCTCTTAGGAGTATGAATTTTTCACACTCCTGAGCAACAGAGCTAGTTTAAAATAAATGTTTAGGTGTAGGACCAGGGCAGAGTGTAATAGAATGCATAACAAGAATCTGCCTCATGCAGATGTTTTCGTAAATGCCAAAAGACATTGCAGAAGAATGACCAGTGAACCAAGAACAAAAAGCTAGACAAGAACAGAGGATTATAAAGGAAACCATTACTAGGTTTGCAGAAGAAGGAATGGACAAAAAAATGAAAACCAGCACTGCAGAATAACACACTACTGCTTAGGAGAGACACGGGCTGACAAAAACATCTCCGTTTCCAGTAAATCAGCCATGGCATGCATGAAGCATTGGCCCATGGATCTGATTGCAACATTTCATAAATCTGATCCCAATCCTGAAAACAAGTAAATGAAAAGCACTGGCATCCCTCATTGATATCAAAGTTGAGAGTGCTCAGGATTTGGCCCTCTGTCTTTTCTACTGCAGAGGTAATATACTTACTTTCAGCTTTAACTTTCAAATATTATTACTTCCTAGCATGTCCTGGACTCTCATGAGGGATGGAGAATTCTTGTACAAGGAGAGATGCATTGGCACTAATCTTTCTGAAGAAAAAACCAACTGATTAATTCAAATTTGGGAACTAATTAAATCAGCCTAATCCTTTTAATTTAGAAGATTACTCGTTTGTTGTTAACAGACAAAAGAATCTAAAAAGTTCCCATATCTGTCACACTGAAAGATACTTTAATAATTCCTTAAAGAGAAAATGGTCTCATTTTGCACTAGGATATTACAACTATTCACAGAAACGTCCAATGCCTTTTAAAATCTTACAAAGCTATTTGCCTTAGTGTCATTGAACTATCTTGAAAACACTCTAATTTTTCTCTTTGTCCTTCCTGCCTATCCATAAATTTCTGTGATTATAAATGGAATTATATTTTCATCAGTTTGTGTGTGTATGGTGAAATCAAAATTTACTAATAAAAATTGAATCCTTCCAAGCCAAACCCCAGAGAATCTTTGATGTTTTACAAATTCAAAAACACTAGTCTTCTAGTATTCTGTGTTTTTGGTCTGGACCACAAGGCAAGCTGTCTGGGCTGAATCTCGCCCCACTTACCTTTTCGGCTGGGTTTGCCTGGAAAAGCAGAAATACAGTCTCTGAATCTGAACATTGGCTAATAATTGGTTTTCAGCTGCAGCTTTGAACTGACAAAGATCAGTGGATTCCATGTGCAAGAATAGGGAAGGTGCCAACAACTCTAGGTCTACTGACTTCCCGCCTATGATTTGTCTCGTGATATTATGCAAGTGCTGAAAGATCCAAGTTTGCCTAATTGTATAGATTAAAATAATACATTAAATAATACTATCCTTTCCTAAGGCTCTAATCATGCACAATGGTAACTGATAGTTGTGTCACAGTGGCAGAGAAAAGGGTGTTTGACCAGCTTTTCACTCTTGACCACAAATACATAAAGATGATTATTTCTTTGAGTGGTAGATGTTTAATGCACTACCTTGATTATTAACTGTACCAGGCTGATGAATCCTCAGCTGGAGTACTGTGTCCAGTTCTGGGCACAACATTTCAGGGAAGATATGGACAATTTGGAGAAAGTCTAGAGGAAAGCATAAAAAATTATTAAAGGTCTAGACAATATGAGCTATGAGGAAAGATTGTTTATTCTGGAAAAGAAAAGACTGGGGGGGGACATGATAACGGTTTTCAAATACATAAATGGTTCTTGTAAGGAGGAGGGTAAAAATTGTTGTTAACCTCTGAGAATAGGACAAGAAACAAAGGGCTTAAGTTGCAGCAAGGGAGGTTTAGGTTGGACATTAGGAAAAGCTTCCTAACTGTCAGGGTTGTTAAACATTAGAACAAGCTGCCTGAGGAGGTTGTGGAATCTCTATCACTGGAGGTTTTTAAGAACAGGTTAGGCAAACACCCGTCAGGAATGGGCTAGTTATTATTTAGTCCTGCTTTGAGAGCAGGGGACTGGACTAGATGACCTACTGAGGTCCCTTCCAATCCTATACTTCTATAATTCTATGATTAGGTAATAAAGGGCAGTTCATTGATGAGCCCTCTAGACACTCCTTTTACATGAAAAGGTGAGAGCCTAAGTCCACTTACAGTAGAGGAAAATGAGGCACTGAATTAGTGGCTGTCATTACACTAGAATGGTGCTTAATTTGTAATAAAAAACTCAAGCAATGTTTTACTTTCATAACTGACGCGGCAAGCCAGAGGTGCCGGAACTATGAACTGCCAGGTGTAGAGGTGCCAGGGCTCAGTGCAAATTAAGCACTGCACTAGACCCCAGTGCTGAAGAAGCCAATAAAAGGAATAATGAACTGGAAAATTAGGGGATTAAAATAGATTTGGGGAAATGCTACCTGCTGATTATAAGGAAATAGAGCTATGGGAAATGATGTGGCTATAGAGGTAAGAAAGGATGCCAGAAAGACCTGATACAAAGTGTTGGACACACTTGTCTTGTATGCTTATTAATGCAATGTTATGGCTGAGCCTTTAAATTAACAAAAATCAGGAAAACATCTGCCACAATTATCATTTGGTCACATTGCAATAAGGTTTAAAAATCAACACTGCAAACTGTAATACAAACCGTTACATCAGATCTATGGGGGAAAACTGCTGAGGAAAGAGTGTATTTTAGTTTCCTGACCTCAGTGCATTTAAAAGCTGTAATGATGCATTATTTCCTCCCTCATTTAATGGCACCAGCCACACTATTGCTGGTTCTTGCTGAAAACTGATCCTGCTGGTGATTTTCGTATGGGTTTTAACTGAGCATGAAGTATACGAGGAATCCAGGACTAGAGCTATGAGAATATCTGATTTTTTTTGTTTGGTGGCAGGTCTGAAAAATTAGAAAAAGTGTTCATTTTAAATCAACGGAAAGCAATTTATTTTAAATCATTAGCAAATCAAAATGTAAAAAAAAAATGTTTCCAGTTCAATGAGACATTTTGTTTTGATTTCCAGCTCTTTTTAAAATTTTTTTTAACATATTTAAATAAAATTTAAGGACATTTCAGACCAATTCATTTCAAACTGAAAAATCGAAATAGTTCATTTCTAAAATATAAAAATTAAACATTTCAGTTTTTTCAGAACTTTTTTTTTGTTAGATTTCTTTTTTTCAACTGAAATAATTTGGCAAAATTGATACAAATTCACAAAATGGTTTTGGTTGATCCATAATTTGAATTTTTCACCAAAAAAAGTTTCAACCAAAAGAATTTGCCAGCTGTATCCAAGACAGGTAGGTTAATCTCAGTAAAGCGTGGCAGCTATTATAAAAGCACGAGATAGCTCTTTGTGGAGTGACTCTACCAAACCCAAATGAGAAACAAGCAAAGAAACAATTACTACAGAATGTTCACCTTCTCCCCAGAGAGGATAACCTGCTAGGAATTTGGTTTATCCAACTTCATCGTGTCAGGTAAAGAAAAAGATGAAAATAATATTTGCTGGATTTGCAAAGCAAACAAACAAATCTCCAGACTGAGTGTTTTGAATTGGTTGTTTTTTCTTCCTGAGATAGTGTTTTTATATTTGGTGCAAATCACAAAGTAAATATTTAAGGATTAGCCAATTCACCTCCATCTGTTTTTCCCTTCAGCAGCTTCCTGGGGTGTCAGGGTTTTATAGTTAATGTACCTCTGTGTTTTTTTGTCCCAGGGAAGATCTGGTTACTTTTCTTACATCTTGGTGCCATGCAAATGTAATCTTCAGTATTTGATCTAGGGTATGTTGATGCACAGGTCTCTCTTTTTCTCTCTCCCTTGTGCTCCTCTCCTATAATATTGTTTGTGCATTGTCGTTCGGAACACTTACTGATATAAATAGCACCTGTCATATCAAAATTATTGGGGCTTATTATTATATTTACACCACTGTGGGATTTCGGAGAGTCAAAAGGGGAAGAGGAGAAACCACATTTCACAGCATGCATTAATTGTCCCCTAAAATTATCAACTAGGCCATACCAAAACGTTTCTAAAGGACAGAGCTGTAAGGCTATTATTGAATCTTGTTTCATCCACTAACCCTCGTGAGCAATCATAACCCTGCACAAGATCACCCTTATGGGCACTCAGAATGCTTATTTCCCATCTATTTTGGTGGGTGAGTTTTAGGTGGTCCAGACGTTCATTTTGGATGCCTATTCAAAGCTAATGTATCTGAACCTCTTGGCCTGGGAATCATAAAGAAAGAAGCTTTCTTATGTGAGCTCCTGATTTTGGCTGGGTCCCAAATGCTTTGGGAATAGCCTTTCTCATAGTATTTTGACATCTCAATTTGCAGTAACTGCAGCTGCAGAAAATGAAGAGGCACATATGCATTTTAAAACAGAATGAAAATATTGCTTGAACCCACAGGAAAACGTCAGGCTTAGACTCTATTCAGCTTTCATTGGGGGTGAAGGTTCAGCTTGTTTTATCTGAAACAGCTCCCCCATCCCTAGCTACCAAGGGGGTGGAGCATAATAGTATCTACCCAGCCTTGCTGTAAAATCAGAGAAGACGTTTCAAAAGGTTGAAGTCCCTATTTGCTTTCAGTCATCCATCTTAGGAAGTAAATCAGCCAATGATATATGATGGGGCATCAGTTGATATTTAGGGCTGGAGGCTAGGAACTGCGTGCAGGAGGCTGTGCACGGCTTGCTATTTGCTGAATCACATGATGTGTCTAAAGCAGGTGCAAACATGCATGCTCATCTATGCAAATTTTTGGGGGGTTCTTTTCACCCAAAAAGTAAAGGAGACGGGAAGAAGGATGGGTGAGGCCACAAATGATGGTTTATTAGTAGGATCTTTAAAGAAAATTAGGTGTGAGCTCCATTGCAGCCTGGTCTATTTAAGGCAAAGGAAAAGTTCATCTAAGAGCTGTTCGAGTTTGTAGTTGGAATGTCTCTGATCACAATATCTAGCTGCTAAATGATTCTATGGTTTTGAACTGGAAGATGGATCCGGTGGCAATATCCTAGAGGGATACCCTGATACATACAGCAGCAGTTCCGTTTTGTGCTTTCCATAAACGGCTATTTGGATCTCAGTCAAGGGATTTGAAAAGTCAAAGCCAGAGGAGCCAGTGTTTAACTCTCAAAATGGCATCCTCTCTAACTCTTTAGGAACAGGCAGATTGAACCTTTCATCACTGATGCTATTCCCAGGAAAACTAGCCACACTTTATTTCCCCTGTAATCTACAGCTGCCATCGCCATGCAGGCTTTTATTGAGACCTGGTGACATTCTATCAGTGTTGGGAGCTTTCGAATTACACACACGACAGCCCAGATTTGGATCCCTTTGCTCACCTTGGGTAGGAATTTCCTCCTGGAAGGCTTTGACTGTATCTTTACATGGAGTCAGAGGCACGTAGTTGTGCTGTCTCTGGAGCAGACCCAGGAGGGAGCTGGTCTCCCACGGTTCCTCCTCTAGTTCCGCCCTGCTCCGTGGGAAAACAATCGGCTATTGTTCCAGTCTGTACCAGTAGCAGGTTATTCCTTCTGCAGCACTGGCTCAGCTGGTCTGCCCGGTGCCTTGGTGACAAGGAAAGTAGCACAGGAGGGGAGTAGCAGTGCTGCAGAGACTGCTCTCCCCGAAGTGGTGTGGCCTGTGAGGTGCACAGGGGAAAGGAATCACTTTGCACCCCATTACTTCCCTGCAAAAGAATGGACAGTAAATGCAAACAGGATCTGTGACCACCTTGACCACACTCTGAGAAGAATCTTATTTATGCCTGTAATTGATCAAGATCAAGTGTAATCTCACTCTTGATGCAATGTCTGGCGGAAGCAGCAAAACTGCCATCGCCTCAGCGTCTCCTGTCTCCACCCTACTAAAGATTTCAATCAAAGATGGGAAAAACAAGAAACAGAAATAAAGTGGATGGAGGGAAGAGGGCATAATGAATGGACACAGCCGCAGTAAACCAGAGCCTATGGCGCACTGACACACAGCCATGGAAATATCGACATGAAATAAGCACTGAGCGTGCATCAGGAATATATAGCTCACAGATCAGTTCCTATCAGGCCTGGCAGACAGACGGCTCAGTCCACAAATATTTATCCAAAAGTATTATATTCTGAGTATACAGTATGGTACACTATTGTGCCCTAGAGTCGAAAGCTAACCAGATTTTAAAATTATCCTAGGATTGAATTCTTAGCTAAATAATCACTGGACTCAGGAATATTTCCTCATATCGGCTTCATCTAATCATCTTCATCCTTTCCCTCCCCTCCCAAGGCAGAACTAAGGGACATTAAATATAGGAGTAGTCTCAAACTCATATTTTCTCATTTTATAAGAGACAGAATGTGACCTGGAAATAAAACTGCAGTGTCAGCTCAGTATCCACCTCAGAAAAATCTGTCTTCCTAGATATTAATTTTCAGCTGCAAGCCTCTTGCACCTCAGGCAGTATTGGGAAATACATGCATCTTGTTCAACTGAAATGAAATCCTTTGGTTTTGCCAGACAGCAGGAACTATAAAATCCTTATATCCCCCAATCACAGCTAATTTAGCCAACGACGTGGGTACCGACCCCATGCAGTTTGGCAATATATTGCATCGCCAACAAATTCTAGTAGAATATGTGAGAATGTAACGAAGTGGAGAAATGTTCAGATTATCTTCTAAATTATTATCTCGAAAAGATGGGAAGGTCCCACCTAGGTAATTATCCTCTCAATTTTGCTCATTATACCCCAATAATCTCAGGTTTCAGTTCTTTGAAATAGTGTCAAGTACTTTAGTTGTGCAAGGGGATGTTGTATTGTCTTTGATCATACTTCAGAGAGGGCTATAGACGTCTCCATCACAGCAGGGATACCTATACCCAGCCTGCTTCAAGTGTGAAGCATTGCTTCCACCTACCCCTTCAAAATGGCTAGAGGAGACACATGAGCATCAGAATGTCACATATTTGAATGGTCTCAGAGGAAACCTTCTCTAAACCAGTTTCAGAAGTTTCTACCAGGGGTTCAGAGGTGCGGGGAACTGTGGTGGAGCCAAGTGCCATTTCATGTTGGCATTAAGGAGGAGGTAAATTCCCTAGATCCCTCATTCTCCCTCCTCTCCCCCCATTTTGGGAAGAAAAGTTTGCTGCACTTTTCTGGTAGTGACACCAACAGAAATCAAGAAAAGAAATTGCCAAACATGAGACCTAACCCTGCAACATGCAGCACACGGTCAAATCCCTGGGAAAGCAGATTGCCCAACTGGGCTCATAGTCCCTTGCAAGCAGCTTTCAGTGAAACCAAACCTTAGACAACAGATGGTTGGGCATTTTCACAGCACAGTGGCAATGCTGTATGGTGCAAAAATACATCTTGCCCACCCATTCTCAGTGCCAAGCATTAGCACAGCTTTTACGCAGCTGGAGAAAGAAGAAAACAGCTCTTCATTCCCCTACAGTGTCCAGCTGCCCCTGGCAGTGAAGGAAATGTGGAGCGAATTACCAAGTTCTGTTGCTAGAGAAAGTGACAAATTAGCTCTTCTTTAGAGCATGCAGAGATGCTGATTAATCATAAGGATTTGCCCTCACTTCACCTAGAACAGCCCACTGGCATTTAAAGTTGCACTCTGAGAAAATACCTTACCATCTGAGGTGGTCTGCAGTAAGTTGCTGCCTGTAGCTGCAACACTAGGTTGCATCTACTGGCCATAGTTTCTTTGCTTTGGGTGAAAACAACAAGCTATCTCACGATCAGGGAACACGCTGGGTAATAAAAGTGAACAAGGCCAGACTGGTTTCTTTTGTGTCTTTTGAGTGGTTGAAAGCTGCTGTCCTTGGCTTGGACCCAAAGGAGAGTGGTGACAAAGACAGCAAGTAGATCACCTTGAACTACTACTGAACTCCCAAGCTTGGCCACATACGTTGTGTTACACGGAAAACTGATATGTGCAGCAGAGCAAAGGCTCGGGATTTATCAGACTTTGACTTGTCAGTTTAAGCTGGGAAGGAAGATGCTATTTTAAGCCTCAGAGACAGTTCTGTTGAGATGACTGGTTTGAATCCTCACTTCAGGTGTATATTGATCACTGCAAGTGATAAAAGAGTTGTACCCTCTCCATTCCAAAGATTCTCCCAATATTCAGTGCTTAAAAACCACACTAAAATAGAACCAGAATTCCAGACCATCTCATGTAGTGGTAAAAAATGAGAGTTCATCTGTTGTATGCTCCCTATGCTGTGTCACACGGCCCTGACATTGTGACAGGGCCGTTCTTGCCTTCTGGATACAATTTTTCAAGTGATCATCCCCAGGAGAGATGAAGGAAATCAAAGCAATGGGACCAATGAAAAGAAAAGCTCTTGGCTCCATATAGACAGTAATGCTATGTCGGTAATAGCAGCTCACCAAGAAAACCAGATGCATTTACTGGTTTCTTTCCCATGGGTTTTCTGCAATGCATAGTGAGTTTTTATTTCTAAAGTGCCTAATGGCATTTTTTTTACCCTAAAGGGTTTTATTATACATGATTCATACAATACAAGCTTGCTAGGCTGAACATGTCTGCTCTGCTGGCATCTTGCCACCCCGTTTTTCTCTTTGTTGTATTTTTTGTTTGCCTGAAGATGGCATTTGTGGAGCTTGTACGATTGTAGCTGAAGCTGGATCCTTGGTATCAACTAATTTTACAGGCCATGCCCCAAAAGGTAAATAGAGAGTTATAAAGATAGATTCCAACCATTTTTCACACCCACTTCATGATGCCAACTTTGTTTGGTAACCACTTTGGCATGAAGTGTATTGAGCAGTTGAAATCAAAGTTGTAGATTTTCCAGCCACCCCACATGTGTCTGAAACACTAAAGCAATTTTCTCAAATAAATTAAGTTTGTAGTGATCCCTGGACCATCAAACTGAGCATTAAGCTTCACTATGGTTATTCCCCCTAACCACCCAGTGGAGTAGAGTGCATTGACCATGGACTGGGAGAGGCTCTGGAATGACTGGAGCTGTGAAGCTGGGCTGAGCTGGTCTTTCATTGCACCTGAGTGACCCCTTCTGGCCCATTTTGGCAGAGGCTTAGAGGAGTTCTAGACGGAGTCAAACCCAGCCCTTTTTAGGCAGAAGGCGGACTCTGTGCTGCCTGCAATAGGGGAGCATAGGTTGGGAGTTCCCATAGAGCCTCCCTTTCTCTTTCCGCTAAAAGAAAACGTGTGATGTGGTTTCCTATAGAGAATGGGTTAGGAGTCTCACTTCGTCTCTCAGGGGCCAAGCTTCCACATCACAAAATCCACCATCACATGAATACAAATTGTTTCCCCTTTTGGCAGTCTTGGCAGAGATGCAGTCGAGATGCTAAGGACTGAATAAGCCTGAGACACATCTCCCTCTGAGGTCGTTTTTCAAGGTCAAGTCTGAGTCATGTTGATGGGGTAGAATATGGGATGCTCACAACACAGCTGCCGCCCTGTTCCCCAGAGATGCCTGTTGTTATGGGGAAACTATGGCATGAGTTGTGGGGCCTTTTCCAGCCTTTGGGTTTACAATCTCAACTGAATTAAGGAAATTGCCTTAATGTTTCAGAGACACACAGGCTGACTAGAAAATCTGAAGCTTTGATCTCAACTGCTCAATACATTTCATGCCAAAGCAGTTACAGAACAAAGTTGGTTTCATGAAATAAGTGTGGAAAATGACTGGAATCTCTCTTTATAACTCTGTTTACCTTTTTGAGCATCATTATTTAGCTAATATACTTTCTGTATGGCCGTGTGGCCCCTGAATCCTAATTTAATTAGAATGGCCCCAGATAACATAAAGGCTGCGAACTTCTCCCTGGAAACTAAATTCCGAACAATGTTTCACTGACAATCCTGAGGAATATTTCTTCACAATCTTGATTTGCAGACTTTAAAAAAAAAATCATTTTCTTTTGTTTTCCAACATGTCACTTTGCAGGCTTTGAGAAGAAATACCCAGTTGTGAGCCTGCTTATTGAATCTGAGCCATTATTGGGTAGCTACCTCTCAGCTTTCCAAAGAACATGGCCCATTGAGTCCAGACCAAGATGTGAGCAAAGCTGACAGTGTCTGTGAATTCAGCTGTGGAAGCAAGGTAATAGGGATGCATGGAGAAAGAGCACAGAGCTCAAAACACCAAGGCAGATAAGGTCTCGTCTCTTGATTTTGAGTGGTCTCTGTTGACTCTCATTTGAAGAGTACCATGGAAGTTGTAGAACAAACTGAACCAGTTCTTTAGTGTCCCAATAGTTAAATAATTATCTACATTTAAAATGATTAGACGGTTGAGATAATTAGCGTCCTAAAACAATTAAAATATAATGAAAGGCAATCTAATTATGAGCGGTCTCTCTGCCTGGGTGTGCATTTGATTTCTAGCACAGCTAACTCTCTATTATCTGAGTGCCCTTAAAAAGAGAACCACATCGATTCTGTCTGCAAAAGCAAACTTTCCCACCGTACTTCCTCAGTGCTCAGTCATTCTGTACAAAGAAGTGACGCTTATATTGCATATTTAAAGCAATAAGAATTGGGCTCAGCCTGATCTCCGGTGGGAAGGCGTTTCACAGTCCAGAAGAACGTTACTGAGAACTGTCTGTCCCCTCTGTGAACTTCACTGTGGATGACAGACAAACACCAGTCCCTGCTGATTGCAGCAGTCATAGCATGCTATGGAGTGAAAGGCCGTCACCAAAATCTCTCGATCCTATCCGTTAATGGCTTTGAAGACCGAGAACAAAACTTTGGATTGGCTCCAGACTGGACAGGGAGCAGAGCGCGTACAGCAACCCATGCGGTGTTCTCTTTCTGGCTCATTTTGCTTAGGAGGTAGATGGCAACATGCTGGGCTAGTTCCTCTCAGTGCAACCTTCACGGCCACGTCCCCTCCCTCCCCCAAGCAAGCATGTCATGCACAAGCTTAGTCAAAAAGCAATGGAGGCCTGGACCTGATCTGAGGCCAGGAAGCACTTTGTCTGGCTTCACCGGATCAAACTTTCACACGTGTGTGCCACGTGTTTGATAAGAGAATGATGCACCTTGCTGCACTCTGCTAGTGTCTCCTCTGGCATGCACACCTCAATCTAATCCTTCATAATCCAAATTTGTTGCGCAGAGACAGGTTGCGAGACCTAAAACTGAAATGGGAGGACATTTTCCAATTAGACCCTAGCAAAATACCAGCACTCCTGAAGTCTTCGACGGTCACCCACACATTTTTTAAAAGGGTTAGGGACCTTGGACAATGTGACAGCCAGGAGTTACATCCAGGATGGGGTCACATCAAAAATACTTTAAAGCAGGACCAGTTCCTTCAGCCATCAGAGAGAAGATTGAGACTGAGTTATACAAAGTGGGAAAGGAGGGCATCATTTCACCACTGCAGTTTTCTGAATGGAACGCTCCTGTAGTTCCTGTGGAGATTATAAAGTCAGTGAATCAGGTCTCCAAGTTGGACTGTTACCCCACTCGTGGGCAGAGAACTTGCTGGCAGCGATAGGTGGGGGACGGGTATCAAAATGTAGTAAGATAGACGTGTTGCAGGCACAGCAGCAGATGAGGCTAGAGGAGAACTTTAAGAAACGTACCGTTATAAACACTCACAAGGGCTTTATATCAGTACAATCAATTGCCATATAGAATATCATCAGCACCTGAAATTTTCCAGAAAACCGTGGAAAATATGTTGAAAGATATCCCGTATGTTGTAGTGAGGACTGACGACATCCCCATCAAAGGCAAAAGAGACTCTGAGCGTCTGTCAGCACTGGAGAACCAGCAAGATCTCAGCAACTGAACAGGCTCCCCTGAGCTATGAGCATGCTTAGATACGTGAAATTATTACCAGAAGTTTCTCCCAAATGTTTCAGCCCTTTCAGAACCCCAGCATCATCTCCAGAGGAAGGAGACCCCTCTGTTATTGGGAAGAGACAAGAGAGAGACTTTCCAGGAGTCTAAAAAACTACTCAAGTCTTCAGAGATCCTTGTTCCTTTTGACCCGGGCAAAGAATTAATCCTGTCATGACACTTTGTCATATGGGATAGGGGCGGTTGTGTAACGTATCAGGAGGGATGCCAGAGAGCAGCCAGTTGGATGTGTCTTCAGCTCACTGGCTACAACTGAACAGCCGGGGTTACTTTCAGTTGGAGAAAGAAAGTATAGATATTATTTTTAAAATAAATAACAAAATTCCATCAGTACTGGTATGGGAAGCCTTTTACAATTCTCACAGATCACAAACCACTTGTGGGACTCTTCAATGAAAACAAGGGTGTTCCAGCCATGGCAGCTGCCTGGCTACATTATCGGCATATTAGAGTGTATGAGGCAGGTATCAGCATGCCAGCACAGATGCCCTCAGTCGATTGCCATTTCTGGACTACAGAAAGTCCAAGAGATTGTCTTACTCATGGAACACTTTGACCAGGCACTAATAAAGGCTTCCAAGATAAGGAAATGGACTAGACCGGATCCTACCCTGTCCTGGGTACAGCAGCACTACACAGATTCAGCCCACTCTGCAGTAAGGGGAAGAGTTCCACCCACACAGAGCCAGGAGTACAGAACTGGCCATAGAGCACAGAGATATATTTCGCGGTGCAACAGTCAGAATTCCCCCACAAGCATGAGATAAAATCCTGACCGTTATAAGAATCACACACTGACATTTCATGTATGAATCCTTTGGCTTGGAGCCAGGGATGGTGGCCAGACATGGATGTGGACCTGGAAAAAGTAGTAAAGGGATGTCACTAATGTCAGGTACACAAACAGACCCTGGTGCTGCCACCCCTCCACCTCTAGGAATGGCCAGGTCACCCATGCTTCCACATACACATAAAGACTTGGCAGGCCCACACATGGGAAGAATGTTTCTAATCAGAACCATTCAAAATGGTTTGAAGTGTACGGGATGAACTCAGTACCCTCCACTGTTCTCTGTGACAAGCTCAGACACCCCTTTGCCACACACGGAGTACTGATAGCATCTGTCATGGACAATGGACCATATTTTATGAGCATGGAGTTTAAAGACTTTCTGAGCAAAAATAGGATTCAACATAATCAAACTTCCCCATATTGTCCAGCTTCCAGAGAGACGTGAGGACTTTGAAAGAGGGGATGAAGATAACTAATGGGATCTTGGAAACAAAGCTGACTCAATTTCTTCTGAAATACAGAACCACTCATCAAACTGTGACAGGTGAGAGTCTGGCCCAGCTGTTGATGGGAAGGACGGTGAGAACTCATTTGGATGTAATCCATCCCAGCACGAAGGAGGAAGGGTTATAGAAGCAAGCTTTTGAAAAACAAAACTCATGCCAAAACTCACTATCTGGAGGAGCTGAGGCCAGTTTTGCTGGGAGCGTGGGGGTATCGAGAGATCTGATGGAGCAGGAGATTGGGGGAAGTGTGGGCCTGCCCCTGGAGGCAAGTTGAGCTGCCACAGAGAAGCGCTATTCCATGAGAGAGAGAAGAGCCTCTGGTTATTTAAAACAGTGGTTCTCAAGCGAGGCTACATGTACTCATGGAGGTAAGCAGCGGTCTTCCTGGGGGTACATCAATTCATCTTCATATTTGCCTAGTTTTACAACAGGCTACATGAAAGCACTAGTCAGTACAAACTAAAATATACAGAAAATGACTCGTTTTTACTGCTCTACATACGACACAGTGAAGTGTAAGTAGAATTTTTATATTTCAGTTGATTCATTTTATAATTATATGGTAAAAATGAAAAAATAAACAATATTTCAGAAAGTGTGCTGTGACACTTCTGTATTTTGCTGTCTGATTTTGTAAGCAAGTAGTTTTTAAGTGAGGTGAAACTTAGGGTACATAAGACAAATCAGACCCCTGGAAAGGGTACAGTAGTCTGGAAAGGTTGAGAGCTACTGAAAAGACTAGATTTGGGATGTAAATTAAGGCGAGAAGGGGAATGTAGTACAATGATCATCCAGGGGTTAACTGGGTTAAAGTATTATGGGTTGGGCCATGCTCCAGCCATCTTTCCCTTTTGGTTAGTGTGTGTGGTTCCCCCGTCCTATCCTGTTTGTATATAGATAAATTAAGCAGCACATTTCCAGCCTGGAGTAAGTTAAGTGAAATGTGCTTCTTGTGCAGTGAGCAGTCCATTTACAAACTTTTCTTCATAAGATTACAATAGGGTACCGCACTGTACAACTTCCTTAAGTCCTGCCTTTTTTACTATCGTCAACTGTAAGCAATCTTGAATACTATAGATCTGCTTAATAGCATGAACTACTATAGTATTGACTTTTAAACGTTTTAATCATTTATTTGATTACTCCAAAACACATTGAACAGAAGTCAAAAGCTTACAAACATACAGCCACTATCTAGTCAGACTGATCACTGTGACACGATTAGAGTTTGGTTGGTGAATACTCTGAAACAATAAAATTCCAAGTATTGGGGAGAAAGGCAGAAGGCCACACAGCCCTGGGTTTTTGCTGCACTCATGTTTAATTCTTTGCATTTCTTTGTTATATTTTTATTTGCTACAGGAAGTTTTTCTGGCTAGGACACTTGAAAAATACCCAGAATTAATGGACATTTATGAAAATGTTGAACTTAATCTTTTTGTCTCAGTGTCCCCGATTTTCTCATGTCTCTTTATTCTTCTGGGAATCCTGGACCTTTCTGGGAACCACTATTACCGACACCACTCTTTCCTTTAGTTCTATGTTCTAGAAATACAAAAGATTGAGAAGATTCACTTTCTCATCCTCAATAATGAATTATATTTTATTAGTGTGTTAGCAACATTTCTGAAGAGCTACTTAACATTTCATCTTTTCCAGTATTTTCTCCTGCTTTCTCATTTCAATTTGGTTCTTGTTCTATATGGAACACTTAGTTTGACACTAACAGAAAACTTGTCTCATAACCAGACCTTCATTACAAAGACAGAACCCTAATAAGTAAGGCTATCTTCAGTTAATTAGACAAGACTATTGTGTTAGAATGCTCAGCTTTAGAAAAATAGGGCAAACTGCTTTAAACATTTATCATCATGTGTGGGGCTGGGTGGGTGCTAGAGAGAGGACAGACATACTGTTGAATTACTCTGTGTAATTAATAAATTCCACTGAATACCTTACCTGTATGTACTCCCTTGTATTCTCAGTCTATTCCAATAAATGTAGATTAGCTGAATGAAAAACCAGATGTTTGCTTTTGGAAGAAAGAATCAAATGGGCTACCTGGTAAAACAAACAAATGTTTCAGGGAAATGTAATCATACTTAGGACTAGATAGTGAACCCTTCCTCCCACAAGTGAGCAGCTGTCAGTTAGCCCCTTTGAAATAAAATTTTACCACCATCCTGTTGAGTACATCTGGCTGAAATTTTTCCATCAAAAACAGGTTTTGATGGAAAATGAGTATTTTTCTCCAAATCAAAAATGTTGTGGAAAATTTGTATTTCTTTTTAAATGTCCTGGGTTTTTGATGAAAAATTGTTTGAAAGCAGAAAAACCTTTCATTTTTTATTTTTTTCCCAAAAAACTGGAAAATTAATCTGAGTCACTAACTGAAACAACTCACTATTTGCCAACCAGCTGCACTGTTTGGGCACTAGATTAGTAGCAACTAAAGAGAACGCTATATATTGAGTCAATGACATCATCTCCTGCAGCATTTAGGTTTCTCTTGACAGTCTCCCATTCTCTAGGCTTAACCTGGCTCAATGTATAATTTCTGACAAAGATCACAGCCCAAGATGTAGCATGGATGTAAGATCGGGGTGCAATTTTGGCCTCATGGAAGTCAATTTGCTTCAGTGGGGCCAGCATTTCACCTCAGATCTTTATATGCTTGAATGATCATGTCGCTACTTAGCTTTTGTTATTTATGGAACGTTTTGGATTAGACTCATCTTCTTTACCTCAGTCAATCTCAAATTACTCCTGCATTTTCTAAAGCGTAAAGGACAAGACTATAAAAATATTTTACTTCCATCAGAGAGCCAAACCTGATGTGAGGAGCTAAAGAAAAGAAAGCTACATTTCACATCCATGTGGATGGCTAGCTTGTAATGGCGGGGGGTGAGGGGGGGGGGGAAAGAGAGATAAGCCTCAGCCACTGTGAAGCTACTAAGGTCCTCCGTGAATGAGGGAAGATAGCAGCCCTGCCTCATTCATTCTGTAGAAAAAAAAACTCTGAAGGAGACAAGCAAGTTATAGTAATAATTTTGCACATAAAGTAGGCACGCAAATGCACAGACACCTCTTAAAATCGGACCCTATATTGACACCCACATTACTATTCGAACTAGGCCTGCTATGAGGAATGATCCTTACAGACTTGATCCAACTCCTGTTATAGGCAGTGGGAGTCTGTAGTCTTTCCTGAGAGCTGGATCAGGCCGTTAAGGAGTACTGACACAGAAGGGATCCCTTCAGAAGGCCTAAATTCCAGGATGTTTCCTGTGTGTTTTCTCATAAAGGTCAGCCTGGTACAGATTTTGAGGTCCCTGCCCTGCAGCCATCCTCTGCATTCCCACTGGGCGTCACCTCAACAGGAAGATTTAACAGAGCTCCACAGTACAAAAAGCAGGTGAGATATCTCAGGAGAAAGGAGATATGGCCCAGAGTCTTTAAGAGCAACAAGAATATTTTTTAAAACTTACGTTGACCAGTAAACGTGAAACTTGCTTCACCTCTGAAGCCTGGAGCTGTTCTGTGTGCCAAAAGACAACACTGAATGGCAGTGCCCATTAAAACATTAGCTGCACTTTGGGGACAGAGTTGGGTATTAAATAAATTCATTAAGAGACAGACACACAAAGACCCTTGTTTTGAAAAGAAGAACAGCCTATTCCTACCTTTGCTGAAGCCAAGGAGACAAGTCTAGTCGGAGGGATGTAACTAGGACACTGGTGGACCAGGTGTCAGCTCTTGTCAAGAGTGTAGGTGTCGGCTGAGCACTGACAAATTCATAGCTGGAAACCACACCAGCTAACTTGTATGTTAGCATTGTTCAAAATAGGTATTAGATTTCTAAGGATGCGTTTAGACTCTATAAAATGCTTATACGTTGCTGTCTGCATTAATCCTACTAGTAATGTCTGTATCCCGTGCTGTAAGGGAATATGCATGCAGTGTTGCTGTAGCCATGTTGATCCCAGGATATTAGAGAGACCAGGTCGGTGAAGTTATAGATTTTATTGGCGAGAGAGACAAGCTTTGTAAGGTTGAAAGCTGGCCTCTCTCACCATCAGAAGTTGGTCCAATAAAAGATATTACCTCACCGGCCTAGTCTCTCTAATAAGGTAGTATGTAAGTTTTGCTTTATAACTGTAAAAATGCCTGCTCTGAACTTGTGAACTCAGGCAGCAGGACTGGTTCTCCTACCCAGCAAGGACTACTTGACAGGTTACTACAACTCTGCCAACTTCTGGAACCACAGGCTGTAACTCATATGTGTGTATATGTTGCCTGCTTTAACCTGTAAATAACTTTCTCATTTCTTTTTCTTAGTTAATAAATCCTTAGTTAGTGAACTATAAGATTGGCTACAAGCCTTGTCTTCAGTGTGGGATCTGAGGTACAAATTGACTTGGAGTAAATTACTGGTCTCTTGGGACTGGGAGAAACATTAGTATTTTGTTATCTGTGGTGTAGGCGACCACTTATCACTAAGTCCAGCCCCAGAGGATTGTTTGTGACTCCATGGTAAAACTCTTATAGTGCTTCAGGGGTCACATTTGTTACTGGGTTGATGAAATCTAGTCATACAACATGAAACCAGATTGGGATGTTGGCCCTGCATTATGACAGTCTGCTCTAAGGTTGGCACTCACGATCGTGAGCCACTCCAGACAGCCTGACAGCAACTCTTAGAATCAGAGCCAGGGCAAATTCTTGCCTTTTGCACTCAAACTCTACTTTCCACAAATACTCTGCAATGTGAATTAAAATGAGCTGTTTGAGGGAGCGCGTCTGCTGGTGAATCCCTTCACTAGTGTATCCAGGGAAAGCAAAGAGGCACAGATACTCTAAAAGAAAATTTGTTTAACAATGTGAACGAATGTTTGTGGGGAATGTTTGCGGCCTCGGTGCAGTTCTAGTTTTAAAGGAGGAAAAAAACAGTGAAATGTCTGTCTCTTTAGCCCAATACATAATGCTCTTCTGATGAACAGCTGTGAACTTACAGAAAATACAAAGGCTGCCTAGTGGCATTTGCAGTGAAGATTTCAATAGTTAAGAGAAAAAAAGGCATTTACCTGTTCCTCTGTGTTTCGGTAAAATGAGGATTACCTGTAAGGGTTAAGAGAATATCTTAGAAGGCTGGCAGTGTATTCGCAATATAACAGTCAATTGGAATGTGTTGCTGTGGGGTCTTGACCCCATTATCAGAGGCAGATTTGAAAATATGGGTCCAGGGGGCTAACAAATGGGGTGGAACTGGAAACTGGTTGTGGGGAGGGAGGCTGAGGGGACAGGGTGTCATGGCAGATGACATACATCCACACCCTGCCCTATGGAAAAGGATCAAAATTTGCAGCACACGAGCAACGCTCAGATGAATAAATCAGGGAGCTATTGCTCTGTCTTGATAAAAGGTGGTTATTTTCCACTACAGACCAGTAATGCTCTATTACTAGTTTGGGTAGTTTACTTACTGCGCCCCACTTGCATCAATGAATCTAGTTTTGAGATATACTGCTGTGTCCAGCTTCTAACATCTGCAATTGTTGCCTGATCCAGCTGCAGTGCTAATACTTCCATGCTGGTAGTACTGAAATCCTGATTATTAATCCTAGAATACCCAGACAGCCATTTAATCAGTGAACACCAATTAGCAATTATAAAATTGATTGTCTGTAAGGTTAGGTAGGTACCTAGTAATTAGCAGAGAATATACAGAAGGAGAGTTTTTTGGCAAAATAAAGTACTAAAGAAGTATGTTGTATTATCATTACTCTTACAGTTCTTATTGGTAACATTACGTAGTATTATTTCTGATTACAGCTGGGTGGAAACATTCACATTTTGAAACTGTCTAATGAAAAACAGGGACACATTTTTTTGTAATCATTACTGAATAGTATTATTACCAAGCTGTGTAACCACCAATACGATGAAAGGAAAATGCCAGACATGTGAAACTGTCAGGCTTCCGGGAAATGACTAATTCCCTAAGAGGTAGATTATGATTTTAGATATAACTGTGAACTCTGAAATTTGCAAGGTGCACCATCCGAAAGGTCGCCCTGAGGGCACTTTGATTCACAGCCACAATTCATACCCTCTCAGGGTTTGTCTACAGGGGTAAATTTACCAGCACTGCTATACTAATATAATTGTACTGCTACAGTTATAGTCCCCATGTGGATACCATTATCCTGATATAAAAGTGCCTTTTCTGGCTTAGCTTAAGTCACTTTGGAAGCAGCATAAAGAGAAAACAAATCAGAAAACCATAGCTGACATCACAGTCTAGCCTGATCCTCACAAGGTGCAAAGGTGACATTTCAAAATCCAAATCAATGTTAAAGCCAAATCTCTATGTGATCCTCACGGGGACTTTTTATCACCTCAGTGCATCACAACAAGCTTGTGGTGTCGCTTAGATGATGATTAGTTTTTGGTACTTATAACCATAACAGATAAGCGTGTCAATAAGAAACTTACTAACCACTTGTGCCTCTTGCAACAGGAGGCATCAATAACCCCAAAACTACTCTGACTGTCCTCAAACAGAACTCACAGCCTGGAGCTGAGACTCCAAACTGAGCCAAATGAGTCAAATCACCTCTACGCCAAAAGTGGAGCCCTGCACCTTGTTCTAGGTGCAGTAGTTTCACCCAAGCACATTACACAACAGTTCATACACAGACAAAGCATCACTCCCAATACAGTTGAACCCTACACTGTGCTCATGTCTGGAAAATACCATTCTATGAGCTAACACCATCCAGTGGCTTCCCTCAGAGATGGATGACCAAGGCAGCAGCTGAGGACACTGAAAACTAAAGGGGCACTGTTGGAGGCGAGTAGTTTACCCAGAATTTGGGAGTGGTGGATTCTGACTCAGCCAGGGCTCTGTCTGATTCAAGGGCATAGGGACACCGAATGAAGACTAGGGATACAGAGAAGTCTTTGAGTTTATAATTGCCAGCACCAGACAAACCTTTTGGGGGAGAACTTACCTGCCTTGTGCCAGTTTAAATTCCTACAAAAATAGTTAAAAAATAGTTTTAGTGCAATGCAGGGAAAGGACAACCTCTTGAATGTTCATTTATTAACCAGAGCTAAATGCTGCTGCTTACTCTGAGGAAGAGGAAAGGGTCTGTTTGCACTCTCAACATCTGCAGATCCTGAAGATGCTGCACAGCCACATCTCTCTTCTTTTCTGTTTGCTCCTTCAGTGTGGTGATTTCTGCCAGCTGCTTGTTCTCTCTGGATTTTATGTCAGCCAGGATCTGCTTCTCCTTCTGATCCACCGCTGCCTTGATCTCTTTGAAGAGGTTTGAGAGCTGAGCATTGAAAGTTTTCTTATTGAGCTGAAATAATCAATACACAAATAAGGTGCTATCTCAGGAGTTCCGCACTGCATCTGAGTGTTTGTTTGTTAATTATTGTTGCGTCCGGTGTTTTGCAATACCACATTTAAGAAGGAAGTGGACAACAAGTATGCTTTACCTTTCCGCAGCCAAGTAATCAGTGTAATCTGAAAATGATCTGGCTGTGATGAAAGGGAATGCATTAAAGAAAGTTCAGATTGGTCATTGTAATCTGAGAATTGCATTGGTTTAAACTGAAAACCCCATATTTATGTACAGCTCCTCTTTTAACAGAGCAAGAGTTTTAAAAATAATGTTATGGGACTGATTAAGTGTGTGTAATGATTCAACAACGGAGCTGGGGGTCAGGACCCCTGGGTTCTATTCCTGACTCTGCTGTGTGGTTTCGCTTAAAACACTTAACCTCTCTGTTCCTCAGTTTTTCCTTTGTAAAATGGGAATAAGAATAATCAGCTAATTTACAGAGGGAGCATTGTGAAAATTAATTAATTATTGATTGAACATGGCTAGATGTCTTCAGTGGGACTACAAATGGGAATTAGGATTCACATTCAGCCCCAAAGCACTTAGAGATCTGTGAGAAAAGACACTGTAGAAATACAAATATTCTTTGCCTCCATCATTTTTCTTCACATTTATGGTGGTGGTTTTTTAAATTGCAGTCCTATGACTGCTAGGAACTGCAGAGGCCCATGTTGGGATATTATTGATATAGGTTTATTATTTACGTGATCTTCACAGCTTGATCAATCAAAGGGGCTTGCTAGAGAACATTGATCAGAGACACCATCATTTTTTTCTTACAAATCATTAGAGAAAGATGCTTTGAATAATCCAGAGACAAACCTCAAGCTGATTCTCACTCTTCTGAAGCTCTCCTAAGGCTTTATTCATAGTATTTTTGTTTTCCTGCATCGTTTTCACAGTGTGAGAGAGAACAACCTAGTTAAAGGAAAAATTCATTAAACGTTATAAAGAGAAAGTAACACGGATGGTTTCACAAGAGAATGGCACTTTTAAGGAGCTGATGAAATGAACAAGAGACTCTTTTATTGATTCCCTCTCCTAGAATAGGGGCACTCATTTGTTTCAAGTGAGGTGCATAAGAAGTTGTGTGTTTCTTCCCTCCCGCAACCCTCCTCATAAGGTGTAAGACCCTGGATCAGTTGGAAAATGGAAATGTTCTTGGAATCCTTAGTCAGAACTGATTTTAATTTTACCTCATATACATATATGTACACAATTGCTTATTTGTATTATCCTAGCACCCCGGAGCCCCACTCAATGACCAGGAGCCACTTGTAGTAGGCACTGTCCAAACACAGAACAAAAAAACAGTCCCAGCGTAGGTTAAAAAGAGAAGTTGTACAAGTTTAGCTACTCGATCCTGTGAACGCTGACCCATGTACATCACTTTACCCAGGTGAACAGACATTATACCATATGCAGGATCGGAACATACGAGGGCAGTCATGGATATTTTCCCAAAACCTACCTAAGGACATGTCCGCATGGCCAATTACTGTGCAGCAAGCCAAGGTGTGAACCGACAGCCCACCAGTTTGGCACACAGTAATGTCCTGTGTGGATACTGCTACACTGCACCGGCTGGCTTGGAGTTTGGCTAAAGGTATTACTGCTTCTAAGCTCGGTATGTTCAATTGTGGGACTTTCACTTTTGATCCTCACACATTCTTAAACTGAAATCTGCCTCCTGCCTTCAACTGAGTCTGACGCAGCACAAAAAAGGAGCTATCGAGGGCCATTCCCCCCCACTTACTACAGTTTTCTCACGTTGGGGGGTGAACACTGAGACCAACTGATGAGTTGCCTCACTCCTCCCACACCCCCTGCCCTGACCTCACCCTGCTAGCACTGCCACCCTGAAATGTACTGTCCCACTGAGCATAGCCCTATCGGGTTGTAAACAAAGATCCCTTCTGGAATTTGAGCCCATGAAGCAGAGATGCAGAAAGCCCCTTACCTGTTTCTTATCACACGCCTCCTTCAGGGTGACGATATTATGGCCCTTGTGGAAGCCTGTGATGGAGCACAGCACGCAGACAAAGACCAGGTCATCTTCACAGTAACACTCCAGCATCTTGCCGTGTTCGTGGCACTTCCTCTCCTGCAGGGAGCTGCTGTCGCAGGGTTCTATCAGGACATGGGCCTTCTGTGCAGCCTTGGCGTTGTGTTTGCCCAGGTGGGCCTGACACAGAGATGCCTCACAGGCCAGACAGGTTTTCACTGCTGCTTGAGGCTGCTCCAGGCAGAAATCACAGGGGATTATCTCCTCCTCCTCTTGCAGAAAGGCCTTCTCCATGCCCTGCTTTCCCTTTGAAGAGGTGGCCAGGAACTTCTCCACTATACTGCAGAGCTGGAAGTTCTTATGCAGCTCCAGAATAGGCCCCAGCTGGACCTTGCACATGGGGCAGGAGTAGGTGGCTTTGGTTTGCTGCTGGGCAGCCAATGCTTTCTGGATGCACTCCTTGCAGAAGTTGTGATGGCAGCTCAGGGAGACCGGGTTCCTGTAGAAGCACAGGCAGATAGGACAGCTGAGCTCATCTTCCAGGGCACCAGCTGTTCTGAATTCATCCTCTGCCTCTGCCATGGCTTCAGAAACAACACCCTAGCCACTCCGCTAGAAACGAAACTAGACAGAAAGCTGCTGGCTTCGTGCCCACTGCAGAGACAGACAAGTAGGAAGACAACAACAAGGAAACCAGCCCAACCTCTCCAAGGACCACCTCTCCACCCGTGTAGGGGCCAATCACAGAAAGTCACCCTCTGAGCTCTCTGTTCTCTGGCTCCTCCTCTCCCCGCAGTGAACACATTTGCCATTTTCTCTCTCTCTCTCTCTCAAATGAGGAACCAGGCTGACAGGATGTGAGGCCACAAGTGAGGCATTTAAAAACACACACAGCAAAATCCTTTGGTGAGAGAGGAGAAAAGCAGATTAAAATAACCTGCACTTGAGGGAGTCGGCTTTAGGTGTGCGAGGCACTGTGTAAACACAGAGGGACAGTCCATGCACTGAAGAGATTACAATCTAAACAGACAAGCCAAAAAAGAATTATTCCCCCCATTTTACAGATGGGGAGCTGGAGCACACTAAAAGGAAATTTGTGGCAGAGCCAGGTGTGACCTGTCCATGCCCAGGGTAGCCACCTGATAATGCCAAGCTCAGAGCAGGCTGTAAAAGGAGAGCAGATTCTCCCAGCTCTGGTGGGGGACACTGAAGTCAGACTTCCCAACCAGCCACAAACAGTGCATCTGACTCCCCCACACTGGTTATCAAGAAATCACTATGCAAATAAACATAGCTCCCTTTACTGCATTTAAGTCTCTGGCTCCCAAACTGCCACTAGGTCCGGTAAAGAGACCAGTCATTTAAACTCTATGCTCTGTACTCAGAAGTTTCCCTCTGATCCCAAAGGACCAGCCACAATACCAGTTCCCTATAAGTTTGGATCTTACCCAAAATACCACGTTGCCAGCCAATCCTTTAGTAACTAAAACTAAAGGTTTATTATAAAAAGAAAAACAAACAATAAGAGAAATGTTAAAGGATTAAAGCAATGAGATACATACAAAGTATTTGAAAGTCCATATACATCAGGTTTCTAGAAGAATTGTGGAGTTGCAGGCTTGCATAGTCCCTCTGGTATACATCCAGTACCTGAATGGGTCTAAGTTCTTCAGTTCAGTTGCAAAATTAATTGATCCAGAGGTGTGTCTGCAGCGGGACAGGAACAAAGATAAAATGGTTTCTGTGGTTTGATCTTATATACCCTCTGCCTCTGGCCATGCGGCTTGTGGAACTGAAACAGAGTCCAGAGTAACGTGGGCCAATCCTGGTAACTCTTCAGGTATGCTTTTAGTTCCATCCTGGGCCTTTGGCTTCTCTAAAGGTCTTGATGGGCCATTAAGCGGGCTATTGTCCTGCCTCTCTGTCTGGGGTGTGTCTTATACAGCACAGTTTGAAATACAGGGATATCAGAGATCTCCATAACTTCCCTCACACATATCAACATGAACACAAATATTATCTTCTTACTCAGCACATTATAACCTTTCTATCAGTACCTGACATGGCATATCTCACATAGATTACTATGATTTTGACATACTGATGTCAAATAACACAAATGCCTCCCCCCCAATCCAGTCAGCATGACACCAGGTCACCAGAGTCTTAAACCAGGGCTTGATCCATAAGAATGTCCTTCCTTTAGTCCATTCCTGCACTCCAAAGTTCCAGCAGCAAACGTTTAAAAAAAGTGCTTCCTGCAAGCTCCTGCTATCAGTGCCATATGCCTCTCTTCTCTCCAGGGCTCCATCAAAAGCCCCGGATTGTGGGAGCCCACTCTTTCACTGGCTTTTATTTTAATTCCAATAATTTCCCACCCTTGAATGTTCTCTCTTGACCTGCCATGCAGGGATGTACTGAAATCCCCATGCCAATTCTTTGTCAAAAATCTCCTTTGAGGTGATGATATAGTGGCCCTCGTCGGAGTCTGCAATGTATTACAACACACAGATGCAGGCCAGGTCATCCAAACAGTGACACTGAAGTAGCTTGCCATGAACAATGGATTTCCTCTCCTCCAGGATGTGGCCTTTCTGGGTGGCTGCCTGGACGGTGTGTTTGCTCAGGTGGGGTTGGCACAGAGATATCTCACCATTCAGGCAGGTTGACACCTGCTGGTGGAGGCTTCTTCAGGCAGGAATCGCAAGGGATTGTCCCATCTTTCTGACAAGGGGTCTCCCCTTTCTTCTCAGGCTGGGGACTTCCTTCCCCTCCTGATAAGGAGTCTCCTTTGCGGAGGCATTCAGGAACTTCTCCAAGATATTGTAGAGCTGGAAGTTTGCCCGTAGCTCCAGGAAGGGCCCCAGCTGAACCTGGCACAGCAGACAGTTGTAAGAGCCTCCCAGCGTTGTGGGCATTCAGTGGTTTTCTGGATGCACTCTTTGCAGAAACTGTGCTCCCAGCTCAGAGACACAGGGCTCCTGGAGATGTCCAAGCAAATGTGGCACATGAACTCCTTTTCCGAGCAGGTATCTATGCTAAATGCTGGCTCCAGGAATGGCCCCCTCCCACGGTCTCAGAGAAACTGAGCTGAAAAAGGTGGTGAACTGAAGGGCTTGCTGCCAGATGCACAGAGAGAGATGAACAGTCAAGCAGAGACGCCTTCCAGTCTGCCAGAAGTTCTCCCTCCCATTGATTTTCTTTTGGGAAGGGGAGGAGAAGAAATCTCCCCACCAGGCTTTAAACGTTCACTAGCTCCCCAGGCAGGGAACTCTTCTTTACTGTAGTCTGCATACAGCTAGATACATTGCAACATCCACATCTTTAGTGTGGCCTGCTGCTGTGGGGTCTTTGCAGGGTTTCTGCCTTCCGCTTCTATGCTCCTAGGAAACTCACAGATAAATCACCCTCACTTCCCAAATCCTCTCTCCAACAATGAGCAACTTTCTTAAACTGGGATGACAGAATAATACTTAGCTCCCTGATAGTGCTATAGGACAGCTCCTCTACTGGCAATGATGCAAGAGAAATGTATTAAGAATGAATAATTAATTTAAATGTTGAATAAAGGGCAACAGCTTAAACAAAAAGGCCTTTTTCTTGGTCGTTTTTCCATAATATTAAGGCTCAGTTTCCCTTTGTCTAATTCTATCCTATTTTTCCAAGGATCCCTCTTGGATAACTTTAATTGACTTCCCACCCTTAATGCTTATGCCCTTTGCTTTCATACTACTGATAAGGTGTCTCCTATACCCCACCATTGACAGGTTGGCCCCTAGATTTCCTCTTCTTTGTCTTTTGCCTCACAGCTTGCCTTGGTTTACCCGTGTTCTGTGACAGGTGAAGCACAAGGACCAATGTCCAGTGCCCCACTGGGGGGAGTTTCCATGGGTGCAAAGAGACACCCCAAGGGAACAACAGCTATGTCTTCTCTGGTTCAGCATTTTAGAGAAGGATTGAGGCATGGGTGAGAGCTAGCTGGCTGATGCTCAGTCCATGCGAGACTAACGTGATGCTCATAGGTTAAGGAAAGCAGATTTGAGAAATAGAAAATTTGGGGTGGAGGATTTCTCTCCCTTTAACTGAGAGTGTGTGTCTGCCATTTGTGATTCGTTTCGGACTCCAGGCACTGTGTTGGACACCCAGTTGCTATTAGACAAACATATAGCAGCAGTGACCAGGAACACTTCCTAGCATCTCTGCCTAGCTAGGGGACTGAAGACCTTGCTCCCATGAGCCAGACATTTGTCCACTCAGGTCTAGACAACTGCAGTGAAATATAAACTGGTGCACTATGCAGCAATCTGTGAAAGCTCTCTGCTCTGGGTCGGCATTGGCTGTTTGTTGGGTTTTACTTATAACATCTTAAGGGGCTTACAGTCTTCCCACGCAAGAGACTTTGGTGCAGATCCTCAAAGGTATTCAAATGTCTACCTCACAGGGAGTTAGGTGTCTAAGTACTTTTGGGGGTCTGGGCCTCCCTCTCTCCCCTTGTACCACACTGGCCCTTCTTGAGCCGAAAGAACAGAGGCTCTCCAGAAGGTCTAGCTGCTTGCACAGGCTGTTGCAGAGGGACACATCTGAGCGTGCTGGGGGCCTGCAGGAGGGTGGGGAGTTTTGTGGAGTTCTGTAGACAGCTGAACATTGTTGCCTGTTGTGATGCTAAATGCTAGCTATTTAAACTGTGTAAATTGTGTCAGGGCTTCTAGGATTTTGGAATGGTGCCTCTTACACACACACACACACACACACACACACACACCTCAAAATAATTACATACAATAAATAGATACTCCCCTTTGGTTATTCTTTGAACAGACATAATGGGCCTCTGTATGGGGCTCTAATGGGAGGCAGGGAAAGAGTTAACACTCTCTTCCTAAGCAGGGCAAGATGCCACAGCTGCCTGCCCTCAGCGCTGGGATTGCTGGAGAACCCGCCCAGCTGGGGGTTATGATTTATTTCCTCCAAGGAGCTATAAGAGGTGTGTGTTCAGGGGTATTGGGCTTTTGCCAGTTTAGCTGCCAAAGTCTCCTGGGATTACAGGAAACAGTGGTGTCCCTCCCTTTTCCTTGGTTCAGTTTTTTTAAAAACTGATTCAAGTAAGGCTCCTGCTGAGTTTTATTTTTGTTTTTGTATTTTAGCCCTTGCTCTCAGGTGGAGTTCAGGAAGCCTAAACTCTGGAGATTCCCTTCTCCCTAAACTTATATATACTCAGTCTTTTGCTAATCTCTACTGACGTTAAAGAAATGAGCTGACGATATTAAACTTCAGGGAGTTGCAAACACTGGTGAAGACGGGAGAACAGAGGGACCCAGAGAGATTAGAAATACAGACATATGAGAATAGGATTCATTCTAGGGAAACTGCAAACTAATTTCTCTGGAGGAACATAATCCAACCCACAGTTGTGAAATGGGAGGGCAAACAAACAGCGATGCCATAGGAGATGTAGGGCTCAACAACCTAGCCATAAGCAAAGGGTCAGTGCAGGTCTGGGACACGTTATTAGACCGAGGTGCCATGTCGTGGAGCAGGGTGATACAGTCATAGACTTTTGGGAGCAAAAGGGCCTGGCCTGTTGCTGGTGGCCCTGAGCACTTCAGAACTTGGAAGACACACACAAAGTGAAGGCAGTCCAGAGAAGAGCAACACAAGCTGGGGGGTTTAGAAGACCTGAACACACACAGCTTGGCTGAGCAATAAGTGTATGTGTGTGGAGGGAAACGAGGGCAGCTGAACACTTGAAAGGTGCAAAGCCCCAGCAGAGAGATGAGTGATTTAAGCCAATGCAGGATCTTAAAACTGGGAGAAATAACATTAAATTTAAAAAAAGACCACATGTAGGTGACTATCAGGATATAGTTCTTGGGAAGTGTGGGAGCCCCGTCATGTGAGACCTGTAAAGTGAGACCAGACAAAAACTAGAAATCGTATGCGAAGGTAAAACACTCGGATGGGCAGGAAGGTGGGCTAGGTGACCAGCTAAGTCTGACTCAGCCCGAGTGCTCGATTCATAACTCAGGCACCGCAGCCCCTTCATCAAATCAAGCTACTCATCTCCAGTCTCTCAGTTTGCTTCTGGTTCCCCAAACTGAAAGCAGTGCTGTAGCTATGTTCTTACCGAAGCCACGCAGAGAGGGAGATGGACACTATTCTGGACAAAGACATGATGCCTTGGCTTACAGAATAGGGCTGACTGCTTTTTTTCCATTGAAAATGGAGTTTTGACTAAGTGATATTTTTCATGAGAAGTCCTGCTTCCCATGGAAAACGTGGGCTTTCTGGCAAATAAATAAATAAATAAATAAAGCCCCCAACATTGTTGGTTTTAATTTTCCACCCACTGACAACTGCACTGGCTGTTCTCGTTACACTATGTTTGGTTTTAGTTTTGAGTCTAAACATCACCCCGGACTTTCCATCTGAATCCTTTGTGTTACTCCCTCTTTCCCTTCCCCTTTGCCTGAAATCATTTCTCTGCCATTGTTCCAGGGAGCACGTAAGTTAGCTTGCAAATGACTCTGAGTGAGGCCAGTAACCTCGTTCTCTTTGTGAAGTGCCTGGCACCTGTGGTGCTACAAACAGGTTTCCTGAGAATATTGCCATAAGAGCTAGGCACTGTATTACTGTAGCACAGGGGTGTCAAACTCATTTCCTATGGCGGGCCACATTTAAATTAAATTTAGTTCAAGGGGGCCACGCGTACCATACACTGAAACACCTCATACTCTACTCTACTTTACATACTCTACTCTCTGCCGTGAAATCTCCCGGCACGGTGAAATTCGGCAGCAAAGTAGGAGAGTCTGACTGACAGCTGATGCTACATCCCGCGACTTTTTCCTTTTTGACACGAGATCTCGCGGTACCATGCGCTGACGCGAGATCTCGCAGACTTTTACTGAGCTTGGCTCAGAAAAAACTGCCGGGCCGGATAACACAAGGCGGCGGGCCGGATTCAGCCCGCGGGCCTTGTGTTTGACACCTGTGCTGTAGCACAAGTAAGTTTCCTATTCACTGCTGAGATCACAATAACCTTGTATCAGAAGGTGTTGCTGTCTGTGATACATGTCCGAAGAATAATATTATCTCCTTTGTCTAGTCCTTAGAGCTTAGCAAATTGGGACTGGTCCTGTCAATAAAGAGCCCTGAGTCTGTGTCCAGACGAGGACTCCACTCTTGGTTTGGTGCCCTCAGGGATCCTCTCCCTACAGAGCTATTTCTTTTTATCCAGCAGACATCCATTTCTTATGGTAACAGTCCTTCAATCCAGTCTAGGATGATGCCTCCTGATTTCTTCCTCCTTCTCCCCCACCGAAAAGGATTTAAATTATTTCCAGGTTGAATATTTTATTTCTTTTTCTTATGCCTATTCTGTGTCCCCTTATACACTCCCTTGTCCTTACTGGTGTCTGTGATGTCTCCTAATGCAATATCATCTGTAAATGTAACGACTGTGCTGTGATTGCCCACTTTCAGATTATTAACAAAGATGTTAAGTAAAAGTGTGATTGACACTGCCCTTGACTCTAGGCTACCTCCAAATCAGGTGACTTGCACTGGCCTTTGTTTCTGGTCCCTTAACCACTTTTGGTCAACGTGGCAGATTCTTATTGCTGCACATAAAACAATGGAAGCAGTAGCTGCTAACATCCGTTGAATGTCATGCTGCTAACATGCATTACAATTGATAGCTCAAGTTATGATATGCAGAGGCCTGTCGGAGTGTGGCACAAATACCAAAGGGACTACATGCTGCCATGCAGTATCATTTCCAAAGTAATCTGGGATGCCTGCATACACATGCAATAGACATATCTTGTGCAGGTCTAAATCCATGTCCTATGATTCACACTGTGTCCAGAACCATTTTGTGATACACAACATGCTTCCTACATTCCAGCTAACTAGATTCTAAAATGATTAATGGACTTTGGTACCATCCCTGTGACGGATGCATTAAAAGAAACATTTTCTATTTAATTATTCAAATAGAACAGTATTCCCTGCCATCTCCTGTTCCTTTGTGCGCTGTAACATGATAGCCAGATCTTCTGCAGCATTACTCTGTGAGTTACTGTAGGCCAAGGCATGTCTAGGATAAACCTTTTACCTTTTGTCTGAGTGGCTCAGCAGATACAAATGGATAACTTGCCCACAAGTAACACCTCTGGCTGTCTGTTTCCATAGGGTCATACCGAGTGTTTGCAATGGGATAGCATATGATCATCGCAGGTGTCTTGCCACGTATAGTAATGAGATATTGCAGTGTCGTCAGCCTGTGCTTGACCCTCATCTCGTGGCAGTGGAATAAACTGAACAGCAGATAACATGGGGACTGTCTCACTGCACCACTGTAATTTATTCAGTACATTTCACATTTTCCCGTTGCTGAATTTCCTCCTTGTGGCCCTGGCATTTAGTGTTGGCTCATGCTGTCCTGTAACTATCTCCCATCATTTCTGTGAGGGCTGAGGCTCTGACATTCATTTGCTTTGCTTTTTGCCCTCCCCATCTAACCTGGGATTCCCCTTGCCCAGGGAACCTGGTGAAATAGGAGAAAACACAGTCTTTTAGTTCCAAGTTAAGCACCTACCTGTTATCATGCCACACACCTTCCTGCTAAGGGCGCTAGCTGACTCCTGCACATGACTAGTTCTGTGTACAGGAGTGGTCTGTGCTGCCTTGGCATGTGTGTACGTCACATGCCTGGTTGATGGGCAGCATGCCAGCCATTGGGGCTGGCATGCCTACAGCCTACTGTATATGTCTGCATTTTGTGAACACCAAAGATTTACTTTCCTTCAGTGGTTTTATTGATTTTTTTTTATGCCTTATAAGCAAAAGTCACAGAATAAAGAGGAACCTGTCATCATTCAGTTAGTCAGTAGTGGTGGAGAGTATTGCAAACCATGAGGGCAAGTCACTTCTTCCCTGGTTTAAATACCAACACACCTTTGAGGTTCGAGTTCCCTTAGGCTCGCGCAATGCAGTGGGAACTGGGCGGTTGCAGTGATTTTATTATTTGTTTTATTCCCTTGGCCATCCTCAAAGCTGGGCAAGAACAACCCTGGAGCAATCTTTGACTTTACTGATGCTCTAGGGAATGCAGGGCTCAGCCTGGGGTGCTCATTGCAGGATCAGGCCCTTGGTTTGCGAAGTACAGCCTTCGGTTTCCTCAGAAATGTGTGGAGCATGGTTTACTGGATCAAGTTGCTTTTACAAAACAAAGACTTAGGTTGATTGCGCTGAGGGGAAGGGAGAATGCTTAATGAAAATACCACACTGCCAGCCAATTCTTTAGTAACTAAAACTAAAAGTTTATTATAAAAAGAAAGGAACAAACAATAAGAGAAATGTTAAAGGATGAAAGCAATCAAATACATACAAATAATTTGAAAGCCCATATACATCAGATTTCTAGAAGAATTGTGGAATTTGCAGACTTGTACAGTCCCTCCGGTATACATCCAGTACCTAGACGGGTCTCGGTTCTTTGTTTCACAGCTTCTGTTCAGTTCACTTGTAGATGAGATGATCCAGAGGCAGGCTGGAGACTAAAGACAAAATGGATCCCAGGCCCCTGCCTTTTATGTCCCCTGGCCTTTACCATGCTGCTTGTGGAATTTCACAGGAACCAAAATGGAGTCCAGAGTCACATGAGCAAGTCCTGGTGACTCATCAGGTATATCCTTGGCTTCTCCATCTGGGCCCCTTACACCTGTGAATGTCTTAATGGGCCATTAAGCTGGCTATTGTTCTGCAGCCATCCTGTCTGGGGTGTTACCCAGGCACGTCACAATTTGAAATAGAGATATAGCAACCATATCCATAACTTCCATTACACATACAACACATGAACATGAACATTATCATTTTAGCACATTATAGTCCTTCTAACAGTACCTGACACGGCATATCTTGCATGGATTATTATGATTTTGACATACTGATGTCAAACAATATAATAAATGTGCCCCCTTCCTCCCCCCCAATCCAGCCAGTGTGACACCACTTATGGCCTGTGCCTGCCAGACTGCGAAGCAATGACCGTCACCTACCAGCCCATGGTTAAAGGCCTCTTTCAGGGTTACGATGTGGTGGCCCTTGTGGTAGTCAGCAATGTAGCACATTGCAGAGACACAGGCCAGGTCATCCTGGCAGTAACTATACAGCACCCTGCCATGCCTGGGACGTTTCCTTCCCTTTGAGGAGTAGCTGGGACTAGGACATGGGCATTAGGACATGGCCTTTCTGGGCAGTCTTTACACTGTGTTTCCTTAGGTGGGCCTGGCTGGTTGATTCCTCGCGGGTCCTCACTGCTGGCTGAGGCTGCCCCAGGCAGAATCACAGGGAGATACCTTCCTCTTACCTGGCTGCTGGCTTCTCCTCTTCCAAGCAGCCCTCCTTGGAAAGGGGGGCCAGGAACTTCTCCACATTGCGGCACAGCTGAAAGTTCTTCTGCAGCTTTGGGAAGGATAGGAGGTCGACTTGGCAGATGGGGCAGGAGTAAGTGTAGCAGGGCTTCTGCTGGTGACTGTCAATCACCTCTTGGGTGCTCTCCTTGCAGAAGGTGTGGCCACAACTCAGAGACATGGGCTCCTTACAGATGTCAAGGCAGATGGGGCAGCTAAGCTCCTCTTCCAAGTTTTCTGCTACTGCTGCTTCCTCTTCCAACACTCCAGAAACCTGCCCTGTTGAGCTGCAGTGAAGCAAAGATGAAAAGGAAACAGAGCATCTTAAGACCAAATGCACAGAGAGAGATGTGACTATGCCAGCAGGGCCATATGGAAACACCTCTCTCCCTAAAGCCTTATCAGTCTGGGGCTTGAAATCCCTATGACCTGCAAGTGTCTCCATTGACATGTGCAACGCATGGTTCTGCTTAACGTGGTGACCGTTCTCAAATGGCTCACTTGGTATGGAGCGCCTGCACGGCCAGGAGTTTGTCACAGAAAACCCTGGGAGCCTAAAAGTATGCTTGGGGCTCCCCAGCTTGCAGGATTTCTCAGCATGGCTGTAATGTGGCATTTAACTATGTTGAATCCAGGGTCCCTGTAGATGTACTTTGGCCCATTGTTGGTGACTTAACAGCAGCAGCACACAAGATGTGGGGCCAAATTCATCCCTTGTGCAAGTAAAGTCAGTGAAGTTACAGCCTGAGGGAATGTAGCACATACAATGTCCCAACGGAGACCTCTTCTCCTACAAGAAATGAAAGATGAGAGGCAAAGACCAGAGGAATTTGAAGAAGCAGAAACATTCACTTGATCTGTGAGATGTGGCCAGACAGTGAGAAAAGTTAGAAAAGTGAAGGGGGAGATGGGCAAGGAGCCAGCGCAGTGATGGATCAGGGTAGCTGGAAAAGATGGAGGAGGAGAATAAATGGAAAGTGGAAAGATCCCTTCTGACCTCTGGAAACTTGCTGAGACACAGCCAGGAATCTTTGAATGTGAGATGGAGCTGTGAAGGGGGAAAAAATACAACCAGGGCCTGTGAAAAAACATGGGGGGAAGTAGGACTGAGGCCAAAGGGCTGGTTACATAGGCTCAGAGAACCCATCTCTAAAGCAACCAAGAAAGAGAAGCAACAATAGAAGAAGGAATTTACACTGCCTTAAAGGGAGAGGAATACATTGGTTAGTTTCCTTAAAAAAACAGTGGGACCTTGAAGGAAAGACACCTGTGTGTGACAAGGGCCCAGAAATCAGTATAGTTGCTCTGATCGGACAGGCAAATTGAAGGCTGGGTAGAAAGCCCTCACAAAAGAAAGAAAAACCCCAACATGCATTGCTCCTTGCAATTACCTGTCAGCCCATGGCAGCTGTCAAGAATTGATTTATATTGGACTGGGGAAGTGCAAATGTTGTTATAATTGATTTCTCTCTAGTCTTCTACATGCATTGAGTTGGCAAAGCTTTCAGAGACCTCATCTAGTGAAATGTATGTCATGCAGAAGCTAAAATCAATATTTCCAAGACCTGGAGACCCTGAAGTCCTTATGCTCTCAATTGAAAGCATCAAGGTTTTGATTTTAAACCATGCATGAGTACCCATCTCATTCCGTAACCAATGAAGAGCAGGAGCAACCCTACAAAGCAGTCTTGGCATTTTGGTCAGTACAGCTACAGAACTGCATTTGGCAAAGCCTCAGATGGGGATTACACTTGGACCTCTTTGCCTAGGACACTTGCTATAACTTTAAGCTAAGAGGTCAGACCTGAGGAATTCTGAGAGAATGAAGCTGAAATAAAAACTTCAACAACAAAAAACATCAGTATTTACCAGAATCCTAGACTGAATGTTTCCAGCACTTCTGAGATCCACAGGCACTCCTCCTTCATATGCCATGGAGGCTTGTAAAGGACGTCTGTGTAGGAAACTAGCTGGACTGCCACATTCCCAAGTAATGACAGGAGACTGTACAGTCTGTTGGTGAATGAATCCACAGCAACATACTTGAGAGAGAAACCCTCCAGAAGTGAAAACACTGCAATTCCTTCTGATCTTTCGAATATATCAGATGCCCATATCTGAGCTCTGACACACACCAGGTCTGTAGTTTTCAAAGGAAGATCCCATTTAGAGGATCAGAGCCTTTCTCACAGAGACATTTTATTGGCACATTCTCAGAATTAAAAGGGGTTTACATTTCCAAAAGGAGGTGGATCTGTGGATTAAAACCATGTATCTTCTAGTCTTGCTCCCCGCATTTGCTCCGAAATGTGCATGTGGGGGTATGTTTCTTGTGCAGCTCACAACATACCTCATGCAAGCCTTGCTCCAAAGCGGCATCATTTTCAATATGCAAATGGATTGTGTGACAGGGAGTTAACAGGTGAGCCCGCACCCTGATCACTCTGCCCCCAAGTACTCCCGGCTCGTCCTTCACTCCCCCTTCCCCTCCCGAGTAAGTGGGGTAATGGAAGTTAATGAGCTAATGGGAGGGGGACTGGTAAGAAAGGTACAGGAAGGGAGAGTAGCAGGGTTGGCTGAGCTCAGAGTCAGAGAGAGCTCCAGGAAGGGAGACTTCTCCTCTAGGCCTCTGGGAAAAGGGCTGAAGATACAAGGACACTGCAAACAGCATTGCTACAAAAAACCAGAAAGGTGTTGGTGGAGGGAGCATGAATAAAGAGCATGCTGTGGAGATCCAGCCAGGGGAGTCTGAGCAGGTTTCTGTGGTGCAAGAAGGCAGGAGTGGACCATGCCTTGCTACGGATTAAATCACAAATTGGACATATCCTTTCCAGGCTCTGGGGACGATCTGAGAGCTTGAGCTTTGCAGAGGCATGTGCTGAGGGAGAAGGTGTTTGCAGCACACCTTTCAGTGAAACTAAACGTGTATGATAGTGGGGAGCCTTGCTTTTCAGGCCAAGTGCACCTTCTCAGCTGCAGCACTCTCACCCTGCTTTCACTTTAAAGGTTCAGTTTAAGTGTCTCTCTCTTGCCATGGGGGTTCATGAGCCGTTTCTGTTCTCTCTCTTACCAGTCTCTGGAAATCTGACATTATACTCCCATTTGTTGGCCGTGAAATGGCAAACTTCAGCTTCCCTCTGTCCTGTCTGGCTCCAGCATACACCCACAGGGCCTTCAATTTCCTCAGCAGACATCCCGTGAAGAGCGGGAGGGGCTCCTGGTAAGAACTTCAGCTTCTGCAAATGAACCCCATTTGCCTCCTCCTTCCTGAACACCTTTATTGTGCGTCAAGTTTTCTGGGCAGGAACTCTACACAAAGCCTTAACAATAAGCCTCCAGGCCGGCTCCCTTTGCACTGCAACCCCTCATCTCCCATACAGGCCTATAGATTTTAACATGCCTGGGACTGCTCCAAGGTTCAGACTCATCATCATGAGAGTCGGCGCTACTGAGGCAACAAGGAGACTAGATTCCGTACAACTGAATGAGGGTCAGCTGGTGCAGCCAAAATCTTGGCCTCATAAACTAGTGGAGTCCTCCAAAAAGTGTGGGCATTGTAGATCTCTAAGACCACGCTACTTGCTCAGCTAACGTGCACAGAGAGCAGTACAGCACGCACATACTGTCCACTATGAAAAGTGCCACGGACTGGGGCAGTTGGTTATTTTCAACCAATATCTCGCCTGCCTCTGCTATAGGCAAAGACATGAAGGCAGCCTAGCATCAGGGACACCAATTGGTCCAAGTTAGCTGTAAAATTTGCCCCGTCACAAAAACAAGCTATTGCCTTTTCTTCCCATCACCCAGCAGAAATGTGTCAATCTATCTCCAGGATGAAGGGAACAGAGACAGCACTGGCTATTGCATTGACTAACAAGGGCAGTGCCAAGTATATGAACTATGACAAAAGAGGCATCAATGTTTGCAGTAAGTTGATATTTTACCATATAGAAATAGAATGGAGAAACTTCATATTTTAATCTCCGTGGGAACAAAATGAAAGTGATTGAAATATTTGTTGCAAATAATTTATCTGACAAATTGATGTTGTTTTAAATACATTATTCAGAAACCATTTCTTCTCATTCCATACTCAACTCAGTCAATGGTCAGACAGCAACAAAAAGTGTACTTGAGAAATCTTTTCCTCCCATCAGTAAGGTGTCACAAATTCTTTGACTCTTTCGATTTACTCACCAGGATGGACGCTGTATGTGTTTGTTTGAGAAAAGAATACTCCAAAGTAGGGACGGATCCTACAAACAACTCACCCACTGAGCAATTTTTCTCACCCCTGTAGTTTCACTGGAATCAGCAGGACTGATCACATGAGAAGACTTCAAAGCAGATGTGCAGGCTTGGTGCTTTTCGTGGTGAAGGGCCTGATCCTGACCTCACACTGGTTCCAGCTGCACTGACTTTGCAGGGCTACTCCTGTTTCACACTGCTTCGTGTGTGAGCAGAAAATGTAGGTCAATGTGAATATTAAATATTGGATAAGCTCCAGATATTTCCCAGTTTTGTTGTGACATTCTTCTTTTCCCTCTAATAGTGCTCTGCCAACTTACATCAGTAAAAGACCACACACAGGCTTTCTTATTCTGCATTAAGAGTGGCTTATTTCGATGTGGCTTTATGCAGTAAATAAAATGGATTGGGCTACACTGAAATAAGCAACTCTTACTCAGGGATATCACTGGATTTTAACAAAACCAGTTTAAAACCCCAATTTCAAGTAGTGCAACTTCCGTGCAACAAAAGGCAAAAAGCAACAAAAATGAATCAACTCCATAAAGAACCACTCCTGGCAGAATGTACAATTCCTTCTATTGGCAACACTAAGTGAAAGGAATTACCTGTACCCCTTACTTTTGCTGTAAATATCCGAGTCCTAAAATGAGTGGGTGGTGATAGGAAACCCCTGTTTTGGAGGGGCATATATTTTGCTCTGTAATTAATCATGCAAAACCTACAAGAGATGGAGGACAGCGTTTTCTGCAACAGAAACGGGTTTGCACTAATAAACTGAAGCATTATCTGGACAGAGGTGGTTTGGTTTTTTTAACTTTATAGTGTATTTGTTATAGTTTATTTATAGGCAGATCACTTCACTATTTACAGTACATGAATGCAGAGATTCTACAGTCTTTGTGATGTAAACAAGTAACTCCACAGCAGGGGAGTCTGAAAAAAGAAGCCAGTTCTGAAGTATTTACACAATTTAAAATAGAACTTTTATACCCACTGGATAGATAGAGATAATACACTGAGCGATTTGGTTAAATTATCTATGAAACTATAGAATCTGACAATGTAAAAATACAAGAAAACGTTCTCTCATTTAGACAGTTAAATCACACTAGAAATAAATCTCTTTTTAAAAATAATAATAAAGGAAAGGCATAAGAATTCATGCCATTTGTAAGGTTAAAGTATATTACATAAATAAGGACACAACGGAACATATCCGGGAAAGAAATTAAGTGAAATATAAAAAACCTCTACCAATTTAAAACAAAAATGCAGCCAACTTAAAAACTTGATTCTTAATCACAAAGGGATCAATTCTGCTACTTTTACCTACTCTCGGAGTAAGGTGCTACTTACTCAGCATGAGTAAGGGTGGCAGAATTAAGTCCTTGTAGTTATTAGCAGTGTCCTTTTAAAAGCAAAAAGTAGAATTTAGCTTTTATTATAAATAACAAAGCAGATGTGCCCCTTTTTAGGTGAAATTCTTACACCTTTCTCAAGAAATGCATCAATTTAATCCTTCTCTCTTTCACATACACACACATACACACATCCCATTATTCGATTAACCTTGTTCAGCTCTGATAAATAATGCCCCTTGCAGCGCAACCTGGTGTATTACACCCAGACTTTTCTAAGCCACTACCTGATTATAGAATCTATTTAGGAAGAGCAATGGAAACCTGAAAGTTTTATTTGGTTCTATATTGCTCAAGATTGTCAAGGATGGACTATCAAGTCAAGAAAAAAGGGTTTGAAAGGCTCAGCTACAGATAATGATATATTAAGAATTCAACATATTTCCAAAAATAAAATCAGCACACACAAAAAAAGCTGGTTCTGTAAATCTTCTTTACATGGCTACTGAAATCTAATGCTAACATTGCAACATAGGGACTTGAACTGCTACTTATGCTTTGTGCAGGTAATGCAGCTCAAAGTTGCACTGAGGAGGAACTGGGGATAGATTATTTTCCATGGGCAACATCAGCTGCATTCCCCAGCTGTCCCTTTCCAGTCCAGACATTCAGAAACAATTATATATCTTTTTTTTTTAAATGTCCCCTCCAGCCTGCTTATTATAGCATACCATTTTTATTTCCACACTCAGCCAAAAACTGAATTATTTATATAATTCCCTGCTTCCCTCACAGATGCATGGTTTCTTCTGCTTGTTGGGGTTATGGGTAACATGATTGCTAGCACTGTATTATTACAGGAGGAGGAGAGAGAAGGGAGAGAGAAATACATAGATCCTGAAAAGCAAATGGGGGGGGGAAATGGGAGCGTGTCCCTTTAAAATGTGGGACTATGCAAAGAACAGGGTGGAGAAGACAAGGGGGTGTTGCTGGGAAGGCTTCCCTTCCTTGTACACTGTGCCACTCTCTGTATGGGGAGGCATCAGTGAATGAGCCACTCCGCTCAGCTGAACGGTGTTATGCCCACGGAGACTCTCTCCCTCTTGGTATAGTACTGGCTCAGTGGGACTTAAAGCTATTCCTTTCAGACTGCTTTTTCCTCTCCTCGAGTGGACATCACAGTCTCAGAATAACCCTCTCCCAGATGTGGCTCCAAATTCAGGGCACAATCCTGCAAGGTGGGGAGTGCCCTCAAATCTGGGTGACTTCAGCACCTCCCTGGTCTGAGCCTGGATAAGAAACATACTAGGAATCAAACCCCATCCTTTGATTGTGACTGGCCACTGTACATGTTGCACAATCATTCCTCCCCACGAAGGCCAGGAAAGGATCCACAGTCCTTTGCAGAGAGTATTCCCATCTAGTCTACTCCTCCCCTAAAATCTCCTGCTGCAGATTGTAGCACTGCAAGACAAGAGGAGCTTAAAAAAAAACTTAAACCAGAGAGTACAATTTTTACACTAGATCTAGTGTGAATGACATAAACAAAGTGAATATTCATGGCCATGCATCTCCGGTTGAAAATCCAACTCTTGGCAGCCATTCAAGATAAGCCGCCGGTACTGGTGTGAGCCTAAGCAGCATAAACTGTGTGTACATTCCAACCCACAACCCCCCCTGGCTTTACATTCAGCAATACTGGATTCACAGCTGCTGTGCTTGTGGTCACCAGTGGCCCCACCGGGAGCTCATTGCCCAGCCCTGGCCATAACCACAGGTGTGTGCGTTTGTGCACCTGAGTGCATATTGCATAAGTCCTGGAGACGTTTCTTGCAAAAATAGTTTATAGGCTTCAGGCAACACGAAGACCACTTATTGCATCTCTTCCTATCCTAGGATTGGAGTACTGATTGGCCCTGTGCATCATGGGATCTTCCTTCCTCTTCCAAAGTATCTCACTTGATGTGCTCAAGTTCTGCAAGTGTCATATTGGCCAATGGCCAACACAGGAAGTCCAGCCCCATAAAAGCAATATGTGATTTAAAACCTGGGTGTATTGAAAGCAAAGCCTGTGAAGCGAGTGAGTGATTCACACCGAAGGAGGCTCCTTCCAGGCTTCAGGAAGTTCTCCATATAGCTGCATTCAACCCTTTCACATTCTTAACGTTTGATGCATTTTCCATCTCTGACCAAAGCCAGCTTTGTGAGCTTTGATCCATCCTTGTACTGAGCAAGGAGATGGAAGAATTCCACTTATCGGTTTTGATTGATCGTTTTCTGAAAAACATCAGCACAGCACAGGACAGTACTACTCACCCTAAATGTGTCGCTATATACATTCTACAGTAAGCTCTATAGCAATCACATGTAAACATCATTGTTGTGAGGAAATACTAGGACAGAAAAAGGCAGAGCTACAATGAGACGATTGCCAATAGCAGATGCTCAGTCTAGGTCAAAATTACTTGTGTAATCTAGATTGGGATGAGCATCAGAGGAAGAGCCCACGACTGTGTTTTACAGGAGAGACACAATGGGGTAACTACTCTGGAACAAGACTGAAGTTACACGAGGAATATGCCATGTAACCGCTCAGTTATTAACCCATTAGTGAAGGTTTTGGGAAGTGTATTTCAAGTCACCAGGTAGCTCACAGGTAGCTACCATGTAACTGGAACTCTGAGCTCCACATTAGAAGACAATGAATCAGATAATTGTCCTAGGGTCGCACAGAGCCAGATTCTAGCACCCTTCCCCCACTGAATAGTATCTTACATCACACGCAGTGCCATTGATGTCAATGGAGCATGGTAAAATTCAGCATGAATTAGGGTCTCAGAATCTAGTCCAAAGTAATCACACGTGTCACGTGTGCCCTGAAAGATGAAGAAGTGCCATAACAATATATCAGTGACACGTACGAGGGGAGACCTGAAGGGAATCTAATCTATCTATTGGCAGAATTTAAGGCTATTATTCTATCTACAGGGGATGGCCCAATCCCTGCGGTCTCACCTACGCGTGAAAAACAAACTGGAAACTGGATGGTAGTTTGTGGAGTCAGCAAAGTTGTGTGGTCCCCACTACTAAACACTGGCTCTTGCCTGACTCCTCTGTCTCTCCCCCACTCAGATGTAAAATGGCTTTAAAATTTGCAGGTCAATTCTACAGTGACGCTGCTGACCACACCAACGGTGCACCTTAAACCCAGCACTGCTGACTGGCTTTGCAAGGACCCCGAGATTGGGGATTTCTGGAAACCGGCGAGAGGCAGACTAGGGTTAGTGCTACCCAGCAGGCAAACACAGCAGGGCTGCGGTACCTCCATCGCCTGCGCTCTGCTAGCCAGGAGCCTTGCCTAGGGACATGTGATACCCAAGAGGTGTCAGCAGAGTGATTGGGTTTGCGAACTTTCAAGTGGTATTGGGTAGGTCTATGGCTTATTAGACACCACTCAAAGGAAGGGTGACACGCTGGGCAGGACAGAGATGTTCCTCTTAGCTGCCATGCCACCCAGCTCCCGGGCTCAGTGAAAGAATTTTCTCACCCAGTTCCCCTGCGTGTCGTGGAAGTAGCTGTGCACGACGCACCCAGCAAATCACTGAGGCTTTAGCTGACCATCTCAGTGGAGATGTGACCCACACCGCCTGCAGGACCAGTGCTCTTGCCTGTGTATCGGGAGATGATCAAGTTGAACCCTCAGCACGCTCCTTCTGGGGATGGCTTTGTGGGCTGTTAGCATTCATTCTCCCCCAGGTTCTCAAGGCAGAACAGCAGCTTCACTGTCTGATGACTGATTCCATCACCAAAGTGGCCTGCAGAGATTAACTCCCGTGGTGCCCGATTCAATAGCTCCCTAATGCTACATCTTTATAACACCCCTTTCCCCAGTCCCACCCAGGTGCACCACTGAACAACAGTGCCAGCTCCAGACCAGCCAGGACCAGACCACTGAAGCCATCACTTTCCAGCATGTTCCGTCTCAGGCAGCCCACGACTGGGGGCTGGAGACCCAGGCCTTCCAGCCACCCAAGCAGGAAGAATGGCTTTTATGCCAAACTGGAAAGGCAAACACCAATCCTATCCCGTTCCAGTTCACCAGGAGCTGTGGCCTGGCTGGCTCACTCCACAGCTGAGAGGGCAAGCTCTGTCTCAGCAATTAAGCAAGGATCTCTCCCGGACTGACGCCCATCTGCTCAGTGGCTAATGCCTCATTACAGTGCATAGTTAAAAATCAAGGAAGCAATACAATAAATCTGAATTACAGTACATCTGAGCCATAAATACATTTTTAAGTATATACTTTGTTCTTCTATTAAAAATTAGTTTATAATCCTGATTCTATTCACAATTAACAGTTTCATCATCACACACTACGGACAAAAAATGTAGTTATGGTGAACACAGCTGCAACTCCACTACGGGAGAGTGGGTGGATGGTAGGGGACCCAGAGAGGCAGGAGGGGAATAGGAGGCTTACAGGGTCACTCCAAAACAACCAGTAAGAAGCAAGGATACTATTGTGTGGCAGTGGGACATCAACACCATGGGGACTCACAGACAGAAGCAGCTTTGTTCAATGTAAACATCAATTTAAAGGGACAGCAGTCTCTCTCTCTCAAGCTCTCTCTCTCTCTCTCTCTCTCTCTTTTTTCATATACATAATAATTTCTTCGAAAACGTAAACATATTGGAAGTGCCTTGACTGAGGTATTGAGGTGTTCCTCCAAGGTTAAGGCTGTTATCGATGCAGGCTTCGCTGGGCTTCCTGCAGCAAGCTGTCAAAATCCATGGTCTCATACTTGCTTTTCACAGGAGCTGGGGATGACTCCTCTGCACTGGAATCTGGTAAAGGCAGGGACAGAATATGAGATAGTCGGGGTTGCAGGACGTCGGCTGGAGCCGCAAAGTACTGACATGCTGTTTCTCTTTGAAGCCAGTGTAACTACTTAATAGTACTTAAAACTTACAAAGTACTTTAAGTGGGTGAACTAATTAATCTGCATTCTCCCCCCGTGAGGCAGGTATTGTCCCCATTTAACGGAGGGTAAACTGAAGCACAGAGTGGTGACGTGACTTGCTCATTCTCACATTATTATTATGATGTGTTAGCGTAGGGCCTGGAGGCCCCAACCATTGTGCCCATTTGTGCTAGGTATTTGTACAAACGCATAGCGAGAGATAGTACATGCCGTAAAAAGCTTAGTCTAGATTGGATACGCAAGGGGAAACAAGTGAAGTGATTTGACCAAGGTCACTGAGTGGCATAGTCAGGAACAGAATCCGCATCTCCTCAGTCCCCAGCCACTGTCTCATCCACTAGATCAAACTGGTTCGCAGTGAATTAGTAGCAGGAGATGGGATGAGAACTCAGGAACTCTTGGGTTCCAGTCACATAATCAGTCCATGCTACCTCCTCAAAAGGGAAAATTGGTTCAGGGTTTCTGTTTGTTTAATTAGATGTAAATTAGACTGTGACTCTCACTCCCAACTTTGCAACTGCTCTGTGCCAACCATCCTGCAAATGTTCTGTCCCCACAGACTGACTGAGCATGCTCCAGCTCAGCAATTCAGTTGCTGAAGTAGCGTTTTCTCTACCCTTGCGCATCCTGGCTGCTACAGAGAGCAATTGCTCCTCTGTGGCACCAAGCACTGAATCTAAGAGAAGGGAAACTCTCTTTCCTGTGTTATCAGTGCTGCTTCTGCTGACAGCCAGGCAGCATGGAAGAGACGGAAGAAGCCACCTGATTTATATGCCAAGGGGTGAGGAATGAGAGAGGGGAAAATGGTGGCATAAGAGCAGAAGGGAAGAGGGAGAGATGGGGACAGGCCAGAGGCAGAAGGTCTGTAACCACTAGAACACACTCCCCTATAGAACCTGGACAACGCAAGATTCCTGCATCTCAACCTTTATTTGCTGATAACAAATGGTTGTGAAACTCACTGGCAAATGGCATGTCTCCATCCTAGTACTGGCAGGTCCACAGAGACATTAGAAGCCTTCTGCAGCTACCTGCAACTCCATTAGCTTTAGCGATGGAGGACAATGCTAGGGATCTAAAACCTCAAACCTCGCTGCTCACCCATATAGGATTCAATATGGCTCCTCAGGATGAAATTTGTTTTTTTACATTTTTTAAGATTTAAAAAAAAATCAAAAACAACCCACCGTACATTAAAAAAACATTGACGTTGCAAAGCCAAGCTCTCAGAAGTTAGGAAATGCTAGAATTAAAGTTGCCCATGCCACCTTAATTCAGTCTACTCCTTTGTATGCCTTTTGATAAAGTTGTGATTACGTAGTATTTTTTCCATGAAACCCCTGGATCGTTCAGTGCACAAGAAGGACGGTGCTCAGGGAAGAATCAGGGTTGTGCAGTGAATGAGGCTTTTGTTTGCAGCAGGGTTTCTCAACCCATGAGTCACGAATCAAAATTGGGTCACCAGAACGTCACAGGGTCTTTACAACCTCCAGACTCAGAGCCATTCAGGTGTGGCCCAGTGACCCCTCTGCAGGCAAATTTGTGGCGTGAGCGCAGGGTGGGCTTTGCAACGCTGCCCAGGGCCTCCCTTCTCCTGTAGGGGTTGGACCCAACCCTCTCTCCTGGACTTTTTACTGAGTCACAACAGGTGATCAACATTCACAACTGGGTCCTGAGCTCCAAATGGTTGGGGACTTCTGGACTACAGGACCCCTGCCTCACTTGGGGCAGAAGGCAGAAGGTGTACAGTGAAAGAGGCAGGGGATTGAAGGAAGAGACTGTATGGCCTCATGATCAAAGCAGCTCAATGCTGGCCATGAAAACTGGATTCCATCCCTGCCTCTGCCACAGAGTTCTCATGTGATGCTGGGCAAACCACGTACATCAATATTTTCATAAATGGCCACTGTGTGTTCCTTATTTTCTGGGTGCTGGACTTGATACCCCACAGTGTGATCTGCAGAAATCTTGAGCCCTCACCACAGCAACTGAGGTCAACAGGAGCTCTCCTCTGGACCTCTGAAGGGCTATCCATGCTAAATAATCTGAAAATCAGGCTCTAGGCATTTCAAATGGGGCATCACACAGCAGTGGACACTTTTTACAGTTTTGGCTGTAATCTCTATCTATCAGGTCCCCATGTAGCAATGCCACCTCACCTCACCCAGGTGCTGTGAAAATAAATGCATTAAAATTTGTGATGCACTCAGCTACTATAGTGATGTGCATTGCAGCCCTGCTTCCACACTTCCCCTTATGCTCCTGACTTTCAGGGAGTTCCTAGCGCTGCTGCACCTCCGAGCTGTGGTGATGAAATGACCCCCATGGCACATTACTAAAGGAAACTCCTGGTCAAGGAGAAGTCTCACTGAGGCAATGAATCCCAACCTAAGAGTGTTTTAACGGTCAAGGCAGGTGCCCACAGGTGAATTCTCCGAGGACACTGAGTTGGAGAGCTGCAGCGCCCCGTTTGAGAGGTTTGTGCCTTGGCTCCCACAGAGGGCCATGAAACTTCCTCTGGCCTAAAGAAATAGGAGTCTAGCTCACTAGCAGGGCCTGCCTGCTTTCTTACCCAAGTCAGTGTATCTGGTCCACAAGTGGCCGAGGCCACCATAGCTCAGCTGGAATGAGGGCTCGTTCCTCCTCCTCAGCGAGGCGCCATTCTTCAGCGACAAGGCGGCATGTTCCGAACACCGGTAGGTGATGAAGCCGTATTTATCCCCCCTGAGCAGCCAAAGAGAGGATTCAAGAAGTGACTCACCGGGAAGAGGGATGTGATGGTCTGCTAAGGAATTGAGTGAGAGCCACATACGGTGTAGCTTGGTTTACTGAAGGCACATGTGGTAATTGTACAGCATATCTCCTTTGCAGCCGTGGTATCTTATCAGTTCTACTGGCCTCCCACACGCACCTAGGCCCAAGGGGGAATTTACAGACAGCTTTGCTTAACCCTCTGAGCACTGGGGACTGTGCTGTTTTAAGGCCATCCCAATTCGTAAAAGATGAGGACGAGTCAGTCAGCCAGCTGTGTGTCCTACGAGCCAAAGGCCCTACAAGCATTCCCACTGCTTTGCTTGTTGTGGGCCGGCAGTGAGCTAAGCTCTGCAGTTCGTGCTTGACCCACCTGTTATTCCTGGTCAGGACCCGACACTCGACAATCTCCCCAAACACTTCAAAGCGTTTCCTCAGTTCGCTGGAGTTCATGCTACTGGCGAGGTTTCTGATGTACACCACCCGGCCTTCGCCCTGCAAAAGCACAACCACAGTTGCTTAGGCCTACCCGCTTACCAGGCCTCCCTGCTGTTCCCTGGGTATTATTCACTGGGGAGTCACAATGCTGGGCAATGCTCCCAAATCTCTGAGAACAAGATCCGGCCCCTCTGCATGAACAGCTCTCTGAGGAGCCTCAAAGAGCTCCTTTCATGCATGTTTTCTTTCCTTTAACCTCCTACTGCATCCTTTCAGCCTTAGCAGCTTTTTCCTGGTGGAAGTGTAACTGTAACAATGTTACTGAGAATTGCTGTTTGTGGAACTCAGCTTGTGTGGAGGAAAAATTGCCAGAGATGTGTGTGTGGGTGTGCGCATGCAGCATTAGAGAAGAGCAATAAATTACCATCATTACACATTCACAGGCTTTCTATGTATATCTGTTGTATTTTATATGCAATGAGGCTTAGCTCAGTGATCTCTTAGCAGTTCCAAGTATTCCCTAAGTTCCTGGCCCCAACAGTTAATTCCACGTGTGCTGAAGCACTTGACGTATGGTGCTCTGTTTTCCTCCCATGCCAGGGATTTTGTATATTGCCAACGTCAGTTGCTTCCTCTTTATCTTTTTCCCATACCCTAGTTTGAAATTGGCCCCACACCAAGCAATGCCACAGCCAGGGCAAATACGTTCCACCATCTCCTTTCTGGAATGGGAGATGAATTGAGGGGCTGTGAATTGCTTTGTCCCAAGGTTTAAATGGACTTCAGCAGGAGGGAGCCATGTGCTCCCACTGGAAGTCACACTGCTTCCCCATCATTCAGTGCCGCACCCTGGCAGAGCCTGCAGGTAACTTACAATGGCCTTGTCTCTTCTTTTCTCAATCTGGTCCCGGCTCGCGTTTTCACCTTGACACTGCTCGCTGTATTCACACCTGTTTGTAAACAAGCAAGTGAGAGGAGTTGAGGTCCGAGCAGGGATCTTGCAGAGGAAGCTTTGGGAGTCAAAAGGAAATGGAATCTCAATCAAGTTTATGGGTCTGGAACAAGCTTTTAAAAAATAACTAACTCAAGAGACTCCTGTAGAGCCACTCCGCTGACGCCGGGCGTAGGTCACCCAGAGAAGAGCCTGGTTTCCCAAACCAAGCCTTCCTAGGGCTGGTTCTGGGACTTAAGCCATGGGGAAAATCATTCTTTACAGTTACTTTATGTGGCTCCCTGACCATCTCCTGCTGCCTCCCTCAGTGGCTTTCCCTTTCCCAAAGAGCTTCTTGCTTTTTCCCAATTCTGGCTACTTCCTTCTTGTACCATCAAAGAAACCCGCCATCAGTCTGGCCAACCACTGGCTGGCTCACCAGTTTCAAGCATCCACTGGTGTATTACCACTTACATTAATAAACTAAAATAAATTAAGTTAGTCTCAGCAAATGGAGGTGATTTAATCAGAACTTCCCGTCTGTTGGGCTGGACTGGTGGAAGGGCCTTGGATCGGTATGCAGTACGTCATTCACAAACTAGGTGCTCTGCCCACCCATACTCTCTGGAGGGGCTCAGTGTTAATTCTGCACATTACGGTGTCAGGACTGAAGCCCAGAGCTTAAACCTGGTGTGACCTTTGGGGTTGAATGTTTGGAGATAATCCAGGGTGTGGCAGGATCATCTCGGCTTCGCTTTGGGATCCTTGTGTTCATAACACTGATGTGGGAACATCATGTAGCGCGTCTCAAGCGCCCGCTTTTCATCTCGTCATCTCAAAGTGCTTCACAGAGGAAAACAAATTTATCCTCATTTGACAGATGGGGAAAATGAGGCCCAGAGAGATGCTCAAGGTCACTCCAGGAGTGGGTGGCAGAGCCCTGGCCACTGCTCTATTCACCTGCCTCTTTCATCCCCCTAGTATACACCCCCAATTACTTATTTTGTTTGAGATGTGCTTGCAGGCTGGGACTCACCGGTTCCATCCCTCCCTGGCTGCCAGCTGCTCAACTGTACCTGAAAGTCCGTCTGTTTGTTGGAGACCTGGACCTGCAGCAGGAAGACCCAGAGCTGGATCTGCTCCGGGAACAGTGAAGCAAACTGGACCGGCCAAGTGGGTTCCTGCGCAAACACAGCTTGGATTCTAGTGGACTCTCGCAACGTTCTTCCTCTTCCTCCTCCTCCTCCACGGGGGAGCTGCTCTCACTGCAGCTGTCTTCAAAGACAGTGTCGTACTCCGAGGTGTTACAGAAAGCCATGTCCTCATCTTCAAGGGCTCTGTCCAGGAAGCCGAAGTGCTTGGTTAAGCTGGCTCTGATCTCCTGGTCTCTCAGCTGTTTGCTGCATTCCTTCTGCAGATCCTCACCCTTCCCCTCCTCGCTGCCCTGGCCCGACCCCTGATAGTGTGCATCCGGCACTCTTCGCTTGTGCTCACCCACCGCGTGGCTCTGGGGCTCCCACGATTTCAGCACTTTCCTCTGGAGCGTGGCCTCCGGTTTCAGCACCTGGCAGTAGTCGTGGTCCCCGAAAGAGTGAGAAAATGGCCTCTTCAGCATCCCCTGCTGCTCCGTGGCGGAAGGGCGCACGGCAGCTCGGCTCAGGTGAGCGTAAAGCTCTTTTCGCTCTGGGTGCTTCTTCATGAGTTTCCTGGAGGCTGCCACGTCTGCTGCTGCTGAGGTTCTTGGCCCCGGGATGGAGGGGACGAGGAGGGCTTCCTCCTTAGCTGACCCATGATGAATGTCTGGCTTATACAGGTCCTCCTCAGCAGGCTTGTATGGCGGAGTGGTAGGCGGCGTAAGACCTTAATCCCCCCCAACAAACCACAAGAGTGAAACTCTTGGAGCAGAGCTTTCCCACTAAGACAGTACCATAACTGGCCATGGCAAGAGGAGATAGGCCTGGGTGACTCTATGGAAAGCCACCAACCCTCTACTCTGTAGCGCAGGGCTCCCTCTTATTTACTGCTAGCCTCCTGTCTTCAGAACGGGGTAATTGCAACACCAAAGTGGTTTGCAACCAGAGGTGCCCACAGGGTCCCCTTCCTGCCTCCCCGGAACACTTTGGTGAGAAAGGCCTTTGACTGGATTATCAGAGGAGCTGGGCACCCATGCGCCACTTGAGGTCAGCAAGCACCCTACACCTCTGAAAATTAGCCTATTTGCTTATTCCAGGGAATATTTAGCATGTAGTGACGGCATATCATTACATCTAGATAGCTAAGGATGTTTGGACCTGAGCAGTGCTTGGACAGGAAAACTTCCTGGGAAATGCCATCAACAGCAGACCTATTGTCAGCCTGGATCACATAGACCTTGTCAATCCAATGGCAAATTTTGGAAACACAAGGATTTGGGGTCTAATCCAAACCGCATTAAAGGCAATGGAAACACTCCCATTATCAGAAACTTTATCTTTGGGATTCTAACCAAATTCAAGTGGAGAATGTACAGTTTGGCTTTCAGTTCATTCCAGATTCTCCTCACTTCTGGATGGAACTGTTGTGCAGTGTTGCTGGGCACGGTTGAACAGCTGCTATGCTCCACCCCAGAGGTGGCTGCATTTCAGTGGTGTCTAAATTGCTTAAACAAATAGTTGTAAAGTGCTGAGGGATCCTTTCAGATGAAAGGCACTATAGAAATGTAGGCAGTTTTTATCACTAAAATCTATTACATTTACTCTGTTTAAATAATTCCTCAGATTAGGATTACCACTACCATCCCTTCTAGAAGATGTGAGTGTCAGACTATTTCACACTGAATTTTTGGTGTAGTTTCCCCTCACATCCCAAGTATGCTGAGAGAATGCAAACAACAAAGGCAGGGTGCACTGTTTCTTTAAATGAGTATCGTACCTGCAGTCCCACACAGCTCCACAGTCAGCACTTGCTCAAAAGTCTTCTTCCCATACGTAGGATCACTGGAGAGGAGAAGAAAATTAGAGGCGCGGGGAGGTGTTTATATGCACATCAGAGACCACGACCAAAGGGGGAACAGGAAGAGGAGATGCAACTCGAACAGGATGCCTATTTCTGTCCCTCTCCGACTCTCTGTGGTGTCGGCGCTAGTACATGAAGGAGTGGGGGGCCAAAATCCAAGCCTTTGAAGCATTTCCATTTTCCTGCCTCGCTGAGACAGAGGAGACACTCCAGCAGAGATGTGCCCCTTGCAGCCAGAGCTCCAAAGTTCTAGGAAAGGAGCCAGAGAGGAGGTGCCCTTCCTACTTTCTCTCCAGCATATGGCACTTCTCAGGCCTTCAACGGAGAAATCCATAGGAATAAACTGCCCTGACTTTGAGGCCTGTAGGCTATCACTTGCATGTAGGGTCCCAGGATGCTGTGCTTTAAGCACAAACCCCAGCTAGTCAAATGTCTCCTCCCTGCTGCACATCATCTTCATCTGACTGGTAAAAGTCCTATAATTTTGCCTGGCTGGTTAGTACTTTGAAATGTAAATAGCGTGTCCATCCAGGCAAAACTACAGGCTATTTTACAGACCTGCTGGCCCAGACTGCCGCTGGGTTTAAATTGCTGGTAAGTACTTTGTTTTACACTTACCTTTGTGCCAAGGACAGCCTGAGACACGTGGGTGTTTCTGAAAGACATGGAGAGAGGCGGAATTATCAAACATGCTGCATTCCCTTCACACTGGTTGACTGCATCACACCAGAAAGAGGAGGTAGCATGGGCTAGCAGATTAGGAAAGGGCCTGGGAACCAGGAGCTCTGAGTTCCAGTGCCAGTTTTCCACCCCTGTTTGCTGTGTGGCCTAGACAAGTGACTTGGGATTTGGTTTCCCCATCAACCAAAGGTGATGAAGGTTAGTCAGATAATATTTATAAAGTGATATCAACATGCACATGCTGAGATGCTGCTAAGAGTACTAAAGGGCTGCAGGGGGCATTCCGGCTCACTCCTCAGCCAGAGAAGCAGTATTCTACAGGATGAGAAAATGGGGAGGCCCTTCACAGGGTGGTTTTGCAGTGATTCACTCAGTAGACAGCGTCTTTGGATGGATACATATGACTTCCACTCGCCTTGTGCTTTCCATCCACACAACTCAAGGTACTTCAAAGGAGGATGTGTCTCATTTCCTCCCTTTTAAAGATGGGGAAACTGAGGCACAGAGCAGCGAAGCAGCTTGCCCAACATCAGAGTGATCCAATGGCAGAACTGGTCCCCTAACTCCCAGCCCTCGCCCTGCCCACTGGACTATGCATCCCACAAGTACACTGGAGAAGTTTGGCATTTGCCCCATGGGCTATGGGGCCTGCGCTGCTTGGCCATTCATGGGCACAGGCACAGATGTGTCCTATGTCGGCCAGACAGCAGCGCTGCTACACGTGACTCACGCCCACGGTGTGCCAGGCAGTGCTCGTGCTCAGGACACAGCAGGCCAGCTCAGCCGATGCTAAGCGCCCCTACACTGATAGCCTGGGCAGGACGGAGCTGGCAGAGTCCACGGGAGCAGCAGTTTTGGCAACGCCAGGTCAATGCTGCAGTTAATTCGCTTCTAGTCCCCTGCACCCTCTCCTCTCCTTACCTGTTTCATGCAGTGGGGTGCAGTGCTGGCTCTCATTCACCTCACATCCACCTCCCTCCTCCGGGCTCCCCAGCGAGGGAGTCTGGGCCTCTGTTCGGTGGTTCTGACACCCACTCTCCCCCTCATCTGTGCCGCCCACCTCCACCTCTGCAGCTGGCTCTTCTGCATCGAAGTTCTCCAGGGCTGGGCACAACGCATGCTCCCTGGAGCCGAGAACACCCTTCGCCTGGCTCTCTGCTGCCTCTCGGGGGACAGAGGGCTCCGGGGGAGAGTCCTCAAGAAACGACAGCCAATGGCCGAGCTCTGGGTTGAGTCTCTTGGAGCGCCGGACGGCATAAATAGTGCTGTCCTGCTTCCGGCCCACTTTCCATGAAGTTTGCTGGGCTGGGATAGCCGCACGCTTCCCAGTGTCGTCCTCGGGGCTGCTGCTCTCCTTCTTGAGTTCAGACTCAGCCTTGGGGCTTTGCCTTAGCTCTGTTTTCTCCAGGGGCATTTTGACTCTGGACTTACACCCTTCAGCAGCACCCTCCGCCTCCTGGGCAGGGGAGCTGGAGCCATGAGGCCTGACCAAGGAAGCGTACACGGGTTTAGCCAATCTGTACGGCTTGCTCACATCACACAGCAGGTCCCGGGCCAGGAGCTCCTTCAGGATGGAGGACTCAGGCCATGAGGCTCGAGGCTTCTTGCAGCCAGCTGCTGTTTTCCAGGTGCAGCCCGTCCGGCCCTCCTGGCTGCAAAGGGGAGGTCTCCGCAAAGGGCAGTCTGGCTTTGCTCTCTTGCAGGGGCTGTTACAGTGCTGGGGCGTCACATCTGCAGGGTCTCTGAGAGGCAGCTTTCTAGGAGGAAGACAGTAGGTATGCATGTAGTGGATGAGCTTCACCACTGTGTGCATCGTCTTCTCTCTGGCCGACGGATCCCTGCTGCCATCCTTGGAGGAGGGGGGCGTCACCGCAGCCTCACTGGAGCTCAGCGAGTCTTCACTCGAGTCGCTGTCATCTCCGTTGTGCGCACAGTGACTCGGAGGGGGGCTGCTGCAGCCACCGCCCTCGTCTGGCGGCCACGTGGCTTTGGTCTGCGAACTGCGTGGGGTGGAGGTGAGGTGCTTGTGCAGCTCTGTGCAGCTCCGGCTCTGAGCCTGCAGAGAGCTCGACTTTCTGTCCCGGGGACCCTCTGCCTTCAGAGACAGAAGAGAGGAGCCTTAGTGAGAGCTGGCTCAGCCCCTGATCCCCAAACAGAGGCTGTCTTAACAACTGCACCAAATGACTCCCAAACTGCAGAAATACCCTCCAAGGACACGTGTCATGTCACTATTTCACTAAACAACGCTAGGGGGAAGCAGACCCTAGGCCCGCTTTCTCACCCAGCGGGGGGATGGAAGGGGCCCTCTCTGGGAAGGCGGTGCTATTTCTCAGCCCTCGATGTGATGAGGTCCTGCTTGCACTGCCTGGTTAGATGGAGAGGGCAGTTGCTTCACTGAACATCTTTAGAACCAGACTAATCCAGAGTTACAGAAGGACCTCTCACAACACAGGCTGCCAGCCTCGGCTCTCAGCAATGTCTCCACAGCAGAAGCTGGATGGAGCAAGTTCCCATGTTGCCAGGCTTAGAAAATATACAACATTTATTAGGACATTATGAACAATTATAAATAATTAACCCGAGTTGTCCTTGTGATAATGAACGGGCTTAGGCTATCTGGCGCTGCACGTATAATCCTTGTTCTCACTGCAGTCATTTGCAATGGTTTCCCGTCCCCATCCTCCTGTCCCCTCCCCACACATACCCAGTCACAAACTGTAGTTACGCAGGCTCCGCTCGGCCTGGCCCAAGGCCACTTTGAAGCAAGGGCTTAGTTTTTGTTAGATCCCTGATTTAGTGAGAACAGTCCTCCAGCCCCAGGCCCTTCCGAACATGGCAAGCGCAGAGCTACTAAGGCAGGCTCCAACATCCCCGCAAAGAATCGTATTACTTAGACTCAGCCACCAACACGGCGTTTCAGGGGCTGTTTGTTAGGAGCAAAGGAAGGATCGTCCGGCCTCAGTAGTCTGCTGGGATCTGTCCTAAAGGTGGATACGGAGATCTCTGCCCTACAGACATCCACTTCATCATAGCCAGTTGAGTGGGCTGAATGATAGCTCATTACATCTCAATGGAGACACGTGAACGTTCAATAGCAACAGTCCCTGCAAGTGCGGCCTGATCTGCTGCAGCCGGGGTGGATCCCTGAGCTGACACAATGGCGCGGGGAAGGCAGCGCAGCAAGGACCATCTCTGCTCTTCGGGGAGAGTGGGTAAAGGTTGCTTTATTTCTTTGAAACACAAAGGGAGGATGAATAACCACTGAGTGACGCCTCTGGGAGAATGATGGGTACTGGCTGTGAACTGAGGAGGAAACAGACTTGGCCTAAGAGGGTATGTCTACATCACAGCCGGGAGGTGTGATTTCCAGCCCAGATACACAGACGAGCTGCGCTCGAACTAATGCACGGAAAATAGCAGTGTGGATGTTACGGCACCAGTGGCAGCTCGGATTAGTTGCCTGAACCCAAGCGTACCCCAACCCCCGATTTTGAGCTTGGGCAGCTAGCCTGAGCCACTGCCCAAGCGGGTGCTATTTTTAGCCTGCTAACTCAAGCTGAGTTAGTGCAAGTCTGTCTGTCCATGGTGGGAATCACATCTCCCAGCTGCAGTGCAGGCACACCCAGAGTGACTTGATCTCAATTCATCTTGGTCACCCTCCGTATCCTGTCCATCTTGTAAACTCCTTGTCTCTGTCCTAACGGCTGGAATGAGCTTAAACTAGGGGTAACCCTCAGGAAAATGCATTTCCAAGGGTGACTGAACTATAAAAGTGAGGAGCAAAACCATCCCAAGTTTTCTATCCCTATCCATCTCTCTCTTGTTCACCTAGGATGACAAAAAAACAGCCTCTAGACTTTGGAAACGGATCCTGAAACTTGGTCAGCTGTGTTGCTGGGATCCTGTGGTAAGAATTTCACCTTGAACCAAGTCTAGCTTGTTAAGTTTAGAAAGTGCTTTAGCTTTTTTGAATGGACTTTGCTAACACCTACCCTCCCCATTGTTGTTCCTTACCCTTGGATGTATATATATACCCCCATCTGATTTCTATTCCTTACATCTGCTGAAGTGGGTTGCAGCCCTCGAAAGCTTATGCCTGCAGAAATTGAATTTGTTAGTCTTTAAAGTGCTGCAGGACTCCCGTTGTTTTTGCTGTATACAGAATAATATGGCTACCCTCTGGAAATGTTTTATCTTTATTTCCCTTGTAACCATTTCTGATTTCAAGGCCTTATACTTGTACTCACTTAAACCACTCTCTTTGTAGTTAAATAAACTTGTTTTATTCTTTAATCAAACCCAATCCAGTGTGGTCTTTCAACTGAACTGTGTGGGTAGCTCCATTTAAAAGGAATGAACTGTTGTGTATTGGCCCCTTAGGGGGGCAATAGACCTAATACATCTGGACTGTCCAGAAGAGGGATGGATGGTACCTGACACACTTTTGGGGGGAAATGTGGGTGTGGGAGTGTGTTGGGGGACACTCTGGAAGTGGTAACAAAGACTCCTGGAAGCCTGGCATTTGCTAACAGGCTGCTGGGTTTAAAGTTGCCAGACCAGGGCTGTGACCTGCATCTGTTTGGCTGTCTGTGAGGAGCCCAGGTTGGGAGCTACAGCAGCAATGCACTGTGAGGCACCTCTCAGTGGTCTGGATCGCAGCCTGGAATGTCACATCTAGTCAGACGCAGGGCAACCACAGCCTTCTGATTAGGGCGCCTCTCGGGATGAGGGGGCTCCATCCACATAGCCCTTCCATGCTTGACTTTCCTGTCGAGGCTGCCAACACAGCTGCCCACCACAGAAGTGGTGATCTCTGTGATCTGAACAGACTGAGCGTCCCACTCCAAAATTTGTTTCATTCAAGCTTCCCGACAGCTGGCAGATAGTCCTGACTTTGGGTACAACTGGCCTGGGCTGAACATACACCAGCTATTTAGAAGAGACCAGTGCTGGGATACAGTGCCTATCTCCTGCCCCATCCACACTCTCCAGATCTCCCTTAACCTGCAGCAGGGCTAGGATAGCAGCTGAACCCCTAAACCACCCACTTAACTCTTAAGGGGTTTCTTGCATCTCCAATCACACACTCAGCCCAACAGCAGAATTAGAGAGCGACTTAGGCCAACTACGTCTGCAGTGGTATTGTGTCTGGTGTCAGTCCCAGGACATTAGAGAGACCAGGGGGTGAGGGAAGAGAGGAAGAGAGAAAGAGCTCTCTGTAGCTCAAAAGCTGGTCTCTCTCACCAGCAGAAGTTGGTCCAATCAAAGATACTGCCTCACTCCCCTTGTCTCGCTTAGCCCAAGTAACACGTTCACATTGCTGTGGTTGCTCGGCTTGGGCCTCTGAGTGGAATCAGTTCTCAACTTTTGGTGATGTCGCAGAAAATAGTGCAGGTACTATGGAAAGCTATTAGATAGATCAGCTAGATAGGCTGGTTACATGGCGACAGTTAAATGGATTCCATCAGACACAGCTGATCTCTCTGTAGCTGGCGTCTGTGACAGCATCAATGCTTTCTTTTCAGAACAATCCTTCCCCCAATGCAGCTGATATGGAACAATGCCCCTCTTCCTCTGGCAGAATTCTTCTGCCTTTCTGAGGCAATCTAGGTCCACACGTCTAATGCACTGCACAATTTCCATTATCCAAGTGGAAAATCTTTGATGATGGCTTGTGTTGGATTTCAGGGGATTAGCTTAAATGACTGGTTTGGGATCTGCAATTTTGCATGCAGCACTCCCTAGGCTAAGTCAATTCAGCAAGCTCTATTATAATGTATTGGGTGTAGGGGCAGAGGAAGGGATTTTATAAACCAGAACTCAAAAGAACGGACCCCAGTGAAACTGTGAGGGTCTTGCACCCTTGGCCCCACTGCAAACAAGCTGCCCCAAATGCACAGACAGGGTAGTTAGGAGCTCTCCTTCAGGGCTAGACAGTCCACTCTGCGAGCACTTCCTCTTCCCCTTCCCATCACAACACTGTTAGGCCAAGTCTGTTTTCCACCAGTTTCACCCCCAGGGCTCATCCTCCCCCAGAAGCTTCACTCGGAGGCTGTTTATCCCTCCATAAACCATCATTTGGCTGCCCTGTTTTCTGAATGCCATTCTTGAGATTGAATCACCAGGAGACAGGCAGGAGGGGGCACCCTTAGCACGCCCTGCTGGGATGGGACTACGGTGGCTGGGACGGGAAATACCTTTGAGCAAGGCCGCTGGGATCTGGATTTTGAGGGTCCCGAGCGTCGTACACTCCCCTCTTTCTGAGCCTCACAGCTTGGAGGCATGTGGGACGGAGACAGAAGCAACTTCTTCAGCTAAAAAAGAGAGGTGTTGAGAAAAAGAATGGGAATTCCAGTGTGAACAGCACTTGATCACGTGCTAACCTCTTCTGCACACGTGTGACGTGGGTTCAGTGATCTCCAAGAACCGCAAGCCATTCGTGTGCCTGAATCTGCCCTTAGCTCATGCTGGTGCTGGCATCTGTAGTGGATCATAGAACCAAGCAGGAAAAAATTTGATCTCTCTCTGCGTGCTAATTAGCTGCAGGTAAAAAATGCTCTAGCCTGTGGCAGGGGTAGTCAGAACGCAGCACTCTAGCGCTTTATGGCTTCAGAACACTTTACAAGCATTAACACATTGCTCCTCACCACACCCCGGTAGGGTAGCTATGGAAGATGGGGAAAACAAAGGTGAATGTGCTTGCCCAAAACCACACTATGCTCTGTACTGCAGCACCTTCTATTAAAGTCACTAGAACTGCCTTTAAAATAACCCGCCAAACCAATTTTGTCCTTATCAGACAGCAATTTTAGTTCTGTGTATGCGTCTGATTTAGGCAGCTCACGAGTCCCCATAAAAGGATCATTTGGCTGTAACGATCCAAAGGGGCTTGGATTAATCAATTAGCTTGCAAAGCGTTTTGAAGATATAAAGCTCTGTGTAAGTGCCACGTGTTTATTGGGGATCTTGCCCAAGATGACCCTGATGAGAATTCCACTGTAATCCCATCAAGAGGGTCTGGTGACAACAGCTGAGCTGGAATTAATTTAGGTTACATAGCGTCATGGCATAGTCATTTCCGATCACAGGGTTAGTATATTCTTCTGTTCAAAACATTTTTAAAAAACATTCCATATTCCACACGCGTCATGCTAGCGCTGAAGCCTAGATCAATAGCAAGGCGACTGCTTAGGCTCTGTGGGAATATACAGAAGTGCAATAGCTAGGGCTTGGTCTTCAAAGATGGCCTGCAAATTTGAGACCTTTGAGACCAGGACCATGACCATGGTAATTGAAGTGAGAGGTTCACACAACAGGGTTTCTGCTATCTCAGTCGGGTTCTGCAGTGAAATTTTAACAGAGGTACCCAGTGGCTTAATTGTGCACTTCTCATTTATAATAAGCATAAGTGCTTTCCCCCTGCAATGTATACATCCGATATATACACATACACATTGTGTGTGATATATATACCCACACGCACGCACTTTTGTGTGAAGTGGAAATGCACACTTTCACCACTAGATGCCGCAATGCACTTTTGTAAACCATGCTTTTCATCATACGCAGTGGAGGGGTAGGGGCGCCCCCCATGGGCAAGTGCTCTGGCTGGTGAATGAGCGCAGCTTGGTTAGATCAGACCTGCAGGGATGCTCTTATATATGGTCCAGCAAGCCATGTCCCACCTGGCGGTAATGCCAGTGCCCTCGTGAGTGAGGCTGGGTTCCCAGGATAAGCAGAGGAGTGACAGTAAGGAGTCGGAGGTGGGACTGGAACCCAGAACCCTCACAGAGCAAAAGAGAGGCCCCCTTCATAACAGGAATATTCAAGGGCTTGCCCAGTGGGCACAGGACAGCAAGCTCTGCAGGCCCAGTCCAACCTTGCTGGGAGAGCGTAGACACAGAGAAGATGGGCTGCTCTTTCCGTGGGGTGGGCTGGAGGGGTGACATTAACTGTACCCCTCTTCCCTCCTCCCCACTTCCTTGCGGGGCGATTAACGTCCTGAGGCCACAGATAAGGTGCAAGGGCTAGGGTTATAGTCAGGCTGGCTCCCCTCTTTCCAGCACAAGACATAATTAGGCTGAGGAGAATTGGCCTCTGCATACACCCCCTGAAAGTGAGGGAGAAGGGCCAGGCCCATGGGTGGAGCTTTGGGGAGTGGGGAAAATGGCTGGGTACTGCCCCCAGATGGTCTACTGAGATGCAGTTGAATGATGGGGAGCCCTGAGGTTGGGGGGTGGGGTAGGATTGGCCAAAATGGTTAGCCCAACCGTGGTGGGGTTCAGATAAAGTGGGGCCCGAAAGGGGATTTGAAAAATAGGTTATGCCCATCTTGAACAACCCCTCCCTTTGCACACAGCATCGATCAACTTGTTCCCAGGAGCATGGGATGGAGGTGATGGTGATGGCAATGGCGCGGCACATGTATATGTATACAATACAGGTATATGCTTTGTATCGACGGTTAAGAGTTTTAAGCCTATAATGAAAAGATTCAGACCTTTGCTTCCTATCATACCCATGCAGCCGGCTTATCAGAGGCTCATCCAAATCCACCTTAAACAGTAGGAAGTGGGTTCTTACTAGAGACAGCTCATCAACCTCGGGGGCCAAAGGCGGCCCCCCCGGGATGGGGGCGACAGGTTTGGGGAAAGGGGCTGGCGAGGCACAGGTGTGGTTGGGCACGTCCCTTTCTTCCATAGTTCGGAAGGCAGCCAGGCCCATGTCATCTTCCTGTATTTCATCCAGTGTCTCGGTGAGGGCCGCCAGCAGCGCTTCATTCTCACTGTCTATTATCTGGAAGGAGAAAGAGATTTGCACAGCGCAGTGAGAGCGAGCCGACATTTCCCTCACAGGCTGCCACTACGGGGGGCACGACTCCCCAGGGGATGAAAGGGGACAGCCGTGCTGTGCAGCATGGTACCACTGGGGACCCTGTGGGGCAGGGATTGCCTCTCTGTTCTGTGTCAGGACTGCACCTCACCAGGGGACCCTGCGTGCTACAGGGATACAAATAATAATTCATAATTCTGGTTGGAGAGCTAAAATGGCTTCCCCCGCTGAAGCGACAGGGGGATGTAGCTAGAGATCCAACTTGGCGTTTGGCCGTGACAGCCATCCTTCCCCCCCAAAAAAACATCGTGCCGTGTCATCTCTTAGAGACCACAGAGGCTTGAGGTCCTAATTCTTGCTCAGGCTGCATACGGGCAAACAGAAGCCAAGCATGGTCCCCCTGGATTTCACCCCAGAAGAACAATAACATTGGCACTTTCATAGCACTTTCCATCTCCACCGGACTAGGGGAAATCCCCTCACTCCCTCTTCCCCCCGTGAGGCAGGTTAGCAGCATTCCTGTTTTTTAGAGATGGGGACACTGAGGCAGAGAATATGAATGGCCTGAGGCCACAGAAGGGGTGAGCAGTGGGGAGCTGGGATTAGAAAGCAGAAGCTCCTGGCCCCCAGTTCTCCTGTGCTCAGGCCACTAGACCATGAGTATTTGGGCCCCCGTTCAACATAATCTCATCAGCCCAGGTCTCGTGGCTCCTCCCTCGTTAGCACAGGGCAGTAAAAATCCACTTAGAAGCCTCTTGCCGGCACCAGGAATGGCTCTCCGTTGTTTAATGGAAACAATGGCACAGAAGAAACCCTGACTGAACGTGTCCAGCTAAGAGAAGGGACCAAACTGGCAGCCTAATAATGCTCTGGATGTAATGCCCAAAGGAGGAAACATGAATAGCCCAGTGAGATGAAAACTCATTCCCATCAGGCACTGGCGGCAAGACGAAGAGAAATGGCCTGAAGCTTAAATAAGCAAAAGGTGGCCCGGCTGTCTTGAAATGCCTTCCTCTGGCAAGGACCACAGCGGGCGAGTTTGCTTCACTGGCTAAAGAGGATGCACTCGCTAGACCAGGCTGGTTGAAGGAGAAGCTGCAGAGTCCTCCTGATCAATACAGTCGAGGGCTACATCGAGGGGGACCAGAGTTTGGTAGATGGCCAAATGCACGCGGAAGCTTTCGGTGTGACCACTGGTCACCCTCATCTCTAGTGTAGCACAGAGATGAGAAGTCACAGCCTGTGATGCTGTCTGGATCTGACGGGCCTGGCTGTGCAGCATGCTGGCAACTACAGCTCCCACAAGCAGTACTGCCATATTATTTAAAGGGGCCTGAGTCTTCCTTCACTTATGCCTGTTTTTCATCTGTCCTATTCCTCTGACTTCAGCAAGACTGCTCCCGATTTACCCTAATGCGACAGCAGAATCAGGCCTAAGAGCAGCTGCCATCTGGTCCATTTTATGCAAATTTATTGTGCCCTTCCGATTCCCAACAAGTTGCCAAAGCTGGTCTTGGTAGGTCCAAATGTAACAGTCGCCAGTTGGAGAGGACCTGGCCTACATGACCATCAATGAATATTCGTTTCCAAATGAATTTTATTTTATGAGTTTACTTGGGCTTGGTGCATGGAAAGCTCTTCAACAGACTGACTGCCTTCTTTCTGCATTCACTGAATGTCTCTGAACAGGCGTATTTCTCTGGAGGGGGTGGACTTAAGTTGTAAGAGTTTGGCTGTGTCTTTCTGAGTAACACTTGCACAACGGAGTCTTTAAAAAAAAAGCCACCACCCAACCCAATCTCCCCCTTAAATTAGCAGCTGCTGAAGTGGATTCCCAGCAGCAGCTTCCTCTCAAACTAACTTCCATCCTTCCTGTTTTGGGTGTATTTCAGACCCATCTGCAAACAGGGAAGGGCACCCAGTGATGTGCTCTTTCCCCTGTCTGTGGGCAGCTGGCATGAAACTGTGGCCACAATTTCCACCTGACTCACTCTCTTGCTTCTGACCAGCACCTCCTGAGATTCATTGGAGCTCAGAGCGGTGGGGAGGAGGAACTAGTGTGCACAGCAGAATGAGGAAAGGAAATATGAAGGGCTTAGGCTCAAGATTGTCCAACTGCAGGGAGTCTGTGGTGTCTGGCTCCAGCCTGCCTCCCTCCCCTTGCACCCAAGGAAGCACAAGAATGGCACATGCATGATTCTATCACAAGCCTTATAGTAAGTGATGTTTCATTCTTAAAGCCTCAGTGACTGGAAACATGAGTATCCCAGCTTTTAATTAAAACTAAGGAAGCTTATAGCCTGTGTGGTTGCAGAAGAAGGTTGAAAAGGAGACTGGCATGAATCCTAAAGGCTCACAAATCAGAAAGCAAAGAGAGAGAATTCAGTATGTATTTTTTCTTTTTTAAACTCGTGATTTTTAAGCCACTCATGCTTGTGGGGGCCCGTCTGATGAGATTTCTTTTAATAGGAGGAGTTGGTAATACCGTGGCTGACTTGAGGATGTATTGCCAGATGTCATGACACTGCATCACATTGCATGCTGATGTTTTGAAGAGAAATGGCTCTAGGGAAACCAGGAGGGTGAGCCTACTAACTCCAACCTGATCAGCACAGGACACCAGATAGGGCCACAGGCTTTTCCATGGCAGTCCTGACCTAATCCACTCACCTGCTATTCCTGCCCTGCACTCCCACATTCAACTCTGCTGATGCCCTGACCTGTTGTGACCACCAGCATTTCAATCATTCTCCCAAGGCAAAATATGGGGCAGTAACTCAGAATGCTGGACATCAGACAAGCAGTCACTGCAGTGACCCAGATTCATTTCTTTCGGCGGATTCATTTCTATAGGGTTATTTGCTGTAGCATTCCTGACATAAATAATTTACAATAATAATAGGATAATAGCAGCTCTGCGTGTCGGACAGGGATAAATCTGGGTCTAAAAAGAGGACCATTAGAGAGGAATGTATGTTAGCACCTGCTAATGAGAATTAAAATACCTTTTCCTTCCACCCCCTAACCCTGTTTGAAGCTTCTACAGCAAGACCCAGGGAAAAGGAATCAGGATGCTCCATTTTCGGCTTGATTTATTTTCCTCCCTTTATTGGCCCATGGCTGCTGTGCATAGGAATTCAGTGGGATACATCTCAGCATGTCCTGTTCACTGCTAACCGGCCTGTCTCTTGCATTGCTGTTCTGTTTATCTTTTCTTCCCCAGGAAGTTCAGTGGAAAATATGCATCTCGTGATGAGGGTCTGTGAGCTGTACTGGACCCTTTTCAAGCAAAGCAGCAGCGCAGCGAAAAAGCCAGAATGTTCATCTTGTTATGGTTAAGTTAGGAAATATCGTGGGGGGGGCTTTTTAAAAGTCTCCAAAAATGTAACCAGTTCCAAGATCCACAACTGGCTGCTAATGGGCGCCAGTGAGCTGGGCCTTTGCTAAAGGGGGAAGAGAAGAGTAAAGGCTTTTCTCTACGTGCAACCATCAGTTCAGGGAAAGGCGACGTTTCGTCCCCCGTCCAGAGATGATGGGGCATGTCAAGGCCACAGCTATAAGAGGAAGGATGGTCCAGTGGTTAGGGCACGAGCCTGGTATTTGGAAGCCCCATGTTTAATTCCCTGCTTGGCCAAGATACGTGGGCAAGTCCCTTCATCTCTCTGTGCCTCAGTTCCCCCTCTGTCCAATGGAGATAATAGCCCTGCCCTAACTCACAAGCGTTTGGGGAGGTGCTCAAATACTTTGGTAATGGGGGTCATATGAGTAACTTAGCTCTCTAAATAGACAGACAGGTATTTACTGAAGAGAAGGGGACCTGATGCCCATTTCTGCCTTCCCGCCCATTCTGTTAGCACTTGTAACCTTCTATAATGTTCCTCCTAAACTGCCTAGAGATACTGCTTGTGGTGACAGGTACTTCTGGGGAGACACGGCCAGAGTCCAAAGAGCTCACGATCCCTCTCGCTATGCAGAGCCTAACCACCAGATCCAATCAATGGGCCCTTCAGCCTGTTGCCCCACCTCCAGCAGTGACTATCCCTGACGCGCCAGGAGATTCAATACGGCGCTGTAATTCCTTCCCACCCTGTGTGTCGATTACGGGATGCCCAGCTGAATGAGATTGGAGTACCTTTTCTTAGCACATCACTGCCAGGTCAGTGCTGATGACAAAAACAATCCATCCTTTTTGGGGTTGGTTTGTTTTTTAATTGACTCTGTGGCTTTCTGTGATTCTCATGTGTAAACTGCCTGCTTGTTGAAGGGGCCACCCCAGAGACTTGTTTTAAAAACACCGACTCTTTTCTTTTCCTATTACCATACAAATCAGGATATGTGCACTAGAGAGGCCCAAAGCAGGACCCTGGACCAGCATGCTCCTTAGCCCCGTGGCACTGGGAGATCAGATCCCAATATGAATGTGTGTGTCTCTGTGAATAGAACCCAAAATCCAAAGGGCTCCCAAATGTCAGTGAAATCTGGATTTGGCTCTGATTCTGGATCCAAACTTTGTGACTTGAGTCCAGTTCTAGTTTGTAAGCAAGGTGTTTATTTGCAACCATCAGTTTGGTCTGCCTGGTAACCTAACCAGTTGACTGCCATTCATATACACACAAGCGCAGACATATACAGGTATTAGCACTAATACCGCACTCCCTGACCATAGACCACAAAGCTTTTTGGATGGGGAACAACTTTCATCATCCCCGTGTTACAAGTGGGGAGACTGAGGCAGGAAGAAGCTGCTGGCCTACGGTCACATAGGAAGCCAATGGCACAGTTGGGCTGCACAGCCAGGTCTCTTGACATCCAGCTCTGTATCGCACCCACCCGCCCACTGCCCTGCTGCCTCCTGATTGCACAACTGTGGAGCAGAGTCTGGAGTGACAGAGCTGGGGGGAGGAAGGGTGAACTAACATCCTGTGTGTGACCCACGAGTGGGCGGAGTGGACCCTCCCCTCCCAACCAGCTCAACAGACAACCCCGAACGCTTTCCCCCACATGCAGATCAGCTCTTGGGATGATGCTCGAATGTCTATTTAGAGAGCAACTCATCGAGAGGGAGCCTCGGCTATAAATAAACGCGTGCGCAGAGATGCAGAGGTGATGCTGAAGCTGGAGAGTCGGATAAAAGGGGAGCTGTTTTCTGCCTGCTGGAAATTAACATGTCTGTGCCGCACCGCTCCATGCGGCTGCCGAGCCTGTTAGAACCATCGCTGCCACCCTCCCCAGCACAATCTGTCAGACCCAAAATCAAACAGGATGCACTAGACACTATCCTGTAATTTTCTTTTAATAATACATCACAGGAGGATCAGCTCAGCAGCCCCCTTCTATTCTTCCGCATCCTCATTATAGCCTTACTCCGCTTGCCCCATTTAGAAAGGGAGTGCAAATTAATAGAGTGCTGATCAGCTGGGGAAGAGATATTAATAGCCACGACCCCCACCCCTCCTCTGCTTGCCCATGCTGATCTAAGAGCAGAAAGGAGGTGAGGCAGTGTTACCTGAGGAGAAGCCCACTGTCCCCAACCTCAGCTGCAGAGCTACCTTGGCTTCTAGGGCCTGGATATGCAGCACTGGGCAGCGATTCTGTGTGTGGGTGTAGTGAGATGTGTGGACGTGGGCTGGGTGCCTACCTGTACTGGCTCCCTGTGCTGCAGGTTCACCACAGCTGCCTCCCTGCAGTTCAACCCTGATTGCATTGTTCTGGACTGGCAAGGGCTGTGTACGGGCAGCGTGGGGAATGGGAAAGCTGTTCTCAGTGACCGGGCCCCTCGCAGAGAACCTGATCCAAAGCCCCTGGTGTAAATGAGAGACTTTCCACTGACATGAGTTGGAACTGGATCAGATCCACAGAGAATGGCCAGGACAGACTAACTTCCAGACTGCTCTGCAGTCTTTACTGCTGTTCTCTGGCTAGGCTGGGGGACAAAACAGCATTCCCCCACTCTCCCTTCCGTGAGATGAACAGACGACATCAGAGAGCTGTAGTTGTAGGTGGGGGTCGGGGGAGGAGAGACCCAGGTGGAAAGATTCGCCCCAGAGTGAAAGTGCAGCCTGGTGGCCTCTCGGTTGGGCCAGGGAGCTGGGCGGCACAAGGTACCTGAAGGAGCTCGGAGTCGTCTGTGCTGTATTGGCTGGACTCGGTCTCAGAGTGCTCGGCACACCACTGCAGCTCGCTGAAGCAGCTGGCAGAGTCAAAGTCACTGGCGTCCAGCGGGGACAAATCAATCTCAGGGAAATCGGAGTAAAGATGCTCCTCGCCAGACACCTCGTACTGCGGAGACACGAGAAGGGGTGAGCCCGGGGAAATCACATGCACCACGACAACGCTCAGGAGCTCATGAAATGCCTGGCTGTTGCACGCAGGTCAGGTTGCACCTGACTCAGGGCACCTAAACTTCGCCCAGCCAAGGGCTGCCTTGGCAACTTGCCAGAAGCCCAAAGACCAAATCTCGGCTGCGTAAAATTAGCAGATTTCAACAGACCAACTTGCATGCAGAGATGTGGCCTGCAGAGACTTCAGATCCCAGCATGCAATGCTCCATATCAATTCAAGTGGCTGGGATAAAGACGGAGCATTGCATGCTGGCAGCTGAAGTGTTAACGTGCTGCCCCCAATAGCAAAGCTGAGAGCACCAGCGGGGAGTATTGCTGAGTATTATGGGTCCTAGTTACCCCAAGGGCAGCTTCCTGGCATATGGCCCAGTTTGGGGCAATTACATGGCAGTAAGGGGGCACAGGGGAGTCTCTTTGTTGTGCACTTTGCAAACCAACTGGCTATGCCTGCTCCCCCCCGCAATGGGAGCCCTCGGCCACCGGCAGGCCTGAGCTGGGGTCAGCGCGGCTGCTGGGGATGTCAAAGCCTGGCAGCCTCTGGCCGCCCGCAATAGCGGGGAGCGGCTGCTCTGAGGAGGGCCCAGCTGGCACCCCCAGGCTGCGGCTCCCTCCCCTCCCCATCAGTATGCCACTGAAGAAAACCCTGCATTGGGCAAGTCTTTTAGGTGGACCGTTTCACAGCTACTCAGCTATTCCATATCCCATCTTCTTGCCCCTCTGCCCTTCCACGTCCTCCCACCTGTCACCTGACTCAAACTCTCTAACCCCTCCACCCATCACCTCAAAATTATCCAACCTTCAGTGACAATCCTCCTTTAGAGTCCGTTACATGTTCCCCCTGCAGCCAAGTCACTGAGGAAGACGCTACAGACTCCCAGTTCCCCATCTCTCTTTCCATTGTGTCCAACCCAGCCCACACACACTCAAAAATCCTGGTGTAGAAAGGAATCAATTCCTGGCGCGCAGAGGCCAATCTAAGCTCTAGGAACAGAGCTAAAAATATCCATTTAATCATGAAAAGCAGCTGAGACCTGCCCTGTTTCCACCTCCTTCCCAACTGCTGCCTTGCTGTAAAGCTGCACGGCTCTGTGAGGGACTGAACATACGACTGCACTACACACCGGCACGATGGAGGCGCGAGTGACGGAGGGCAAGGCCCTCACTGACATGCCAGTGCCCTGCCAACCAGAGGCCATGGTATGTGCAAGGCACTAGATTGGGGGTCAGGAAGGAATGTGAAGGGGGGGTTTGTTTAAAGCAAAAAGTGGTTCCAGGCAAATGCTAATTTGAAAGTGTTTCTTCTGCTTTGGGTGTCTCAGTCAATATGCTCTGATTATTGCATAGAGAGAGGAATTTCTTCATTACTGACCCTCTTCTGTTCCAACTGCACCATCTGCATTATCCCACAGCCCAAGACAGGGTCTTATTCCCGCTGAGATTGCACAGAAACCTGGCTGGCGAATGCAGGGTCATGGTTTTGGTGTGAAGTTGGTACTTTGACAGCTCTGAAGGCTAAGCGCCTCATCTCTACACACAGAGCAGGCGCGCATACACACACCCACACAGTAATGGAAGGGTGAACTTCCCACACACACTGCCCTCTGCAAACGGGTCTTCCCCCTGCACTGTGGTGAGTGTCCATCAGACTCTCTGGCCCATTCATGCTCTGATCCCGCCTTCACTGAGGTCAATGGCATAACTCCCATTGACTTCAGCGGAGCAGGCTCTCCGTCCTTCCCTTCCGAGCCGAGGTCACTCACTCCTCTCATGCTGCTCACCACAAGTCATTAGTTGGTAATAGTTTCTGTCTGCCTCTACTTTAATGGCCAGGGCAGGATTCGAACCAAAAGGCGAAAGGTGTGATACAATTCTTGCTGTTATTTGCTCACCTGTGTTTTCTGATGATCAGGGAAGCAAGTTTATTTATACAGTGAGTGGATTTCAGATCAGACAAATGTTTGAGCATCTGAGAGGCTGTGAAGACAGAAGAACATCACAGGCGCTGCCTTGAAGTGCCCTAAATAATCTTTTCAGGATTCAACAAATGGAAGTAAAATCGATTTCACTAGAAGTTCTAGAAATGGAAAAGCAAGTTTTGCTCTTATTTTTAATTGGGATAATCTGGGATTACTGGTCTAAATTGCCTGACGCTGGGGAAATGGGACTGTGTGTCCTGTCCATATTTTCCAGTCTGGTTTAGGACACCGTGTTCCACACGCAGTGAACGTTTAAACCCCCCACCTGGCTTCCTTCTCTCTTTATCAACACCATTCTGGGGGAAGGTGAAAGGAAGGGCAAATGGTCAGGAGGGTATTGGTGAGGCGGGGCAACCACAAGGAGCATTCAGAGTGGGTTTCATGTGGCTGGGAGCTGAGGCACAGGAGGCTTAGAGACAGAGAGAGACCCTAACCCAGCACTATAGCAAGGCTCCAAGTACCTTCAGATACCTGCTCTCATCCCGCTCAACACAGGGCAAAATTCCAATCAGCAGCAGAGAAACCGGATTCAAACAACCATGGGCTCTGAAATCATTTTCCCCATTGCCTTTCCCACAGGCCAGGCTGAACTCTGTGTTCTGCCCTCATGCCAAAGGATCCCAACGGTTTGGATTTTTTTACAGCTACAGGCCCAAAACCCACTTGCCTTGCTACCCCAACGGAACCGATAAATCTTCAGCCAAGTAAAGAAACAGGATTGGGCCCATTGCGACACTTCAGGAATGCACCATAGCTGGTTCTGGTGTGGAGAGAGACAGCTAAGTGCAGGAAGCAAACTGCCTAAAGGAGTGGGGAGGAGAAAGGCTGACCAAGGAGACCAGGGCATACCCATGAAGGGCTGCAGGATCTTTAAAGTTCACACAGGCCTGCCAGGGCCTTGGCTTTTAACACCTCTCCTGGAAGGGTTCTCACAGTAAACGGCCCAGGATTCATTTAGAAGAATGAAGGGCTGAGTCAAACTTGTGGGTCCAGGGATTCAGAAGCTTTCAAACCAGAAGCTTTGGCCTTCCCCTAAGCCAACCCCTCGTGGATTTACAGGGATAGAGTTTCCTGTCTTTACCCTCCCCTTTTCTGCAGCTCTGCTCTCAGACGGATGCTATTTAGTTCTGGGGTTCTGATGGCCTTTGGGAGATTTCCCCATCACCTGTTACGGTGCACTCCTGATTTCCTTCTGCATTTCTTGTGTCTGCCCCAGAAAATGTCTGCTTCTAGCAATTGCTCTGGCTCCCTCCATCCTCCGAATCTTCCCGTGGGAACAGAGGCAACAGTTTTTATTTTTAGAAAACCCCTTTTTATCTATATTTTCAATTAAAAAAAAGCCAAACAGTCAGATTCTCCAGTTTCCTTTGATATGCCACAAGGAAAAAGATCCCGGTGTTGAGCTCACACGAAGCAGCTGACACGAGCACTTGGGACGCCTTTTGATCATCTCTACAGATGCGACACATCCCCCTGCCAACAGAGCCATGTAAAAATAAACTCCAGCAACTTCATGCCTCCTTGGAACGCTGAGCTGCACAGCTGGCACCTGGGTCAGGAGGAGAGAATACAGCCAGTGCCTTGGTACTGCCAGGTTGCTCGAGTCCCAATCCAAGGGACTGGCCTGCTCAGGGCAATAGGAACAAGTTTGTCTCCAGCTCGGATTGGTGGTGCCCAAAAGTCATCCCCACCTGATTGCTGTTTGGAGGGCCCCTTGTGTAAAAATTGGGGAGCACCTTATTTCAGTTTCTAGTAGACAGATGGCACCAACCACCATCACCGCTAGCCCCTGGGCTGGCAATCTCAACAGGGAAGCCAAGGACTGAATGAGTTGCCTGTTGACACCCTATTAGCAGTCTGTCCAGGTGGCAGTTGAGGTGGGATGGAGAGATGGCACTGCTGGTGTGGTACCGGTTTTGTCAAAGGAGGACTTGTCTGCAGGGGATTTATCGATCCCAGCACGTCTGCCTAGCACAATATTCATTTTAGCGATGAGAAAAGAATCCCGCTTTGGCTGCCTGCCAGGGAGAAAGAACAGAAGCACTTGGTAGGAGGGCAGGTGATGGTCTTTTCAATTCTTCCTCTATTCGCACCCTAGTCAGGGGCTAGGGGAATGGCTATGCTGGGTCTGGGGCCCAAGGAGAATGGAGCTTGGCTGGTCCAGCTTTCCCTTTTCTTACTCGATGCCTTTGCTGCTGGCTTAGGGGAGGAACGAACTTTATTCTAATTTCACTCAGGAGTTTGCAGGGAAAACAGCTGTTGGTTCTTGGTGTGTGGCCAGCAAACACCCATGAAGAGATACTTGCAAATTCTGAGCCATCCTTCACTCCAGACACCTGGTTCACATGCATGGGAGCTCAGCAAAGTTCAAAGACTTGCCCAGGGAACTTGAGAATCAACTGATCCCCACTTAAGGTCCACCGTGGAAACTTATCTGACTTCTGTGGGAACCAGTGCGGTGTCCCCACACCACAGCAGGATTCATTTCCTTTTGGAAATGGATCCAGATTCTCACCACCCACTAGGAAAAAACTGCTGCTTGTACCACTGCATAGGTACCATGAGGGCAGTAACCACCTGACCGCAAAGTTCTGGCAGTGAAGGCAGAAGCAAAACTTCTAAGGTAACTCAGAAATATCTACGTCTGTGTTTCCATTTCTCACTTAAAGGAGGGTTTGTGAAGTGGGATGGTTGGATTTGTGCTTGTCAAATTCAAGGTCATATATGATGACCCTAGCACGTGGGGATCAAGGCTATCTCAGGGCATCAATCAGCCTGTCAAGAATACCAGATGTGCAATTCAGTGGCTTACATGACATCGACTTTAAGATGGCCTCCATGGCTTTCTTGAAATCATGAGTTTCCTGCACGCTCCATCCAGCAAGAAAAAATATCAGTTATTGACTGAAGTAGGACAGAGAAGCTGCCAATAGTCAGATGTGTATTGCATAGAGCTTTATTTCAGTAGAGACGGTGGTTACCGGATGGATAGAGCACTGAAACTATTATTAATTTACTGTTAAGCACTGAGAGCAGGCTCCCTGCTGTGAAGAGCTTATAACTTAAATAGACAATGACACAGAATGCACTGGCAGACTCAGAAGAAGTCTCTGTCCTACAGCATTTTGTGTGTTTTTTAATTCTCTCCAGTGGATGACAGCCCAGGTGGGCCCCTTCTTTCAGAAGCAGAGTTCCAAACTCTCCTTCTACCCCACCAGCCTGCTTCAGGGAACAGCTGATGCCATGCACTCAAGACAAACAATTCAAATATTGGATTAACAAGGCAGGAAGTGTTTTCCCTTCTTTCCAAATTAAATGTGAACTTGGGCTCCACGGACTGAAGCTAGCAATTATGGGCCCTGGGGAAGGATTTGAAAACCAGAGTGTGGCTGCAGGAGCACCCCTTGAATGCATGACACAGAGCGTGCCCATACTTCGTGTCTGTGATGTACAAACTCCCCAGGGCTTAGCTCAAATTACCTTTAAAGAGAGAGGAACAAGCTTATGCATGAGAGCCCAGGACAGAGCCAGTTCTAGAACTAGAGAGGTAGAAGTTTAGTGACTTCTCTGTAGGGATTTTCCCATCTCCTGGGAGAGAGAAATAAAAATTGTGGGCTGGATGCCCAGCTGGTATAAACTGACACAGCTCCACTGACGTCAGAGAATCTGGCCCTCGCTTCATTATTTGGGTAAGATCTCTTTCTAGCTGGTGATTCCCTGCCCCTTCCCCTCTGCCTCCATGTGCACTCTGGGAGAGTCTGGTGCTGAGCTAAGAAAGTGGTCAGTGCCAGCTACCCTGTTGGCTTCCTAGAAGCAGGGGAGGAAGAGAAGCCAGTGGTTAGATTAGTTTCCTGCCTGACAGCATTCACCGGCACAGCCCTTCAGCAGCAATTCTGAATGTTGTTAGAGAGAAAAACAGTGTTTGACAATAATTGCTGTGGGCTGTTCCAATGGAGAGAACAGGGCTGGGAAATGCAGCCTGGGCTGCTCTGACATGCCAATATACTTGACTGCTGAATTTTTTAGCTTGCAGCAGAGATGCTCCGTTGCTCAAGGCTATGCCCTGAGAAGTCCCTGATTCAGCAGAGCTTTGGCCCCAACTCTGCTCTGGATGCAATGGGAAGAGTAGGTCTCAGTTCTCTTTGCCGCCCTGGACACAAGGCTAGAACAAGACATTTATCTGGAAAGCCAGTGCCTCTGAACGTTACCCTTTGAGAGCAGTTTAACCCAAGTGTTAGCCTGTGGGGGGGCCTTCTCTCTAAAGCTACAAGAAGTTTCTCCCTGAGACCAACCTGCAATTCAAATATTGGATTAACAAGGCAGGAAATGTTTCCCCTTCTTTCAAAACTAAATGTGAACTTGGGCTCTACAGATTAGACAGCTCCATAAAGGCCTGGCTCGTATTCAGAGCGTGCTAGGCTTTGGGCCTATATCCAAGGCAAGAAGAACTGGGCCTGCAGCTTCCTCGCTGCAGCTCAGGAGGGAGCAGTGAGCCTAGCTCCATTTCTACCCCTTCAGCCTGCTCCAGGGAACAGCTGACGGCACACACTCAGAGGACGCAAATTGGACTGTTCACGGTCTCCTGGCCTGCGAGGCTTAGAGTTGAATAGGGTGAAGAAAGCAGGGAGTTCTGCCATCTGGAAGCAAACCACGCATCCTGCAGCCCTCAAAACAAGCCCTGTGAGCTTTGCTTTTTCATCTTACCTAATGCAGGCAGCAAGCTGTAACCCCGCACCTCTCCAAGACGATTTCTCCACTCAGGCCCCAGTCTGCAATCTGTGCACTTTCTTGGAAAGAAACAGTTCCCGTACTATTTCTACACGGTCTCTGAAGAATTGTCTCTCTGCTATCATGTGGGCAACTAAAATAGTGCGGGCCAGCATTTCAGCGGCATCGAGCCAGCTGCTCTACCCAGTGCTGAAACCCACTGGGCAATCAGTGTTGAATTTCTCCCCGTGCTAATGCTTACCTGAGCTTTTAGCCTCTGAAAATGCTTACTATCAGGAAAAAAGCCTCGCCTCTCAGGGTGATGTGTACAAAACAACCATACATAGCTGAATCTATAGTGGATTGTTATCTACGCTGCATCGAGGGTTCTAGTGGAACATGGCGCATATAGGTCCTGCCAACACTGGGATTTTCTGCTCCCACGTAGCTACCCAAGTATCTATATGCTGCACAAGTCCCATTGCACACTAGTGCAGTGGTTCTGTTACTCTCAATATCATTATAGTTGCACTGGTGCAAATTTTCCTAGTCTAAAAAGCCCCTAGTTCCAGCACCTTAAGTCAGAGCAAAGTACTTTGCAGTGAAGCTCAAAGCGCCCTGGATAATCGCATGCAAATTGTGCTCAGGTTTAGCGAGGCTGCAAAAGTTTAAGCTTCTAAAGTCTGCTGCTGCTAAAATGCTGCTGGACTGACTGCAACAGCTTCTCAATAACTTAATCCCGTTTAAGCCTCGAAGGCCAGATTTACATTGTCATTTGCATAAATGTCCCCAGGATGCTTTGCAATAGGCTTGTCATTCAAATACCGCTTTGCTGCTCTCTAGGCTGCACAAGAAAAGGAAGAAAATTGACGGTACCCCAGAGAGGCTGTAGGAAGTAATAAACCTGTCCAGAAAGGAACAGCCACCTACTCACAAAGAGCCGTGGCTTCTGCGGTGACTCATCCAACACCATACAAAGTCTTCCTCTCATGACTAAGTGCCTACTCAAAGCGTTCACAGAGACATAGACGTTAGCATTGAGGAGAGAGCCCCAAATTAGCCAGTAATGTTTACGCTGGTCATAAACCAACACAAGGTGAGCAAATCCACTGACCGTGCAGGGTACCTTTCAGCGACCCACTCCGACCTCCAGGGCTGTGGAGACAGCACATGCAGGCGCAGCTTCATGTCTGTGCATGTGAAAGGTAGAGGAGCCTTGCCCCCACTCGGTTTTGTTTCTAAAAAGGGCAGAAAATCCTTGTGCGGGAGGATTTTGGCAAAAGCCGTCTGGGCTTATCAGGGAAATCCGTAATTACCGACAGTTTGAAATGCGGATCAGACAGACCAGAGATTGTTTCACTCTGATGAACTTCTGACCCTGCAGTTGGAATGGGCTCTTCGGAGGAGCCGGCGCGTGCGCACCCGCCAGCCCTTCTGAAATGCTGAAAACCTGACTCCAGGAGGTACTGAGCACCTTGCTGGCTGAGATGGGAGGGCAGGGCCTCCATAGCTTCCTAGGGGCTGCTCTGCTGAATGGACTTGTTTTCTAGAGCTGGGCATTTAGCCCTGGGGTGTGACCAGAGTAAGTGTGTGGCTGATGCATGCGGGGATCTGACTTGTGCGTGCAGCTGCAGGGGGTTATGTGCGCGAGGAGCCTGCCGAGTCTGGAAACGGGACCCTTCAACAGACACAGCAGGCCAACCTCAGCCCCAGAGCAGGTGTGGCCAGTTCCCACTACAGTCAGACGCGAGCCCACACTCACACCGGGGCTGAACTTTGCCCAGTTAGTCTGTACTGCTCCTGCCTGGTTATATCTGACATCCAGGTTCCATGGAGCAGCAGGGAGTGCCGCAGAGCTGGCCAGCACAGCCTACTGCAGGGGGAGCGCCTCGTGGCCACCTTTTCCTGGTGCTCAGAGCAGCGTTGGCAGACGAATCCAAGCCCTCCTCACCCACTGCACTGTAGAGCACTGAGGAAAAGCGAAAGGAGCCCTGAACAGCCATGCCATGTTAGCGCACAACCAAGAGGCTCTGAAGGAGTCTGCGGCTTTTGCACATCGAGAATGTGCCGGGTGCCTCAAGCTGGGAATCAAATAGGCCCGGCCTCACTGCAGCTCTGTTATAAAACCCCAAAGAGAGGCGCTTGTACAGGAAGAAGCTCTGCCACAGGCACCCAGCCAGCAGAGCAAACGCTACCGTCCTCCTTTCCCTCTGTCCGAGGCGACCCCACCCTGATGGCAGGTACCTTCGCCAGGAGAGAAAGCAAGCTTGCAAAACTTTCCTAACCCAGGTGGGTCCCATAGACAGAAGCGATTTCAGCCCTAGCTCTACTTGACTGAAGGCTTCTCTTACACATCCAGAGCCCTGTACTTGCCAGCCCCTACCATCCACTCAAGGGAAAAGCTGCTTTCAGCAGAATCATGCTGGGCCTTTCAGGGTTCCTGGGTGGTGAGCCTGTTACCAGCCACCCCAAGCAGGATTCTGGTCCAGGCCTCCTCTTCATCCATGGCTCCAGGAAAAGGGCCATCACTGGCCAAGGACAGAGCTGTTCTGCCCCTGCCCCACGCTCTACATGAGTCAGAATATGGTGTTGGGGATTGGGGGGGCAGAGGAGACAAGTGACTGGTGCAGGGCAGCACCAGAGTTGGAAAAGTAAGTTATAATTAATGTAAATACAGAAAGAAGGCACCTGGCCGGAGCCATGAAGGTCACGGCAGCGTGTGCCAGCAGAAATGTAAAGCCCTGAGATGGCATTTGACAAAATGTCACTCTGAATGGGTAGACGTGGTGTCGGATTGTGTCTTTTGTCAGGTGGCCCCTCCAGCCAGCGTGATATTTATAGCCAAAGCCTCAAACACCAAGGGCAGTCACTCCCCCTGGGGAGGCAGTGTCAGGAGCCGGAGACCCAGCCTGCGCTCACAAACATAAATAGTTGACAGTGGGGAACGAGGGGGCAGGAATGCTGCCCTGCTGGGCCCGGAAAGAAAGACGGGGCCCCTCGGTGCAGAGCGAGCCCCGTGCTGAGGGCTTCCGCTGTGCCCCTTTCCTGGCAGAATGCAAACCTGCCAACTGATGCCTGGGGCAGGCGCCTTGAAGGGGTTTTGATCTGTAAATGTGAGGCCGGTGAGCAGGCAGCTCTCTCATTAGGCCTGCACTAAGTTCCCACCCTCCAGCCAAGATGGGGACATGAAACCAGAGGCTAAAAGCAACCAAACTGGTGATGCAGGAAGCACATCGTGAGACGAGAGAATGCTGACTCCCACGCACACAGGCATTTTCTTGATCGTAGGCTAATGGGGAAGGATCAGTGAGAATTCCCAGCTTCCAGCATTTGCATAAATGGATTCCCAGGATCTGACCTCCCTGCTAGGATCCAGGGGGGGTTGGGCCTAGGCACTTTCATTGTGTTTTTCATTGAATAATAATTTCTTTTAAAGATTCAACATTGTTTACCAGGACAAACACAACTACATTGTGTAGGGCCTACACAAATAAATAATAACCTTTACCCTTCTTGGTGCTTTCCTTCAAAGGATCTCAAATATCATTTATTATGAATTATTATTGCTATCATTTGTATTATCATAGCACGCAGGAGCCCAAGTCGTGGACCAGGGCCCCTCTGTACAAACACAGAACACAAAGACAGTCCCTGCCCCAACAAGCTCTTTAGCTAAATATAAAACAAGAAACAGTTGGAGACAGATAAGGGAGCACAAGGAAGTAATGATCAGCAAAATGGGCAGTGGGCCTACCACACAAACTGCCTAACCGAACACTACTCCTCACAACACACTGTCAGGGTTAGCTATGTTTTACAAATGGGGAAACTGAGGTACAGAGTGAGATGATGTGACTGAGGTCTTGTAATGGATCAGTGGCAAAGCTGGAAATAGACCCCAGATCTCCTGACTCCCAGGCCTATGCTATAGCCCATAGTCAAACACACACTGTCCTTGTGTATTGGCTTTTGCCTTACATAGAAAATGACATAACTGAAAAGTACCACAAGACACGAGCAATAGAGAATATTAAACATTAACTTAACCTGGCAAAGTACTTTTTTATAGTTTTAATCTTTGATATGGAGGAAAGATGTACGTAATTGCACATAAGCATCCCTGAGTCATAGCAGATATCTCAGAAAGGACAAAAACGGTCTTAAAATATTGGTAAAACATACTGAATAAACAAAGGTGAAGCAGAACATTTCCGACCAAAGGTGCGTTTTGGGGAGGATTGAAGGAAAGCATGTTTTGTCAGAGATTAAACGGCCACTCGTTATTACTATAGAGATTTCAACTTCCATTTATTCATGTTTTTCCAAATCACACTGTCCACTCTGTTTTGCTGTGCGAACAATGAAATCCACAGTCAATGAGAGGACGTACACACAAGGTTACTGCTGACAAAACACACAGTTGCTCCTGACTTCCCCCCAGTAAAGAACCGATTTACACAGAGAAGTAATAAAAGAGTTATATTTATTTAGCACCTTTTATCCCCGAGGATCCCAAATTGCTTTACAAACTTAAAACCGATATACAGATCAGACGATGTACGGGGCTCAGTTCGCCCAGCACTGAGATGCAGCCATGTCTGCTGTGGAATGTGGCAGTTGCTCGATGGCATGCGGAAACGTCGCACGACGTGTTCGGACACGGAGAGGCGAATCCTTTCTCCCCACTGAAACCACAGGAGTCAGTTAGGAAGAATGTAACTGTAAAAAGGACATTCCCATGCAGGAGTCTCTATACAGCAGCATCTGGAACTATACCTATTGCTTCTGCTGCCAAGCTTGTTGCCGGCTCGGCCCTGATTTCCGTGGGATGCACAATACTAAGTGAACAAGTCCTCCACATAGAGTGAGCTCATTCAAAAATCTACATTTGACAAAGATGGGGCAGGTGCACCAGGAAGACAAGGGACCAAACGCTTCCCCTGAGGTCAGAGGCCTTCCTCTAGAAATGAGTTTGGCTTAGGCTGACTACACAGTTAAGGACTGTTTATCCAGCCCACATGGGCAAACAATGCAGGAGTAGCCCAGCCCCACAGAAAATCAGCAACACATTCAGCCTCAGACGTAACAGCAGGCTGATAACGACAGCTGATCCTGCGCCAGGTCCTCACGGTGACGGAGGGCAGCATCCCCTCTCTCGGAATTTGCACACTCCTGCAGGCATGCCCTCACCCAGGGAGGGAGCACTGCATGAACCCACACACCTGCGCACACACCCCTTGAGGTGCTAATGTGACCTGCCAGTGCCAATGCTGCTGGAGTATCCCTCGTGCAGGAGGTACCCTGTGATTGCAATCCAAGTGTGGCTGGCGCAGCTCCATTGGTCACAGTCCATTTCACCAGTACTGACAAAAACGCTCTGCAAAGGGCCGGCCTGAGATCAAATTGCTGAGATTCCCAGACATGCCTCTGAGCCCTCATGGTATTTTCTAATAAATCCCTTGCTGTCAGCCACACAAAAGAAAGCAGGATAAATAAGGAGCAATAACAGTAAGTATGTGCTGGGTAAGGCACAAAAATGCAAGTGGGAATTGAAATCTCAAACAGGAGCAAATTGGCTCAGGCAGCCGAGCCCTGCAGCAGCAGCAGTTTGTGGGTACAAGCAGGGGAGGAGAGAAGATGCTGGCAGGGCAGGGAGATAACCAGGCAAGAGAATCTGTCCAACAAGGGAGCTCTTTCCTACCTACCAGGCTTGACTGTCTCTAGGATAAACTTCCAGGAGACAAGAGATCTCTCAGCCAAGAGCCCAAAGCTGCAGAATACACTAGCCCTGGAAACAGAGCAGAGACCGAGAGTCCAATGCTAGACTCCTCTCTTTGCAAGACCTTTCTGCAGTAAGGATACGTCGACTGTCCAAGGCTGAGACATCCCGGGGAGAAGGGAGGGATGGAGCGTAGATGAAGGGGTGACCTAAGCAGACAGGGCTTTGTTTTTTGATAGACAGAAGCTCTGAATGAATTATTTCTATAGAGATGGATCCTGAGTGAGGGCCCGGATTCAGGCAAAACCCTCATTAAAGCCAGTCACTATCTAGCCTAAGTAAAGTCTGTATAAACACGGAAGTAGGCCCGCGGGATGCAGCCTGTTTTGGACTGGATCTTTAAGCAGAGGAGACACACGATGTGACACCCGCGCCCAGCTGATGCTCTGTGCTCAGTGGCGTGAGCGTCCTGCACAGCCCAGCAGGGCTCTCCACCTGAACTCAGAACTTCCTGGCTCCCAGGCTGAGGCTGCTGGGTAAGCAGATCACCCAAGAGGTTGGAAGCCACGAATCCCATGACATGGAGCCAGGCGTAGACCAAGCAGCCAACGCTTCTGTCCATCCCTTGCCTGAACCTTTCACAATGGTCCCTCACTTGCGGGGCCAGGGGAGAGTGCTCTGTGTTCATGAGGCAGTCAGGAGGACGCACAGCCTTAGATTGCCCTTGTTTTAATGCCAGCACCTCCAAGGCCCAGCCTGGAGCTCTCTGAAGCAGGCCCTGCCCACCTCATCCTTTCTGTTACCACAGCACCAAGCACGCAATGAAGCAGCACCATCCCCACACTGGGGATGATAGCCTTGGTTGTCCCAGCACCTTTCAACCCACTTCAGTGGGCCACCCTGGCCGCTCCAAAGATCAGAGGAGGGTGGGCCTAAGTTATCAGGACAGTTCCTTCCCAGGCAGCAGCCCTGGTTCTTCCTTGCACCAGTGTGAGTGATGGGCGACTCCATCCCTAGTCACAGATCCGGCCGGCTCAACTGGAAAGTTGCAGGGAAAGCTCCAGCCAGAGCAACAGGGGATTTGAAGGGAATAAAACCAAACAAGGTATGAGGGCACCTGAGTCCCCAGCCAAGCCGCAGGCACTGCTAGGGCTGGAAGAGTTTTCATTGCGTCTCTGCAAGTCTGCCAAGCCGGAAGCTGAGCCTGACTAGCTCCGTGGATGAGAGGGCAAATGTCTGACTCATTCAAGAGCTGACAGTTAGCCAGGCCCGTCTGTCACAGAAATTCCCCACAACAGCATCTCCCTTGTTTTGAAAGGAACAAATGACTGGAGAAATATTTTAAGACCTTCCTCATTTGACCGTCTTGGAGCACACAGCCACATGACAGCTGTGAGCGAAGAGGGGCGACTGTGTGGCTCCTTGGGCTGACGGGCAGTGCACAGGGAAATCACTGGGCCCTGCACACGTCACTGCAGGCACAGCACGAGCCCCGCCACCGTCCATGGTGGGGTTTGGTCGTTGGGTCACTGCCTGCAAACTACCCCTCTGCCGCGTGGCACAGGGAGTCACTGAAGAGCCTTGCTCTGTGAGGCTTGGTGCCCTCCCGGCATGGTGCAAATGCACTGGACTGCAGGCCCCTCAGTGCCCATGGAGGTCATGGGAGCTGTATTGTCACCCAGGGCCCTGTCTGCAGTGGGGATGTTTAGCAAAAATCTTCCCCTTCTCACTACTCACACCAGTTCAGCTGCAGTGCTGAGAGCCCTGGAATAGACAGGTCCCTGACACAGTAACTCTGCGTCTCCTAACCCTGCTCCCAGTTGGTCTAATCAGCAGTGTGTAAAATGGTGCCAGAAGGCGGTGAGCACCCAACGCTATGGGACCTACCACCACTCACCCTGGCAGGGCTGAACCAGAGTGAGTGTTTGTGGGAAATGGGTGATGTTTCCCCAGGGAATGTGATTAGAAGACACCACTTATTGCACTGACTGATTTTCAGTGTGGACCGCCCAGTAAGGGATTATGCCCACCCTCACCCCAGGGAGGCTGCAATAACCACACGGGTGGTGTTTGGGTTCCTATTATTGGAACTCCTTGTAAAACTGCTCTGATTTTGAAGAAATGCCAGAGGTCCTGGGCGAGTACCACGAAATACCAAAATGTGAATGTCACAGGGAGTCAGATTCCCAATTCTGTGTGTGTGTGTGTTGATTGCTTCGGGATCACCATCATGTTTTATCATGCTAGGTGATTTCTTCCCCATCCCTATACATCCCATTCCAAAGTGATGCTGGGAAAACTGTGACTGAAATGCCAACAGTTGTGTATCCTGCCCAGCTTCTTGCTCCAACAACTGTCCTAGAAAAACAGGGGGAACCAGGGAATCGCAGTCTGAATCCATCTTAGATTGAGAAATGACGGGAGAGCTGAGGGAAATATAGCAGGCACTAACATTGTTTATATATAGTTCTACCCTGGTTTGGGAAACGTAACACAGGACTTTATGGGTGACATCCCAAGGATGGGGTATAACAGCTCAGCACAGAAATCTAATTCTCTGTCCATCACAAATGTAGAGATGGGTTATAATTTTCCATTCAGTTCTATGGGACGTTTCCATATGGAACAGTCACTGTATCAGCAGACCAGCCGCAGACAGGAGGACTAGGTTGAGACCTGTCTGCAAATCCAGGCGCTTTACACACATCTGACGTCGAGGCAGATAAGCTGCCGGCAGCTGTACAACAAAAGCTGCACTATCACTTTGTTAGGTCTATGGTCCATAATCTCTTGGATGCCTTTCATTTGCCAAAGCAGCCTGCGTCTTCTCAAATATTGCACTCCCTTAAACCCAGACCCGTATCTATGTCTGCATTTAGACCATGCTCTCCCCTCGCCTGCCTCCCTCCTGAAGCGCTTGCAGCACATGTGCTGGAAAGTTTGATGACTGGTAAGGAAGAGAGAAGAGCATCTCTCCTGGATGCCTGCGTCATTTGTAGTCAGGTACAAGGGCACACTGTGTGAAGACCCCTCACTTCACAGAAGAAAATAAAGAGCCCTGCATCCACTATGTGTCATCGCCTGGGACATAAGGAAATGGAGCATTGTCTCCTTAGTGCTAATCAGGACAAGCAAGGAGACGGAGTAGGTTCATGCTCAGGTTAAGAAGGCACAAGGAAGATCTTAGCATTTTCTGTCCTTCCTAGCATTAGTGTGACCTCCGGCAGGATGAAAGCCCCAACGCACCTGGTGCTATAAGTACCCAAGTTCCATCGGGTGCTCCCTGCAGCTGCAACGCAAAGCAGTGATTGTGGCCGAGATCCAGGAACACAGAGAAATTCCTGGCATGTCTGCAGCAGAACATGATCCTCTTTGGTGGCTGGGCAATCAGGCCAGGTCCTGGCTAGCTGCGCCAGGCACGAGCCCCGACAGACCTAAGTCCAGCTGATTTCTAGCTTTCTGTCTTCTCCTCTTCTCCCCCCTCTTGCCGGGTTGGAGGGAGCTGGAATCTGACCATTTCCCCCTGTAGGAAAATATATCCAAATGCCAAAAGCAGGAAACGGAAATATTTGGAAGCAAGAAAGGAGAGAGAATTATTGTAAGGAGCTGAGTGAAGCAGAGCTGCAAAGCTCTCTGCTGCCCCACATCTCCCCCCAAGCTCCATTCCCCGGATCAGCCCTACCAGGCCGCACCAGCAGAGCCCGCCCTCTTCCCCCATCCCCCTCCCGGGTCAGCCCTGCCTGGCAGTGTCACAGTAGTTGCCGGCTCCTTCCTCTGCCCCGGGGCTTTGGTCCACTGTTTCATTTTCTGAGTGTGCCCCCACACACCCCTCCCGAGGGATCCCTTCTGCGGCGTCGGCAGGAAAGAAACAGGAAAGAAGGGGGAATGTTTCTCCTCGGTCTCCGTCAGTGCAAGGCCCCTTTGTTAGGCTACTGAACGGTATCGGCTGCAGATCAGCTTTTCAGGCTCCGGTTCGTTGCTCTGCTTAGCCCAGTCCATCTCCACGAGGCGCCTGCGGCCTCTCAGCAGGAACCCACCCAGGCTGGGGAGGGCCAGTTGCGCAAGGCAGGCGATCAGGAGAAGGAGGCACACGGCAGCACCTCCGCGCTCGGAGCACAACGCAGAGAACATGCCGTCTCCGAGCTGGCTTCCTCCTCCGATCGCGCAATGGGAGCATTCAGGCCCACGCACGCTGCATGGGCACAGGCTCTCTGAGGGCTTGTCCATCATTCCCACAGGGAGGGCTGAGCAAGCCCCTCCAACACACACCCCCGGGGCCCAGAAGCATGACGATCTCAGAGCTGGCGGTGATTTCCACTCCCTTCCTGGCTGCCCGCCCTCTCTGTAAGCCTCCCGAGAAAGGCTGAGCAGCCCACGGGGACACGCAGCAAGCCTTAAAAAGCAGGCATTGTTCTCAGACAAATGACAAAGGCAGGTCAGCCTGCCAGCGCTCCTGGGAAGGCACTGCACCTGACCCCTCCCAGGTGTGTGTGGCTCCGGAGGGTCCTGAGCTGTGCTGAGCTCCCACGGTAAAGGGTGTCGCTAGGGACAGAGTCGCGAGACATTAAAGTCTGTTGCGCTGTTACAACCGAGTGCTGAGCGGCCAGGGAAAAGCACTGGCCCCTCTCTGTCCCCTCCGCCCCCCATCCCATCGTGTCCCGGCAGTGTGTTCCTATGGAGGCCAATTCAAAACAAAGCCCTCCCACCCCATCCCCGTTTTTGACTGGGAGGCACATAAGGGGGTTGTTCCCGGGATGACCAATTGCCAAGGACAACACCGCAAGGGCCACATCACATTCACCTGCACTGCCATGGAGGAAGCATGCTACCATATTGGGAGCTGCCGCTGTCGGCTCCGGCACTCTACTCTGCCTACGGCTGGGGAAAGCTCCTTTCGCTGAGGTAACAACTCGAGGCAATGTCCACGGCAAGGGAACCTTGCCCCGGCAGGAGTGGCCCTGCCTATTCCACATGCTGGGGGTGAGACATGGGCCTGTTGCTTCCCTCTGCAGCTCTCAGTGCAGAGGAATCTGGGCAGCAGGCACTCTTTCAATCAAAGCTGAAGACTCCCTTGTTTCCCCTTTGGTTTCCCTCATTAGCTCGGCACTGCAGTCTTTCTTATTAAATTAGTGTCCGTCTTCTGCAGAGCGCCTGGAGATGTCATGGCACAAGCAGACGCAGTACCCACCAGAGCGCTTCTTGCTCCACTCTGCTTCAGCGTGACACGTACACAGAATCTCCGGGAAACATGACCGAGGGTGCCGCATGCAACAGACAACACCCACTGCAGCCGAGAGTCTGGCTGGCCTCTTCTCAGCCCAGGCTGAAGAGGGGGAGCACGCTGGAACTAGCCACCGAGACTTTGACAGCACCCGTTCCCCAGGCCGTTCTATTTAGGTGCCGAGACGGCACACCTCCCCATGGTAGCTGTGTGGCAGCACCGCTGTCTTCCATTACCCCACTCACATTGTCCACTCTGCGTAGCTATGGCTAAAACGCTACAGAGGAAGGGCACGTCAAATGCCGTGGTTAGATTTTTTTTTAAGGCTGCGATAACTGTATAAATTTGCAGTGATACAGCTAAGACGGGGCCAACACGCTTCGGGGCACCAGCTGCTCACTTTAGGGGTCAGTACGCCTACCCCGTCGTATGCCCAGCACAAATGGCCATGCTGAAGGCAGGATGCCAGATATTATCGTCTGATCTGCTGTGGCAAGCGTCAGATTCCCAAACCAGCAGCCATGCCTGGGCTCCGGAAGGGTTGGAGGAATTAAAGGGTGCAGCCCGGTTTCATGGGAATTCCGTTGGTGTGTTTATACATCAACACTCTTTGCATTCCATCCATTTCCCTGGAGGGTTATCTTATGTGGTAACATCTTTTATTTGCCCTTTAATTTCCAATACTTGAGTGACGGGCACCTCAGGCAAGATAACAATGCACAGTGCTAGGAAGGTAGTCAGGGAAAGCAAAGACTGGCCAGAACGGTGCTGCCATGTGTTCTGGGCCAAGCCTTGAGGAGCAGCGCTCTGCACAGCAACTAGGGAATCAGAGGCTTTGGCCTTAGTCTAGCTGCTGATGCTACTGCTGGGGTTACAGGGCTAGAGGGTGGTATATTCCGGCCGGGGAGGGGGAGCCAAGCACGCCTGAGTGCTCTGGCATCCTGTAATCATCCTGCCTCACTCCCACCTCTCTGACACTGGCCCACCTTAGGAAGGTGCTTAGAGATCTACAGATGAAACATCACTATCAGGATCAAATGTTCATTTATTTATTAAGACACAAACATGCACACAAAGCTGCCCTCCATTCAAAATTATCCTCCTGTAGGAATCCATATACACCTAAAAACAAACCACCACCCCCCCAACCAAACCCTAAAAAGCCTCAAAAGGGAAGAAATCTCAGGTGGAAGACCTGCTAGTTGTGTCCAAATCTGGTTTCTTGCTGCAGCTGCCTACACAAGGAACACCGGCTTCCACTGACTGTCTGTTGACAAGGCAATTGGCTACAGCATAGTCCAGCAATAAGATTTTAAAAAGGCTTGTCATGTTTCTGGGGAATTGGGGCTGAAGAGGGATGAAGGGCCTCCTCTCTAGGGCAGGGGATGGTACAGGATGGCAGGTGGATACAGTGAGTAACAACTAAAGGGCTAGATGCTAGTGTAGTGTGCAACAAACACCTCCACAGAATGCAAAGCGCATTCCTCTCTCCTAGTGGGGGCAGCTGCAATGGTGCTGTCTCTCCAAGCCTTGGGTGCCACCATGGTTTGCAAAGCAGAAATCCAGTAGGAGCTGATGGAAGTCTGGAATACAGCACGTGGCATACAGCAGTAACACAGCTGGCGACACAGGGCTCACCGCTCCCCCGAACTGAGACACAGCCACATCTACATATCCCACCCTAAATGCCGCATGGCTCCCATACAGTTGGACCGCTCCTTCTTCCCAGCACCATTCCTGGCTCCTCACCTAGCCTGTCACAACCACCCAAAGGCACCGGTTCCCAAACAGCAGGTTTTGACATCATGTCCAGTTAAAACAGAGATAAATCAAACCTCAAAGCCCCAGACACAAGAAGCAGCTTGGGCCCAGACCCAAACTCTGCCTTTGGCCCCTTTATAATGGCACAAATCTAAAACCTGGATTCAATCCAGATCCGGTCTTTGCAGCTCCGGCCCATCTCTGGTTCAAGTGAAGCAAAGTCTCCAACACAGCGGTGAGGTCTGCACTGGAGGAGAACAGTTCCTGGAGATACCTGGTCACCCCAGCCAGCACTAGAAGGGGCTACGGTGGCTGCTTACCATGCCCTCTTCAAGAACTTTGAAAGGCTCCAGCTTTCAGCATCACGGAAAGCTGCTTGTGAGCCACGTGAGCCACTCTGGTTACCCAGGACCCAATTGTGCAACCTGGCTTTTATCAGCTCTGCTCAAAGGAAACCATCAGTCTCTCTCAGCTGCCGCCGCGTTCTGTATCAGGGGGCTGCTGGACTTGGAATGCAGCTGGGTGCCCTTGAACGGCCAGTTTCTCCTCCAATGTCACCTTGGAGAGAAACGCTGCAGTGCAAACTTTGGAGAAGACAGGAGGCGGGAGTAGGGAGGAGATAAAGGGAGCTGTGTGCTCTGCTCCCAGCTTCGCTCAGAGAGAGTGACGGGAACATTGATCAGGCTCTGCCATTGTTCAGGGACATGCCGGTGGGATTATCTGTACCCCCTCACCTCTGCCTGCCAGACAAGCGATGCAGGTGGAAAACAGGCTGGCCTCCGAGGTTGTGAATTTTAGTGCCAGGACATATCAGGCTTGTGCAAAATGGTGATCCTGCTGCCAAATCAGGGGCTATCTGTTCTGGCTTGGATGTACCTCCCTGCCCACCTCAAAGCTCCCAGTGTAGCACATGGGGAGCCAGCACATTGCTCCAGCGATGTGGCCACCTACCCTGGGCAACTGGCTTTATGACTGGGCCCCAAAGGTTTAAAATTCTGTTTCAAATCATGGACAACTTGGAGGATCTGAAAAGTTGCCACCTCTAGGGACTGGTTTAATTGTATCACTATGTATAGTAGACAGAGGCAACTTTAACTATATAAATTAGTTTGGCTTCAGCCTTCCTTCCCCCTCCCTCCTGAAATGGTCTCTCCTGGGACAACCAGGCTCTTCCTCCCCCCACTTCTGGACGTTGCTGTCCTCTGTACTGAACAAGCCCGGCAGCTCCTCTTCCATTATCATTGCACAGGCTTCCCGTCTTTCCCTGACACGTCTTCATGCTTGGGCAGAGCCGTGTGGCATGTAGCAGTGGGTGGGAACCACTCCAACACACAGGGCTGTGTCGCCAGCAGTTGGGGCCCTGTTGGCGCACTCTGCTTTTTGCATGGTATTCTGAAAGGCAAGAGGCAGCTGAAAACCAGCCCTGTCAGCAGGTTTCTCAGACCTTCAGGTGTCCTCGAGCGTTACGGTATTGATGATGCGAGCAGTGTGCCGCCAAGGGTGATTGGAGGAAAGAGCATGCCGCTGTGCATGAACAGTGAAGCAGCCCCCACACTGCTGATAGCTGGGCACAGAGCCCCGTGTGCCATGGAAATGGGGAGAACACAAGTAGCCCTTTATCTCCAGAGAGGCGATATGGCTGCATAGAGGTGTTTGCTCCATAACAACACAAGCCAGCAGCTTCCGGGCACCACCAGTGCCACGCAACCTGCTCTGCAGGGGCTCTCAACTGGGACGGGTTATTTCACTCACTGACTGCATCATCAAGGACCCATGTTCACGTCTATGTTTAGACTCCTAGCAAAACATGTTTAGTGAGCTCACCAGAGACCTCAGGGGATCCTTGTGTACATCACCAAACTACTGGGAAATGAAGCGTGGATGGCTGCTCTGGAGAGGATCAAGGCTGGAACAAGGGAACATGGTGCAAACAGAGGTGCACTGGTAGAGCAGAGGGGAGGGTGAAAACACAAACAGCAAGAGGGGCTGTACGTCAGGACTGAGGTGCCACGGCAGGGCTGTGTCTGGCAATCAGAGCTGGAATAGCCATGAGTACTTCAGGTCAGGCCTGTTGTCCACCGGCCGAGCTGTGTGAGGACGCCTGCCTGCATTACGGCAATGCCGAGGTGTTGAGATTTTCAAAGCAGCGTATAGGCCAATTGGAAGATCACAGCTAGGCTATGCTGCAAAGGCTTTGCGGGTACAGCTGTACTGGCAAAGCCCCCTACTGGAGACACAGTGCATAGCAGCAAAAGGAGTTCTCCAGCCGGTATGGTTTCACACTCCTAGCAGGCATGGCTGTGCTGGCAAAAAAACTGTAATTTAGACCTGACCTAAACCTTGGGCTTTAAAACTCACACGGATTTTTACAAGTGAGGGTGTGGAAGAGAAATGGCCTAATATCTGAATAGTGTTTGTTCGAAACAATCCCTGTCGGGATGTGGAACGAACAAGTAACTGGCGCGTCCGTCTATTGTGGGTCCCTGGAGACATCCTACATCATGACCCTGGAATCTTGCATCACCAGAGCCTTTGGTGTCATTCTAATTGCACCTGGAATTGCTGTGCTGGTTAGGAGTGGGAGACGTGGGGAAAGGGGGGGGTCCCAGCTGAGCACTCCCTGCCATGAATTACCCCTCTGCCCCCACTTTATCGGGTTGTTATCCTGGATTGCAGGACGTTTAATATGCAGTCCCTGGGTTAGCAGAAGCCTTTATGGCCTTTGCTACACAAAGGAAATGTTGCCAAAACGTCCCACCGTTGCTCACCCCAGTTCATTGTTAGCCACGCGGGGGACATGGGCTGCTGCCGCACTGTAAGCACCCCTACAGATTAGCGTGGCTCTGTGCTGGGTTAGATGATACAATGCAGAAATGACAGTGGAAGACAACAGCCCATCTGCACTACAGGCTCCCAGTGTTGCTACCGCAAGTGGTGCTGGACCCCCAGTAGCAACAGAGGGAGTTCTTTTTCCTCCGAATGTAGGATCTCCCCGGTGCTTAACTTACACTGAGAGCTCTGCACAAGGCTGTGGGTGGCAGCAATGCGGGCCTCAGCGTGACTCTTTGTAAGAGAAATAGAAATTGATCAGCGAGCGCTGTGCTGGAAGGAGGGGAGGAGGATTCCCGCCTGGCTGAGTTACTGAACGTGCCAGGAAAGCAGGATGACCACTAGGCGACTGTGACAAAGAAGATGGATCTGTCCGAGGAACATGTTTCTTTGCTACTAAACTTCCATGCAAGTAAATGAGGCCTTTGCCAAACCAAATGTGCTTCTGGCCACCCTCTCTCCCCCTTACACACACCATCACCAGGGCTCCTTGGAGCTGATCCTGCTCTGACAGTCCTTGACTGGGCACTAAGCCCGAGATGTGGTTTTTCCAGCTGGTGCTGGATCTACTATAAAAGCTTTCTGCAAAGATGGTACCGAGAGAGAGAGGCAGCAGCCGGAAGTCAGGGAAACCTGCTTGTGTTGTGTAGTAAATCTGCTGGCAACAATGTGATTCCTCCAGCCTGCACCTCTAAATATAGCACTCTCATTTATTACTGGGCCTGCTGCAAGGGAAGCCAGGGCGCCTGTGAGAACACCTTCCCTGCCCTCCGTCAGCCCTTGGCCAGTGGAGAGAATCAGCCACATCCATGGGGACAGGCGCTGACATACTGCATTGCTCTCTGGCGGTCTCGCTGAGGGCCGAGCTTCTGCATCAGAAACACAGGAGCCACCACCGATGTGGGGCTGGGGAAGGTTTGAAGGAAGGCGGTGGTTTGTTCAGGCCCTAATATCCCCCTTCAGTCACGCCCTTTCAGCACAGTGCTGCCTGCACAAATCAAAGGCCAAAGTCTGCAGGAGCTACCAGCTGCATGCCAGGGATATTCATCTGCACACACCGAACAGGCCAGCCCCTATGTAATTACAAAATAAACCTCTTTGAATTGAAGGGCTCTGCAGGGTGCTCAGATACTCTGGTGCAGAGTATGTTATCAGGGGGACAGGTTGGTGTGTGCAACCCAGGTACATGTGCTGGGGCCTTTAGAGTATTTGTAAGCCTGTATTTTTGGAGGCTCATCCAAAATCTGTCCCTAAAAGACAAAATCAAGCTGTGTATAGCGAAGGAGAGGTCTGATTGGTCTTCCGCTTTCATTTAATACACCAGAATAATCTGAAAGGCCACACAAACCCCAGGGCATTCTGAGATTCACTGGAGAGCCTGTGTGAGAAACACCATCCGCGTCTGTGAGCGTGTAGAATCTGCTGCATGTCAGCCACTCGCTAACTGATCTAAACTAACTGGAAACAGCCAGGATCAAGCACAGCAGCAGCGAAAGAAAACTCATTATTCGTCAGTATAAAAATAAATAATGGGCAGCATCAAGATTAGTCATAGCCAAGCAGGGGAAAAACACCATCAACCTGCCCTGCAGCCAGCACCCCTTCTAAGGTCCCCACTGATCTGAGAGGGGCACAGGAATGCAGAGAGCACAAAATCTTACATATGGTCCCACTTATAAAGCGAGAACAAGGCTATAAAAATGAGTCTGCTGGTTACACACAGTTACACACAGCTGTTCCCCAATGTAGTGACAATACAACTGGGTCTTGCCAGTGCAGATGGGCGCAAACCAGGCACACAGCCCAGCCTAAAAGCTCACGCTGGGATACACCTTTTAACTTACTTCAGCCCTGCCTAAAACTGCAGTTATGATCCAGTCTGGCCACAAGAGAATTTAAACCGCCCTGCTTAAACCCAGATACTAAACACAGTTGTTTGGATGGTGTAAAATCTTTGGGGGTTTCCCCGACACTTGCAGCATTTTAAAGAAGGCCCCAGAGCTGTAGACAACCCTGATGCTTCGCACTATAGGCTTCTTCCAAGAGAATGGGGCAAAAGCCAGGGCCCCTTCATCAGACATGTTAGCACTTAGCCATTTACCACCTCAGATGCATTGGAATAAGCAGGGAAAGGGAATTCCCTTTACTGTTTGTGAGAGGAGAGCAGCTAAGGACCAGGAGATGATAGCTAACCAGGCTGAGCCAGCCAGCCCCCCCCCCCCCCCGAGAGTCAGTTTTATGTTGCTTTTCTGCTGATGAGGTTTGGCATCTAGGTACATTTCACAATCCAAAAAGCCAGGATGCCAGGGGTCAATCTGGCTGAATTAACGCAGGGCTTGGAATCGTTTGTGCCAAATGCCTAGGATTGCTCAGGTCACGCAATAATCTTGTTTCTACATCTCAGATCCCATAGTGGGAGAGAAAATCTGAACTGCATTTTTAAGGGGACTCCCTTCCTGGGTTTCCATCCATCATGGTCATCATAATCACTGGGCTAACTTTTGCCCACTGGCTGCCTGAAACCTGTTCGAAGTCCCAACCCAGGGCAAGTCCTGATATGGGAGGCCAGGAGGGGTGGGGAGAGGGCAATTCTCAAATTTGACAGTGAGCAAAGACTGAGAAGATGGGCTGGCAGGACTCTCAACCTAAATTGCTCCCCCACATGCCCTCGAGGGGCACCCTACATCTTCCATAATGTCAGACACATGCCAGGATCTGTGTTGCTGCAGCACAGAAAGGGAGGTCAGAGTGGCTCTTGATGCAGTTCTGAAACAGACATGACATGAAGACTGGATCTGGAGGGTGTGAGGGGCCCCGGCCTGGGAACTTGCCCCTGTGCTGGGCTGGGAACAAACTTTACTATTGATTTCCAAGATAATACCTAACAGATTGGAAATAAATGCACATGGGTAATTGCACTAATCATTCGGCCCAGTGAGTCACCACGGAACAAACCGCATGGCTCAATCACACCCAATAAGAGAAGAGAGTTGCCTCCCTGCCATCCATGGGTACAGCTGCGCTGCAAAAAAAGGCTGTGTTCTTAACTCAGCTTAGCTAACTCAGGTTAAAATAGCAGTGGAGATATGGCAACTTGGCTTCTAACTCAAGTTAGCAGCTCAAGGTCCAGCTATAGGGCAGCCTGGGGTTGAAATCGAGATGCTAACCCGAGTTAAAGCCAAGCTGCCGTGCCTTTGTTGCTGTTTTACACCGAGGGTTTTTTTTCTGTGTAGACATACCCTAAAGCACCAAACATCTCTGGCCACACATTCACATCTGGGAGGAGGGCAGGAACAGGGCAGGGGAAGAATCCGATTTCGGGCACACTGGAAATGGGCAGGGCCCTCATTAGCATCAATTAGAAAACAGCCAGGTCCCTCCCTGCTCAAACTCTCTACAGGCAAGTTCAGAGCGGCAGAAACCATAGCCTGGCTGCAGTGGCAGTTCATGACACTTAAGACACCTAAAACCCAGCAGCTGCAGGTGAGACAAGTTACTGCTGTGTTCCACACCCAACATCAAGAGAGCCAAATGCATAGAGATGTGGGTGCCTGCCACCCTTGGAGGCATGCGGCCCTGAACAGGAAGTACACAGGCATCTGCCATTCCCCTGGGAGTAACAAATGAGATGGCACAAAGCCAAGTTACACACAAGAGTCAGGTGCAATTCTGCAGAGCCCATTCTGCAGAGCATCATTCTGGATGAGATGGCCAGCTGTGGGCACAACGGGTTAAAACAAACATCATCCTCTAAACTTGTTGCATACAGGCCTTTCCCAAATCCTCCTTACAGCAGAGCATCCTTCCCAGCTGCACTGGGCACATATTCAGCTCTGCTGGAGGCACATTCCATGCTACAATCAGTACCAAGCCCTGGGAGGGAGGGAGGCAGCGAGGCTGTTCCATGCACAACCTCCTCCCCAGAGAACACAGCCCAGGAAGGAAACACAATGTACCGAAGGCAGGTCCACAGCCTCTGCACCTGAGCAACCTCATCTTACAGCAACTTGTCTCAGGCTGCTAGGAAGAGGATCCCTGAAGCAACCTGGGGGAATTCCCGGGCCAGGAAAAGTGCTGGTCTGACTCCAGATGTGATGATGGAGGGTTGGGAAATTTGCATATCACAGGTTTGAGTTCAAATGGTAGGAACTCTGTAAGCTGCCCTCGCCCACACACTCCCTAGCTCTGCTAACGCCTCAGAGCTGATCTGCAGCTATTCCAATCCCCCGCTCTGCTGATGCCCCTTAGTCATGACCCGCAGCCCCCTTCTCCCTCTGTTCTAATGCCGGGCTTCCCCACAGCACAAACCACTCACTTTGCAGGTACACACCTCCCCTGCCTCCAGCTCCCATCCTGCCGGGGGACTAGAGGAAGGGGTGGTCACAAATCACTCTTGCTGACACATTAGGAGATCACTTGGAGACAAAGACAGCAAGAACCCAGGAGTCCACTGAACTTCCCCTTCCAATTTCCCTGGGGATCATCCCTCAGGTGACCCTGCCCCACACGGGCCCAGGCTGTACTTGTCTATTCCTGCCTGTCAATCAGAGCAGATTGTCGGATGGGTCCCTCAGCTCTCTGTGTCTGGGGGGTGAAGGGGGGAAAAGACTGAGTTCTCTTTCTATCGTTGACCAAATCTGTTCTAATGATAAAAGGGTCCGTTCTGCCTGTGGCTGTGGGCGAAATTAAAGGCAGGCTTGAGAGCCACGGGCGTCATTCTGACCCTGCCCTTTCCAGTAGCCACAGGAGAACAGCCTCTAGGTTTATCAGCCCAGTATCACAGTCTCTTCTGGGGTGATTGAAATGGAAGGGAGCACCACCGTGACCTCAGTGAGAAGAAAGGCTGAGGAGAAGTGAAGCGGGAGCCATTTACACCTCAACCCACCTCTCGCACCTCTTTGGCCAAGCCAGCTGAACTCTTCCCGCCATGGTCACTGCAGTTGGTGGGTAAAAACAGGGACCGTCATAAGAAATCAGTCACTGCCTCTGAACTGCTCAGCTTTGGAAGCCTGGATGGGAAGAGGCGTTGCTGGATGTTTAGAGAAAAGCATCCCTTTGCTCTTGGCATGCAGTCCCACTGACTCAGGGCCAAGGAGGATGAAAACGCGAGGCACCCTGCCTCCTAACACCAGTGCTTCCAGCACGTTGGTTCACTTTGGGACACTTGCTACACAGGAGGTCCAAGCAGCCCTGTGCTCCAATTGGCTGGCAGACTCCAACAGCGCTGCTATTCCATGGCAACATCGCCACTCAGAATACTCCTGCCTTGTGATGGTGGGGCCAGCCAAGAGGAACGTCCCCTACCACTGCATCCAACCAATGGTCAAAGCCGAAGGGGCATGGGGAAAGGTGCTAACAATTAATCATCTGCTCTAAAAATATCTTGAGTCCTCACAAAGTACATTCACCTGCAAAAACACAGCACATCTGGCCAATTTTTTGGAATATTAACATTCAATAGACATACTGGCCTGTTAAAAACGTATAGGGAGAGCTTTCACTCACATTATTAAAGTCACTAGAAATGCCATATTCCCAGCGCTGATTGATGCTCACTCTGGAATATGTTAACACCCCGTTAAATAGAAAGATCTAACGAGTACAGCAATCCTGTATAATGCCTAGTTAAACAAACGCTCACTGCTGCAATGATTGTTTTGTTTCTGATATTTACACGGAAAGGATTTGAAAAGGTGATAAAACTTCCTACACAAATAAACAAACAAACAGTTAAAATATATCTGAGACCAGAGAAATGCCTGGAAGAGCAATTCCTGCACCTTGTGACTTACTGAATCCCAACACCTGAACTAAAGCTGCAAACCAGCTGGGAGTTCTTGGTTGTTTTTCAAATACCAACGACGGCTGCAGTGCTGCACAAGACACTGACAGCAAAAGCGGAAAGTCAGGGCACGGTACTGTTCTCTCAGAGGTAATGTTTAGTGCATCACTGGTACTAATGAAGAAGCTCAGTGCCATGGGAGGTCTTGGTAACATTATTTTCCCTGATGGAAGGATATAGGAGGTGAGAAACAGCTCTACAGCAGTGCCTAAAGCTTGCTGGACTGCGGCTGCTTCCTCCTAACTTCATGTCGAGCATTCTTGAGTGGTCCATTGTATCAGTAAATGCAATCCCGGGGCCGGAATATCTGTGCTGCAGCACAGGAGGGGACAGGGAAACTACCCAGCAGAATATTCTCTCTCCTGAATGCCCCGGTGCAGGGGCCATGTTCCACCCCACACAGTGTTCACAATGGCCATGGGAAAGAAGGCAGCTCCACCCACTAGAACACTGGTTCTCAACCAGGGGTACATGTACCCGTGGGAGTTCGCAGATGTCTTCCAAGGGGTACATCAACTCATCTAGATTTTACAACTCCTCACGTTTTACAACAGGCTACATAAAAAGCACTAGCAAAGTCAGTACAAGCTAAAATTTCATACCGACAATGACTTGTTTATACCACTCTATATACTACCCACTGACATGTAAGTAAATATTTATATTCCAATTGATTTATTTTATAATTATATGGCAAAAATGAGAAAGCAAGCAATTTTTCAGTAATAGTGTATTTTGATGTCTGATTTTGTAAGCAAGTAGTTTTTAAGTGAGGTGAAACTTGGGGGTACACAAGACAAATCAGACTCCTGAAAGGGGTGCAGTAGTCTGGAAAGGTGAGAGCCGCTGCACAAGGAGTCTGACCCACTCACGGGGGGCTCCCACCTCTGTAGCCCTGGTTCCATATCCTGTTGGATACAGAGCTGAGAAATGAGCAGGACAATATGGGTGCTCAGAACTTCTTCATTCCGTGAGAGGAGCTAGAGCAGAGAGACCCCTCCACCCCACCCCCCGATTTGCAGGAATTAACTTCTAACTAACTAAACTTCAGCTGGAGACCTGAGACCAACCCACAGTGAACAAGCCCAAGTCCACCATGTCCAAAGTTCCCAGGGGCCAAAGACACCTGTCCTCATTCCTCTCTTGCTAGACCATGCAAGACACACAGCAGAATCCTTCCACTGGCCTAGCTGCGTCTATGCCAGCAGTTAGGTTGGTTTAACTACAGTGCTCAGGGGTGTGTGAATTTTTCACACCCCTATGTGACTTAGCTGGGTTGACTGAAGTTTTAAGTGCAACCCAGGCCTCAGTGTCAGTCTCTAGCCACCTGAGTAGAAAGGAAAAAAATTGAAGGGTGAATTTTTTCTGAATCTCCCTCCTGCATTTTAACCAGCTAGCCCTCCATTTTTCAAATTTGGATGAAGTTTCCAACACTACATTTATTTTTAAAAATATGGGGGTGAGGAAGGGAGTGAATTTTTTTGTAAAGGCCAAAATATTTCCTCCCCCATCCTCCAGCTCTGGTGGCTGGCAGTGTCTTCATGTTTATAGAGGGGGATACTGAGGCACAAAGCAGTGACTGGCCCTAGAGAGAATCACTAGCACACACAAGGCTGTGTCTCAGGAGAGCTCCTACTTCCCCATCCTGTGCTCAGACCACCAGACAATGCCTCCCTCGCTAGCCTTCGCCCCTTCTCTTGTAAAGCTCCCTGGGATCTTTCAGGACCAAAGCTGCTCCATCACACACACAGAAGAGTTTAAATCTGTGACCCTTGCAGTAAATTATACATGGGCAGGCACACGCCTGTGGGTACATGACCACAACAGCACACACAACCCAGGACAATAGAGCCTTTTCTGAGCCCAGCTCCGTGGCCAGGACAGACAGACTCTAGCACACCTGGCCTCACAGCCGAGACTTAGTTCCCAGAACTGGCTGGTGCTGGAGCAGCACTAAGGGTAAGGGGAGGATCAGTGCGCATGAGCTGGGCATTGCAGCTGGGAATATGGCCAGCACTTCCTGCCCCCCACCAACAGAGAGGCTTTTGCCCCAATTTCAGCTTGTTCACGGGGACAGAAACCTTTGTGGCACCGTCAGTATTTGGGTAACAGTCCACTGAGACACCAGCCAGGGACAGCTGAGAAACAATGCGCTAAAATAAGAGTTGGCAGCAGAACTGGGCTTGGCAGTGACAGAGGGAGATGCTTGAAGCAGGGGGGGATGAGAAAAAGAAATTTGGCTCCCTTAAAAGAGACAGGCATGGGCTGAGCCATGGACGTGTCTTCCTGTGCCCACCTCACAGCCATTTCCCCCAGGCCCACCCCATGGGGTCCTAACTCCCTCCTACCCAGCAGGAGGTGCCTTTCCTTCCTGCTCATGACCCTTAGGCCATGCAGGTTTCTCCAGGGAAAGGCTTGCAAGTGGCTCCACACTCTAGAGCTGGCTAGTGAGGCCAGGCTGAGAAGCGGGCTGCAATCAGAGTGCAGCTGCATGGCCATCCATCTGGCATCCCCAATCTTCCTACGACAGCCCAAGCGGCAGCAGCGCATGCTCCAGAAACTCTCCCACGGTCGGTCAGCAAGTAAACATCTGGGGGATGCTCAGAGATCCAGATGTCTGGGGAGGGGTGGAGGAGTGCTGGGGAAGAAAGGGGAGAGGGGAATGAAGACAGCAGGGGAAGGGGAGGGAGGGGGCAGGTGGAGAGGATGTAGCTCCAAGCCCATGGTGCGATCCCAGAAAGGATCTGTGATTCTGACTTTTCTGTGCTGGGACACCTCGAGACCTTGGGACTAATTCCCCTAGGTTGGACTGTGCGGGGGCTTGGGCCGCAGCCAGGGGAACTGTTTTCACCCTGAAAGCTCATCTGACGAAGTGGGCTGCAGCCCACGAAAGTTTACGCCCGCAGAAATGCCTAAGTCATTAAGGTGCTACAGGGCTCTCGGCGTCTTTGCTGTATCCAGATTAACACGGCTACCCCTCTGGACCACGACCTTTGTTTAGTTCAGACCGTGACTCCTGCAGGCTGAACCTGTTAGTGGAGCTCTGCTCCATCCCAGCTGAAAGGAGCCCGCCTCCTTCCTCCCTGCCACCCAGAGGTGGAGCTACTGGGCTTGGACTGACCCCCTACGAAGTGACTCAGCCTTCGCTCTCCAGTGTTTACACTGGTTTCACCTCCCCATTAGTGCCACGCTCAGGCCAGCTCAGGGCCAGGCGCTTCGGGGCAACTCTCACTGGCTGCAGCAGCTCCCTCGCTGAACAACGCACGCAGAGCCAGTTGGAAACGTTTTGCCAGGATATTTTTGGGATGCAAAATGCCATTTTCGCACAAATCGAAAAGTTGAGGGAAATGGCTGGATTTCTACGAACGTTCCTGCCGAAAAAGGATTTCAATTTTTCTTTGGAAAAAATCGTTGGAGGAAATGTCCGTTTCAGGGAAACTGTTATTGTTTTTTATTTTTGTATTGTTTTTGTTACGAGTACATTGTTTTCCAATAGGTCAGTAGTAGTTGTGCATAATGTGAGGCTACTGACCTAATAAGATGACGCAATAGAATAGCTGAAATATTCTGTAACTTCTATTTTAAAAATAATTCAAAGCAGCAGTTACTTAGTACTTATTGAAACATTTTATCTTCTTTTCTAGACCAGTGTCTCCTTTTGTGTCGTAATGAAACAGTCTGATACTTCAACATAAAGCTTCTAATCTAGACACATTTCGAAAACACGGATCAGTATGTCGAAATTGCCCGTAAACCAGAAAATCTGAGTTTCAGCCAGCTAGAGATGGCAGTTCAAGGACACGGCACGTCACACAGCTCTGACCATCTCCGTTCCACCTCCCAGTGCGACGCTGTAGCCAAAAGAACTAATGCCATCCTTGGATGCATAAATGTGAATCTTGAGTAGGAAGAGAGAGGTTATTTCACTTCTGTAATTGGCAGTGGTGTGACCCCAGCTAGATGACTGTGCCCAGTTCTTCAAGACAGACGTTGATAAATTGGAGAGAGTTCAGAGAAGAGTTGTGGGAAGGATTAAAAAACGACAAACCTTGCCTCACAGTGACAAGCTCCAGGAGCTCAATCTATTTAGTATAACAAGCAGAAGGATGAGAGGTAACGTGATCAGTCTGTAAGTACCTCCCTGGGGAACGGATATTTGATAACAGGCTCTTCCATCTAGCTGACACAGGCAAAACCCGATCCAAAGAATGGAAGTTGAAGCTAGATAAATTCATACTGAAAATAAGGTATGCATTTTTAACAGTGAGAATAATTAACCACAGGAGCAATTTACCAAGGGTTGTGGTAGATCTCCATCACTGGCAAGATGAGCTTTTGCTTCCAAGAGATCTGTTCTAGGAATTAATTGGAGGAGTTCTATGGCCTGTATGATGTCAGACGAGGTCAGACTACATGATCACTGTGGTCCCTTCTGGCTTCGGAATATATCTGCTCCAGGTTCACTGACCCTGCTCCAATGAAGTGTCTCCATCTGTATCAGTCTCACCTGTTACCAGCTGCTGGCCTGAAAGACATTGCCACTGGAATGCCCCCTCTCAGCTCAAAGTGAAGAGCTGAAGATCTCCTACAGTGAGCATGGTCAGTCAAGAGAGCCAGCACGAGAGATTGGACAAGGAATGGGGGTGGGGGACAGAACGCTCCAAGTTCTAATCCTGGTCCGTGAGTGTTGGAGATGCCACACAAGTAGCTCAACTACTGACTCGCTCTATGGCCCTGAACACATCACTTCAATTCTCCATGCCTCCGTTTCCCTATCCATACCATGAGGCTAACGAGCCTGACCTCCGCCCCCAGGAGGATGAATTAGTAAATGGCTGTAAAGGGCTTTGCAGCTGTGAACGGCTTTCTACGTGCTAAGCACTATAAGCCTGGAGAGCCGGTTGGCATCCATCTTGGATTCTGGCAGAGACTGACTGAGATTGACATATGAGAAACCTCTGCGAAACTGCCCCCGTTTTGGCCATAATCCATGTGAGGGGACCAGCTGGGCTCCGCTGTTGACAAACAGCTCTCAGGGACCCTTTCTGCTCTTCCTAGTTTTCTGTTTGCTTCAATGTGAAGCAACAGCCCTAGACGTGGGCTTGGGAAAGAGGGAGGGCAGGAGCGGGTGATTGTGCGCAGAGCAGGGAGGACGACCAAAGAAGGAAAGAAGCAGGACAGATGAGATTATGGGGCTTCCTTCGCCAGCCAGCCCATACTGTAAAAGGAGCGGGAGCAGGGACAGACTGGCTAAGGCTCCAGCTGTGCTAAGATGGCTGTGAAGCTGCAGCAGGGAATTAACCCTCCAGGGTTCATGCTGCTCCAGGGTTACCCAGGAAATGGGGTGCCGAGAGGATGGATGTGGGGTTGCGCCCTCTGTAACTACTGGTGTCACAGTTACTCCTTGCAAAGCGGCCTGGCTCCATTTAAATTATACTGGCGAGGAAACCCGACAACATTTGTTCCATCAGTGTCAACATCTGGATCTTTCCCAGGTGAACAGCCATGCACATTCACCACAGCTGACAGCCCAGAAGCGAGAGAAGGTTCCCTAAGACAGGATGGATGGGCACACAGAGGGGGATGAGCAGGGCAAAGGGTAACAGTGCAGTCAAACAACAGGCTGTTTCCAAAAGTAAAGTCAGCATGCCACTGGGATAATTCTAGCTCCTGTGTAACCCTGTTCATGTCCCCTCCTCCAACGTGTCATGCAGGTACAGCCGGGGCATAGCTACCTCACCAAATTCTAACCTGGTTGCCTACATCCTGCCCTCCTACATTCTCCTGCCACGCAGGATTCCTCTTCGCTTCCTGCCCCAAACGGCCATGCAGTGTTGCTGCTGCATTCCACCCCAAGAGTGGTTGCATATCAGCACTGGCTGAGGTTAACCCCATATATCATTTACGTGCCAGTCAGCAACATGTGTCTGGCTCCTTCAAATGGGGGACACCATATAAATTCAAAGTCTCAGTACAACACTGGGGTTCAGGAACTTCCAAACACAGAGGGCAAAGTTTTTCTACTGACAATCTTTCATGGCGAAAAAAAGGAAGATTCAGCAACACCAAAACATTTAACAGATTCCTGCTGGGTTTGTTGAACCACTTGTCTTAAAAAAAAAAAAAAAATTTTCCAAAAGCCTAAATGTTTTGATCTTCATATTCAAAATAACTTTTCATTTTGAAATTTCCTTCCATTTTATTTGAAATAATTTAAACACCTTTAAAAAACACTCAACATCAAAATGAAATGTTTTGTTCAACCTGAAATCATTTATTTTTTTAGATGCACCAACGATTGTGAAAAATGTTGTTTTCAGGTTGACTCGAAACTATTTCCCCCCCCAATTTTTCAGAATTGCTGGTGAATCAAAAAATCAATTATTTGCACAGTTCTACTCTCAAGTCTTCGTTCCACGGCCAGTGCCCTCTGCACCTTCACCAGATGCCTTCTCCTCTGTGTACCTCATCTTCCTCACCTGTAACACTGGGGTAGTAACACTGGCCTGCCTCGCGGGGGAAGGGATGCTAGGACAATTTCGTCGGCATTGCCAGGGAAATGCTTTGAATACAACAAATCCCACATAAATGCCAACATTGATAGATGTTAATCTCAGGGAAAACATGGCTTTCGGAGCAGAGCTCTGCCCAGTGAGGGTCGGACTAAGATACCCGGAGACTCATCGCCAGTAGGCCCAGTGGCACTGCTGGTGTCCATGTCAGTAGGGACACCCCAATCTGGCCCTAAGAGATCAGCTATAACGAAGGAAATGACTGTGACTGTGTGCGTTGAGGGAGGCCTACTGGGAGTTTGGGCCATTGGGGCAGAGTAAGAGGGGAGTCCTCAGTGCTGCTGTTTTGCAGTGTTGAGACTGGAGATGGCAGAGATGTCGCCAGAAGACAGCAACATGGTGGGACATCCCCATGACACCTTCCTCCTCACTGACAGATACCGCCCTCACACACGAGCTCTCCTGGGTCGCAGAGTCAGTTGGGAAGCTCAAGATTCCTCTGCCTCCCTGCCTGTCTCCCCACCCCCCAATCACTGGAGGGAACCTGGCCTGGGGAAGAATGAGGAGTTCCCGGGGGCCATTCCCGGGACTGTTCACTCTCCTATAACCGAGGCTGCGGTTGGGATGCATGGAGGGAACAAAGGGCTTGGGGGTCTGAACCAAATAGAAGAGGGGAGAGCAGCTTGGTGACCCATCGATCCCTGCCTCCTCGCTACACACTCCTATTACCAGTGACCTACAAAGGAATTCTTAACAGTGGGTTTGTGGGTTTTTTTGGTTCTTTCTATGACAGAAGGGCTGAATGTGGTGTTGGTCCCATCCACACACACGCACAATTTTTCTCCTGCATAGTTTTTCCTTTGGAACCATCAGGAGTCTCAGATCTGGTCCCCTTTGATGGAGGTTTCAAGAATGATGAGGGTGAGCTCTAGCACAGTAGGAAGCAAAGGTGCAAAGGTGCTGATCCTTTCATGGAGATTTCCTGCCTCCCACTGTTGGGCAGACATTAGAATTAAAGAGGTGTGGACAAGAAAGCATTTTAAACCGTTTTAAAACATATACAAAATTGGTCAGCAGCAGAATGGAGCACAAGCCCTATGTATTATTGTCCTTTACATTCACCTTTTAACTAAGAAACGCTCATGTAATTACCCCCTTCCACAAAAAGCACTGCACTCTACCCCTTGGTGTGCCTTTAGCCAGTTGTTCCAACCAAAGCAGCTCCCAATGCACAGGTCAAAAGGGACCAAAACGCATGCCTCACGCTGGCCATGGAAAACTGGCAACTGGAATGTGCTTCATAGCTGGTAAATATAGATAGCTGGGAACTGAGATGACTTGATCACTCTGTGCAAGAATCCCAAATATCTGTGGGCAGGGAGTGTTGTGGGGAAGGGAAGCCACTAGGGCAGATTCTACCATCAAAACAGAGTCATTCGATTGGCCTCAACTTGGCAACTCCAGATGGAACCAATGTCACTGACGTGGAAATCTGACCTGGCGATTCTATATCATTTCACCTAGTTTCACCTCTGGGAATGAGCTCATGGCATTAGCTATTCCGGTTCCTGCCATGCTGTGATGTCAGTCACAGGAGTCACAGAATATAGGCCAGCCACGGTGGCCATCCAACGCCCCCAAAAGCCATACCCTTCCTTTGTCTTTCAACCATTGCTATGCTTTCAGGTCCTGCCGTGGGTTAACAGAGCGACTAGCTCTGGGTGAGAGTACAAGCATTTGGTGTTGTAATGAACATTACATCGAAGTGTGACTGCGTTGTAACAAGATTGCCAGTGGCCTCACATGACTAGCAGTTCATTGCCTGTCTGACCTTGTCCCCACCTGCCTTCACATACACACGCCCTCCAGCACTTCCAGCCAAAAGGGGGGGGAGGAGGAGTGTGCGATTGTGCAATTGCCTGCCACTCTGATGCTGCCGGGGAGTGACTGCACATACTAACTGCCAGCCTGGGCCATGGCAGGGCCATCACTCCATGCAGGGCCTGCCCTGCCATCCCAGCCCTGTCCCAACAAAATCTGCTGGGTGCTGAGCACTCAGCCCATTGCCCTGGGAAAGAGCTTGCAACATCCCTACTGAAGCAACCAGCAGAGAGCCCTGCAGAACCAGACAACACTCGGACAGCAATCCCTGAGTGTCCCATCTTTCAAACAGGTCTGGGCCATCTCCTTTTGGTATCTTAAAAGGCCACTGGTTCCATTGTAGGTCAACATACACCAAAAGAGGATCTAATGATGTCTGTGCGGTGACCTAGGTTAGGAACCCAAAAACTGGGAGAAGCCCAGTCCCCCTTTCCATCTGCCGCCACGCCAGAGCAGATCGCCATTCCATCTAATACGTACTGGAGCCGGCCCGAGCCCTGTCCACCACAGCATCCCAACTCCTGTCACTTACCCTGGTCTTAGCAAAGCAGGCCAATGGTCCAGCCAGTCCAATACCCCATCTCATACCATGCTGAAGTAGGACAATGGTCCATCAAGTCTACACTAGCACAGACCAATGGTCCTCCTAATCTGATGTCCTGTCTGATAGCAGTCAGGACTGAATGAATGCTACAGAGAAGGAGTTGTAATACACTCCTCCCCATGCCATGTGTCTAAGTGTGCAATACTCTGCCAAGGGGGCTTTCCTTCCAGGCTATAGCTGGCGGCCAGCAGCAGGAGCATGAGAATGGACAATCCTGGTGATTTCAGCCTAATGTCATTGCTAACGCTATTCTTAGCCAGATGTGTTTCTAATCTCTTTTTGATCCTCACTAAACTATTAGCTTCAAATATCCTGTGACAGTGAGTTCCATGGCCAATTTTCCTTATACCCTCTTTTAATTGTAGGAAATTGGTTAATTTCCAGGTGTACATCACCAAGAAGCCAGCTGTTTCCAAAGGCCTAACCCCCTGATAGGACTCATCTCCCCACAACTCCCTGCAATTCCCAACCCTCCCCTCAGGCTGGGAACCAATAGGAGGCAGAGCCAGGAAGCTACTGGGATAGAGTTGAGGAGGCTGAGCGGTGGGAAAGGAGCACAACCCAGTCACCATCAGGCAGCTGATAATGAAGAAACGAGTGACAGCAGGACTGATCCATCACGGTGGACCAACAGTGGAAGGGTCCACTCTGCTTGGGGGAGGAAGCAACAGCTGGGGATGAGCAGGTGGAGAGAATAGATTTGGCTCTAGCTCTCTCAGGGTTACACGTATCAGAGTATTATTGCTCCCTTATTTCTGTCTCACTATGACCCAGGGTAAACATGAGCCCCATGGACTGTCGCCGCCTCACCTTTTAGATTACAGGCCACTCATCCATCTCCAATTACTCTGCTAGTCCTCGTCTTTGTAATGTATCCCCCGGTGGGAATCCGACCCCTGGATGCCACCAGTCTGTGCCTCTGCCCTTCGCTCAGCTGTGCCCTTGAGACAAATGAGGTGACCTGCACTGAGCAGCACAGCATCCAAGGGTCTGAGAGCAATAGCCAGAGAACTAAGCCTGAAAGAGGGTGACACAGAGACAAAAGAGGTGCCTTAATTAACAGGGAGGCTGTGATACAGCCGACCTCCCCAACGGTGGGCAAGAATCCCTGCTGTGGAATGGCCAGGGAGACCGCTCCGGCATTCAACACAGGCCTGGAAGAGCAGGGAGAGGGGACGGCCTCTCCTGCAGATGCATCACTTCGAGGAAAATCCTCCGCTTGCAAATGGGTGGTGCAGGAAGCAGAGCAGGATGTTGTGTGTGATGCAGCATGTTCGGGAAGATGCCGGCAGCAGTGCATTTAATGGCACACACAGAACCGTGTGCAAGGTGGCCTGTCTCCCCACATCCAGGAGAGAGCTTAGTGTATTGGCCCCACCACACACACACTTCTCCTATGAACAGGAGAGCAGCAGGCACCCTAACCAGCTACCTCGCTGGAGCCTGGATTCCTCCTACACTATCATATTCTTGGGAGCCAGGCCCTCTTGGATTGTTTGAGAGGAGGTGGCAAGACCAAAACACAGCTTAACCCGCGCGTGCCAGGGCAGCTAAGACACTGCACTGAGTGCTAACGCACCAGGAACCTCAAAGTGAAGCCACATTGCTGGTAGCTCTGTCCCCACCTGGGAACTTTAGGAGTGACAGAGACAGGCAGAGCCTTAAAGGGAGGGTGCCAGGCGCCTCCCCATCCGAGCAGCAGCATCTCTGCGAGGTTCCCATCCCCAGACAATGACACTGCAGGCTTTTATCCGGGCACTAAAGAGCACTCTGCTTACAGCACCACCCGCAGGCTCCGGTCCCCTCCCTCACACCTCTTAGCACTCCACCTCTCTTCACAGGAAACTCGGGCAATGAGCTATTCTTGGTCACACTGTTGCTGCTCTCCTGGCATCCAGCCTCGTGTGCAGGGTGGCACTGTGGTCTCTGTCCCACCCGCACACTTTCTTGGTTGGAACAACGCCTCCGGTTCACCCCATAGGCTCCGTCAGAGGCCTGTGCTGCATTAGCCTGCACACCACCACCAAACTGCGCTTTTTTTCCACAACAGAGATGTTTGCAAAAGGCTTTTCCCACCATCCAGGCCTGGGGCATCTCACTACAGTGACTGGATGAGCAGTGCATGGCCAAAGCCGAGTGTATGGAGCGGTCATCGCCCATGGGGATGGCGAGGGTGCACCCCAACACAATCAATACATGAAACTGCAGGCTGAAATGGGGAGAGGTCTGGTGGGATCTGAGGGAGGAGAATTCACATCTTCTCTCGGTCCTCTGCTCTTTGCTCTGAGACATGATTCCACTGCCCTTCCTCACCTCAGTGCCTGGGTGCCCCTCCAATCCCTGCTCCTTGCTTGGATCTAGGGCCAACCCTGGAGGCTTCAGTCCTGTCAGGCTACCTGCCTGGGCTAGCGAGGCCCTTCCCTCTCCAGGAAACCAAGGCAAAGGCTAGTCAGGCTGGGCTAAAAATCTAAGAGGAAGGCAAGGCAGCTGCAGAGCTCTGTGGGAGGGACCGCGGGCAGCACGTGCACAGCCTGGGAATGGAGAGTTCCTGAGCCATCCAATAAATTAGGCTGCAAACTACGACTAGCAAAGCAATAATACATGCACACACCACACAAAAGCCCTCGCACGCAAACATATGCACACCTCCTCGCCCAGCCCGCACACTCACAAACATACGCACACTCACAGACGTACAAAGCACCCTCCAAATGCAAATGCAACTCTCAGTGTTAGCGCTTACAGGTGGGTGACCCGTTGGAGGAAAATGGCCTGCTCTGGGATACACAACCCTTTCCAGTGGGCTTGAACTGCTGGGCGCAATGAGATCTCTTCAAATGCAAGCAGGCACAGAGGAAGAAGAACCCCCAGTTCAGTTTTTAGGAGGGGAAGGAAACCCTGCTGAAGAAAGGAGGAGAAACGGTGCTTGGAGGGGAGACTAGAAGACACCTATTTCTGTAGGAAAGGAGAGACTGGGGAGAAGAGGTGTCCTCATGGAGGTGTCCCTCTAGGGTAAGCACTCAGCCCTCTACCCTGGCTGCCAAAACCTCCTGCACCACCTTAAAAGGCTTGTACAGCTGCATACACACACCCACGAAGGTGCAGTTTGCTGCCTTGAATGTTATTCAGCAACAATCACCAGTTCCCTGAGCTGATCCACATTAGATCCATGGGTCAGAACCAAGAAAATGGGGAGCAGGTCCCCGCAGGATGGCAGCACACACTGTGCCCATGGGGCCAAAGGGATAGGTAATGTGATATGCTCCAATTACCTTTTCTCCCACGCCCTGTAGCAGAAGGTGCTGCCACATTGGGCCCTCCTACACAGAATCACGGCCTCACCCAGTCCCCGGCCTGTGCCATTTCTACCACGTGCTCATGAAAAGGACAGGGGAACAAGTCAGAATGTTGTTCAGTGAATGTTGTGACTGCACATGCAACGAGGCATGGCCAGGAACTGACAGGGGGAACAGGCCTGCACCACTTACGTTCCTTTAATTCATTTACGCTGCTCTGCACACAAACAGGCTCCCCAGTATTCATTCCGAGAGCTTAACAAATCAGCACTGCCAGAGGAGCAGTCACCTCTAGGGTGGAGGGCTGGTGTGAGTGCCCAAAGCCATGATATGGCTGTTCTACTAGGTCCCCATGTTTGAAAACTGGTTACCCTCTGTGGGTGTGCTCCTGTGCCCATGCATAGCAAGTGTGCGACACACACAGCCATTTCTTAAAACCAGCTGACGGACTGAAGTTCAAAACAGGCAGAGATGCAAGTGGACATCACAGCTCAGGTGTCATTATGGTTTGATATTCCACATCAGTGACTGATGCACACACACTGGTGCGGCACAGCTGCCAATACACACCCAGTAAGGTGCGGCCCATACTCAGTTTGACCCACGATCTGATCAGGAAAGCAAGATCAAAACAGCTATTAAGCTGCTAAGAGAATTCCAGGGAGAGGCCGTGATCCTGTGTGACTGAAAAGCAGCTTATGAAATGAAAAAAGATCCTATCCAGAGTTCACTCTTCTCCTGGAACGCACAGCTCTTCCCATTCAGTACGTTTCCCCGGGTCCCCTGCTTTTGCCTCCTCCCACTGTGTACTCTCAGTCTGCTGGGACTTGTAAAATTTGGCACTATTTCTACTGAGCTGCGGGGGTGGGAGCTGGCCAGTTCTCTGCGGGTCAGCTCCATTGCATCACCAGTTCTTTCTGATCTCACTGCACAGTCAAGCAAAAAGGGGCACCAAGACTTTGCCCAGATGAGAACTGCAGCAGTAATTAGGGGCCACGTGCGTACAAGGGAGCGTACTGCAGTCACCTTCACCTTTACTCTGGAAGTGTAGCCAATGGAGATGGTAAGTGCTTCACATAATGATACATCCTGATCCTACCAGGCAGGTTGGAAACAGCAGTCTCAGTGGAGTGTACCCCCAAGCCATGTTGTAGGCACCCACAGCCTACACTATGGCTGTCCTAAAGCAAGGGTCCCCGAGGCCTCGAGGAGAAGGGATGACCATGTCTGAACCCTACCATGACAAACCCAGCAAAATAAAGATGGAAAAGGCATATCCCAGCCCAGCCAATCAAGTTTCCCAGCAGTTCAGTCATTGCTCCCTCCTTTGATCAAAAGGACATGCTGGACTTCCTCAGAGATGCTCAGAGAAGAAAGTCCTTGGCAGTTTCTCTCTGCTAGGTCTGAGCAAGGGCAGAGGTGGTGTGGGAAGGGGAGGAGAGGAGAGCTCAAAGAGAGTCAAGAGGTTAATGGTCAGTAGGGAAAACAACCCAGAAAAAACCCCAGTCTGTTCCCACTCCAGGGAAAGATTTGTCAGAACTTTCATTTAGGCATCAAAATATACTGGCAAGATACCGAAGTGTGAACTCTGTCTGGCAAACGGGGTGGGTGGGAAGATCTCACCCACACCAATGAAAATTCCATGGACTTCAATGGAGTTACTCCTCATTTAGACCAGTGTAATACAGCAGAATCAGGCCCGTCTTTCTGCTCTTATGAATGGAGGTGGGAACAGTGTTGCTAAAGATAACTTCGCAAAAGGACTCTATTTATAGTAATACTTTGCATTTCTATAGCGGTTTTCAATAAGGATCTTCAATGAGCTTGGCAAATGCTAATAAATCAGGCTTCACTAAAAGGGTGCGTGTAGGTTGTGTGCGTAGAGTGTGTAGGGGTAAGTGTAATTACTGGAAGTGGAAGCTAGACAAATTCAGACTGGAAATGAGGAAACAAGGCACAAATTTTTATGTGAGGGTAATTAACCATTGGAACAGTTTACCAAGGATTGTGATGGGTTCTCCATCACTGGCAACTTTTAAATCAGATTGAATGTTTTTCTAAAAGATATCTTCTAGTTCAAACTGCAATTAATTCAGGGCAGTCCAATGGCTCGTGTTATAAAGGAGGTCAGATCAGATTATCACAATGGTCCCTTCCGGCATTATAATCTGATCTATCAATCTGCACATTATCCTTGTGACGTAGATGGGGACCCTGAGGTACAGAGGGATGAAATGACTTGCCCCAGGCTACACACCAAATCACGGACAAAGATGGGAGTGGAACCCAAGAGTCCTAATTTCCAGTAGAACCACTAGACAAGGTTCCCTCCCCAGATACAAATGGCTGATAACTGTAACAGGTGGGAGAACTCTGATCAGCTTCTCACCAACGAGCGGGTCTCCATGACAATGTTTCTAGATTACTGGTCTACCATGCACAGGTGCTGCAAAGTGAGACAGCAACCATGCCGGTTACCATGACTACATCATCGCTCCTGCTCGGGATGGAGATGACAGGAGCAGCAAGGAAAGGAGTTGGTGTTCTCCTTCATCCTGAAGGAAAGGGATGCCATTGACCCAAGGCTGCACTTGGTTACAACATGCTAACCTAGTGCCACAGAGCTACCTACTGCCATCATGGACCCTCCACAGGGAACTACTCAGATGGATAAAACTCTCAGAAACAGCAAGGGCGTTCTGACAGCAGGCAACTTCCCTGTGAGTGAGGGACCCAGCTGCACCAGTTCCCCAACCTCAACTTCTCTCTAATGAAGGGAGGCAGCAGAGGGGACCCCCCAGCATGCAATACTCCAAGCAGCCTTGCTGAACTGCATGCTGGGACCGGCGGCATCTCCTTCATGTGTCTGAGGGTGGCACCACCAACTGCTCCAATTTATGCTGACTAGGTACAGCCCCCCCAACTCCTGGCACGTTAGCAAGGTGGCAAAGTTTGGGCACCACCTACTGTAAATTAACATACCCACTGGCAGCATCCTCCTGCCCTGCCCCAAGCCCTCCAGGAAGTGCCCCTAAGGAGACACAGCATAGTCATGTGGCTCTGCTGCCCCCCACCAGGCACAGCCAGGCCCTACCTCCAAGGATTTGGATACCTCCAAGCCACTTCCAGGGCTTCATATAGCACCTGTGTAAAAACTCTGGCCAGTTCCTCTCCCAACAAGCCTCATGTCCCCAGCCCTACCCTCAGGAAAGCCATGGCTGTGCTCCCACGGACAATAGCGCTTGGTCCATGGCCATGCTCATCCACCTCATTCCTGCGATGTCCACTTGAACAATAAGCTCCTCAAGGCAGGGACCATGTCACCCAGGCCATTGTTGTCCCTATCTAGGCAATAACGACGATGATGCTATGAGCAATGAGTCAGTGGGTTTCAGTTCAATTCTTAGCATCTCTCTGCCTAGATCCCTATTCTACACCATGGGGTCTGAGCATTTACACAGGAGATGTCTTCATGACTGGCACTAACTGGCCTTTATGCTGAGAGGCTCCGCAGGAAGCCTAAGAACTGAATGGGCCATGGTAACTCTAGAGAAGCCCCTCTTGGCTGGGCTGAGGAACATCCGTGAGACACCTGTGTGGCCCAAGCTGGGCCTGTTCCCTGGATAAATGCAGGCCTTTGGTCTCTAGGGCTGCCAAGCCAGCATCTTTTCCAGCACAGAAGGTGCAGGGTATGCGGCTGAGTGGAGGTCCCAGCATGCTGCTTGGTGCAGGGAGTCCCTTCTCAAAGAGACCCTGATTTTTGCCATCATCAGCCACTGAAAAGCTCCTCAGGAGACATTCAGGTTCTCCTGGAAACTCAGGCCTCCTGCTAACCTAAGGTCAAGATTCCCAGCAATGCTGTAGCCAATTGATATTCAGGGACATGTGTGCCGGAGGACAGGGGAAATCTAATGCACTACATTCTCCTCCCAGCACATGACTCAGGAAATTGGCACAGGCCCCCACAGAGCTTGCAAAGTCACCAGAGCCCAGCTGAGCGGCAATTTCGAGAGGCTCCTCCTCTCCGATCCGAGCCTCTCCACTGTCTTCCCAAAACACTGGTAACACAATGTACTCGGGCCTGTTTGTTCTGAAGTTCACACGGCCAGTTAGCACTGCAGCTGGACCCCTGCAGCACGCCCTTCCTTGAGTCCTCTCGCCAAAGCGGTTTACTTGCATGTGCAGTGTTCTGCAGTCTTCCCTTTTCCTACAGCACTGCAATTAGCCCTGCTGACCTCTGAAATCCTCAGCCTCTCTAAGCAGCCATGCATTAAATCCCGGATCCAAGAGTGGAAACAGACTTCGTAAAAGGCTTATGGCCCTATTTATTACATTATACGCACGACAGATTCCAACACTGCAGCATCACACCTCATTGAATGCATTGCAGTTGTTGCTTTCTCTGCCTCTATGCCAAGACAGACAGACAGGTAGGTAGCGGAGAAGACAGAGGACCTTGGCACATGTCTACTACAGTCCATATCTTGCATTGCTAATGGAGCGCGCACACCAGCAGAGATATGGAGCTAAACACACTGCACTCTTGTATGGCGTGTCTGCCACACCTTTGTACTCTTTAAGACCAGGCCACAACACAAGCTGACCATGTGGGGCAGCATCACATTGACACCAAAACCCACAGTCTGGCGAGGCCTCTCCCTCGGACAGTGGATTCAACAGGCAGCCTGCTCCACTGGGAATGGGCTGGTGCTTGTTAAAGCGAAAAGCAACACAGGCAGCCTTTCCCCTGGCAGAACTCGAGAGAGGTATTTCTTCCAAGCCTTCCGCCACTGTGTGCACACACATGCATGACAGCAGCTGTGAGCATCATTCCTGGGCAGCAACATAGGACTCACCGGTACTGCTGACCCGAAAAGCTTACCCTGGGAATGTGTAATGTAAATCATTTACTAACAATAAAACACAGTGAGTCTGGATACAAACAGCAGGCGCTCAGCACACGGGAAGCATGTGCTGTGGGCAATGCCATTTATGCACTGCAGCTCCTCAGTGGGTCGGCAAGCCACCCAGCTGCGAAATTCTGGGCATATTTTCTCCTTTAATAAGGCATGCCTTAAAAAGGAAGTGATAAGAAATTCACAGAGCATAACAATCAAATAGCTAAGGGACCTTCCACATCCCTGGGGAAAAGAGACAGCAGCCACATCCTAGGCTTGTTCCAGTCAGGGACCGGATCACAAGTCAGATCAGTTAGCACTTCAACTGGCTCAGCAGAGCAACAGAGCCTAAGTCAGGAATGCCTGGGTTTGACTATCAGCTCTGCAAAGGAGAGGCGTGTGCGGGTGTCCCTGTCTATGCAGTTATAAATAGATGGGTACAGAGACTCATGCAGTACACAGTATTCATCATACCCAATGTTCTTAGGACAGCAACACAAATACACACAAATGGAGCAGAGGTTCCCATCAGACAAAGGGGCAGACCATATAATCGTGATGCCCAGCCCAGCCATAAGTCAGATCAGAGAGGTCAACGGTTAAATTGGGAACCACACTACAGGGAGTTATCTTTCCACTGACATTTGGTTCACACTTCACGAGGATTTTACATCAGCATATTCCTCTAGCGGAATCCCCAGATAATGTAAGAGAGAGAAACTGCATGCTGCAGAGCAATGTAAGGAGATGTTCATACAACACTGACATACTGACCAGACTGACTGGAGCCAATCCTGCCCTCAGGTTCTTGTTTGTGTCTCCCACTGAAGACAATGGGGCTCCCCATGTGTATCTGAGGGCAAACTTTGGCCCAGGTTTGTGTCTCAGGAGCTGCATGTGGGGTGTGTATAGACTTGTTAACCTGAAATAGGAATGGAGCTTGCAGCTGCCCTAATGGCCCAGCTGCCAGAAGAGACCAGAGTTGGGTCCACTTCCTCAGGAAATTTCAGCTCCTGGGCTGTGTCTGCTTTTAAGTGCTCCTTTCAGCTGGAGTGACTGAGACTCAAGGAACCTGTTGAACAGTGTCTGAGACAAGACTGAAACTCGAGATGCTCCTACAGATCTCTCTCTTTGGTATTTCTCATGGTGGATTCCAGTTCCTTGTGCTGGCCACTAAATTAATTCAGCCCAGTGGTGCAGTAAAGCAAGGGCCACAAACAAGATGTTATGAAGCCATTCCTGACTAATAGAAATCACACTCATCAGGACCTTTTCTGTCTTAAAGGGCAAACTGCACATTTTTTCATTAAATGAGCTAAATGCATTTTTAATGTGCTCAGTGCCACAAATGCCAGGGCAACAAAGGGCATTCGCCTTGACTATTGTTTCCCTTTCCACCCCCAAATGTCACGCCTGCTGGCTCCATGCTGATGCCCTGGAATTCATCATCCTGAGATGTCACAGCCACCGTTCCCATTAGAGCCCATTAGAGCTTGCAGAGATGCAGGGAACAGAAGTTATTTAATCCCACAGCACAGTTTTGCCTTGCGTATTTCTGAATATGATTATTTCATCCCTGTTGGCATACAGAACATTAATAAAAACACTTGGTCAAACTTGCACTCTTGCCTCAAATTCTATTTAGATATTTGAAAAATAAATCTGCGATTCACCTTTAAGACAGTTTTTCTCTGCTGCCCCCACTAAGGATGCTGGTTGTTGCTGGTACTAACAGTGACATTCCAAAGGGTGGAAATAACAAAGGACCCAGTTTTTCAAAAGGGCCCACCCAGTTCCTCTTTGCACATCTAAACAAAGTGCTCAGATTTTCGAAAGGGCTCAGTGCACAGATTCTGGAAGCTGAGCACCTCTGAACATCTTCCCACCTCATTTAGGTGCCTAAATGGGGAAGATGGGCTCTTTCAGAAGTCTGGCCAACAGTACCCTCAAAAAAAGTAAATACATACATATATTATAAAATTGTGTTTTCAGATGACCCGCCATTTGATCAGGCCAAGCTAGTAGCAAAGAGGAGAACAGGACTCAGGCCTCCAGGCACCCAATCTTTAGCTCTAACCACTAGACCTGCTGTCTTCTGAGTTTGGTGGGTTTCAGTCCAGGATATCGTAGACAGAGACCAAATCACAAAAACATCCACAGAAATTGGCACAACTTGCCAGTCTGAAGACAGAAGGCCATGATGATTCAATTCCCCATTGAACCCTAGCTGAGATTCTTCCAGATCAGGATAATGTTGATCATTTATTGATTTAACATGTATTTAGAACCCATAATGTGCTAGGTGCCCTACAAACAAGGGAACTAAGGCCACTGGACTGGGGAGTTTACAATCTAATTGGTGGGTCAGCGCAGGGAGTTTTGACTGGTACTGATTGTACCACACCTGCTCTGCCAATAAAGACGTGCCTTCAGTCTCCAGGCAACACCTTTCACCAGCTCTAAATTCACATACAGAAGCATCATGAAAACCAAACCAGCACAAAGAACAAGGCTAGAGGCTGCAGATTTAGCCTCCAAACGTAATAAAACTAGGATGGATGGAGAAAAGCAACAAGAATTAATAATAAAAACAGACAAGCAGACAGAATACGAGAGGAGGAGGAGTAAACAGGAACAGTGAGGCAGTCAGTGCACCATGGAAGACCAGACAGCAAATAAGCTCTCCAACTCAGATCCTCCCAGCTCGTATTCACCCCATCGGTTCCCTCAGAGCACTTATAGTTCAGCAAAACACATTGAAGCTTCTTTTCCTGAGGCCTAGTTTCACTCAGCTGCCCCTTCAGTACAAAATGCAAGGGAGGAACAGAGAGCAAACACATTCGTTTCTCTCATGCACCCGTTGCCTCTTGTCACTAACCTCAATTGTAAGCTTTGTAGTGCAGGGGCTGTCACTTCACTCCATATTTGTATAGCACTGAGCGCTCTGCAGCCTCAATTCCTGATTGGGCCCTGCGGAACAAGGCTAGTCAGTTACACTTCTCAGTTCTCATGAAAGAGCCAAGTGGAAGGTTTAAAAATGCCCTGAAAAAATTGTCACTGATATGTTAGTAAAACAAAATTATTTATTTGCACTTCGTAAAACTACAGTCTAGATGTTGGGCCTAATATGGACTGTAAGACACTTGATCACATCCCTTTTGCATGACACAAATCTCCTTCAGAGGGAATCGTTAGAGCAGTCCCTTGGTCAGATCTAGGTTGGGTGGGAAAGGAAGGCAGCTAACTAGTTATGGTTTAAAGGGAGCCTATGACTCATGAGTGGCCAATACATTTTTAAAGTAAATTTAACAGGAAATTCAACACAAAGCTTTAATCAGCTTAAATCAAAGGACCATGAATGTTACAGCCACCCTCTTTAAACAAGGAGAACCCAGCACATTAGTGTCCAGCCTGTTCAATTCCCAGGAATTCAGGGAACAGAGAGAACAGGCTGGAACAAAGTTCACCAGAGCCTCACTGGATGCCAGGTGAAGACCATTCATGCAAAGCGCTCTGTCAGCACAGTCAGCTGGTAAAGCACAAGTCACTATACAATCCCTCTGCCTTGCTATGTATGTGATCTGAGCATCCCCCGAGGAAGTGGTGATGGGCACAGGGCTGCCCATGAAGCGCACAGAGACTGCAATGATTAACCACAGCTAAAGATGCTGCTCTCGGTAGTGGGTTTCCTAGCTGAAGGGTAACAGTCTTCCTTAAGGAGATGGCACCTTTTCCATCTCTTTGCTGATGCATGTACTTAGGATGCTCAAACTGCTCAAGTTAGGGTTGCACTGGCAACTTGCCAAAGGACCACATTTCCTTTGCATAACATGGAGCAAATTGCTGGGCTGCTGTCTTCAATACAGGTGCAGCGCCCTGAATCTACAGGGTCCACCCTGAAATGCTCTTTCTTAATCCTAGGATAAGTGCAGTCTTTTGGGGGAAACGTAAAACCAGGGCTCCATCAGCACTTGTCTTCAGTGGGAATCGTGGGGGCTAGACACCTATCTGCTGACTATTACTGTTACCTTACCATGTGCACGTCAATCCCGCTGGATGAAATCATAATCACTGCTTGTTCTAAACCAATCCATCTGGTCCAGTAATGGACAAGCTACAACCCCGAACAGCCTCTCCTGACCCTGTAAAAAGTACAGTCACTGTGGTATCCTGCCTCTACAACATCTATTGCAACATTTCCGTGCTACATTTTCACTTTCATAATGCAAACATGACAGCTAATTTCTACCAATGAGGCACTTTGACTGGGTTAAAAAAAACAGCCCAGCTGTAAAGAGTGACCGGAGACAGCAGGCAACCCTTCCTCCTCCCCAACAGCAACTCACGGAGGGTCTGAATCCGAGCTCACTTTAAGCCATGTAGCTCCCCTGACTTCAGGGGAGTTACTCCTTCTTTACGCCAGAAGACGTGAAAATAGAATCAGGCCCAGACTCAGGGCATCAGGAGGTTGTGGTCAGACAACTTGCAAACGCCACCATGCAGGGATAGAAAAGAAATCTGATTAGATGGTTGGTGATGGACTTCCTGGTGTGTGATGTATCTCAGAAATGCACAGCAAAGTGTTCCTCTCACACCGCTCTGACCACACCAGCCTCATGCAAACAGGGACCTCACATCCTGCGGCTCGGTGAGGGTATTCTGGTCCCCGGGACAGTCTTGTCAGCTCCAGGATTTCCTGGCCCTTGAACTGCAGGGAAATTAGGGCTCCTCCAGGGAGGCTCTTATCCTGATGAATGCATGACCACCCTGGCAGGGATGAATAGGATACTTGCAGCTCTCTGAATAACAAATGTGGAGTTGCAGCAGTAGTAGCAATGAACTCCACAAACTGAAACAGGAACTGAGCTGTCTGACCAGCAAAGGCTTCCTCATCAGAATGGGGCTTTTTCTTCCAGCACGCTCAGCACTGCTGCAGGCAGCAAGTTCGCAGTTTAGGAGCAATGCAGACAGAGAATTTAGCAAGTCCATCTAATCAAAATATAATTCCCCACAATGATTTTATTGCAAGAGCTGGCGGCACGGCTTTCATCCTAAACTGCCTTGTATTGCTCCCCTCAGCAGCAAAGGGAAACAGCTGTGTAAAGAATGTGTCGTCAGGTCCCAGGAGGAGCACCGGGGAAGCAGCACAATTCAGTGTTCCCAATGCCCCAGGGTTTCTCCCTCTTACATTACGATGGGAGATGAGAAAGCACAGCCATCTGGGACTCCTCTATCCCTATGCTGCTCCACACAGCAATGGCAAGGGGCCTCTTGTTCCACAATGTGTGAAGGGAAATTTGCATCATGTTCAACCACCCTGGCTTCCCTTCCCAAGGCTGGGAAAGCTTCTGGCTCTGACTGACTGGGAGGAGAGTTTAGAGACTCAGACAGGGATACAAAGAGCTGCTGAGCGCTCTAGCAGTCCCTGTCTCCTCTTGCTCCTTCAGTCACGCCATACCTCAGACACTGACTTGCCACCCCCTCCCCCACAGCAGTGATCTGTCACTTGGGCTATAATTCTGAGGCATTTTGAAGGTGGAAAACACAAAAGAAGTGTTAATGGCGAACTTCTGCCTTGTCCTGTCTTGGAGAAAGGGGAAAGAACACAGGGAGAGGGTAAGTGAAGCCTTCCCAAGATCCATCCTAGCACTACCACCCAGGAGCCAGGCTAAATGCTAATCAAATGCTAGACACCGTGGTAGGTGGCGGCCCACCCCTCACACCTGGCCCAGGGGCTATGACCAAGTTCATGCTCTCACAGCTGCTTGCAATACATGCTAGTACCCAGAAGAAGCATTGCTGGGAATAAACCCTGCCCTTTTCAGCTTCAACAGAACCTCTGGCCAACAGGGTTTGATTTTGTTTACAGGGTTTGATTTTCCTTTTTTAACTCTAAGGTAAACAAGCATTTTAAAAACAACCATTGTAGCCTGGCGCGTGAGAGCCTGAAAGTTAAATGGGCTAAGAACAAGAGTGTGGCCGACCAGAACATAATCCCTGTCAGGACAAGAAGCTATATAGCAATCGGGAGAGAAGGGGTCCATGCGTGTGCGTGTAAAATGTCTACCACATCTTGGATGCTACTACAACACAAACAGTAAACAAATAGTAATCTGTGTCTTTTTATGGTCCAGACTGAGAGAAATGAGGGAAAGCAAGCCAGCATACACAATGACAAGCTCAGGAAAAGTCTGGGACTGGATCCACAGGTGGTGCTAATTGGCACAGCTTCAATGAAACTAGGCCAATTTACACCAGTTGATGATCAGGCTCATTAACTTTAACCTATCAGCGCTCTTTATTACTGCAACTACAGCAATTTTTAAAAATCTCTCTCTCTTCTAAGTCTCCACAACCTGGTATTTGTCTAGTATGCTGCCTTAGTGAGGAAAGGGGGAACGTCTTTCCTATTCTTTGCAAGGAAAAGTTTGGCGACTGTATGGCCATTTGCGATACAGTTGCTGAGCCAACAGACCCTGGTTCACCAGACCCCGTTTTATGGACCTTCTCCTCAATGCAGGCAGGAGCGCATCAAAGCAAACGTGGCCCTGTGGAGCAGGCGTCATGCATGCCATTGAGAACTCTGTGGCCAAAGAGAAGGGAAATGTGTTGTGCTGCCAGGGCTGCACGCCATAGACAGCTAGGCTGTTCAAAAAGCCAGCTCCATGGCTGGCTCGCTGGCAATCTGCAGTTCACAGGCTTTAGAAACCATCTCTCTGTTAAACCACTTTATTCTGCCAACATAAGCCCCCACAGCGTTGCCATGGAGCGCAACTACGCCATGGAAGCAAAAGCTGGAAAGTGGATTCTCCTGACCAAAAGCATTTACCAACCAAGGCCTGTTCTGAGGAGCATATGAAAGGAGTCTGCTGGATTTCAGAAGATGGGCATCCATATCTCATTACATCTGACTCCTCTGTTGGCAGACTCAGGAAGAAGCCAAGAACTGTGTGGTCTATGGTCCCAACCCTTTCAGCGAAAGCATGCTCTGCTGCTGGACCTGCTCTGTGGGGAACGGAAGGATTCAGCCTCCAGAGCCATTTATCTGGCACTAAGTTCAGACCCTGAAAGTGGCACTGTACACTGCAGTGGCACTCTGCACACAGACACTCCCATCAGCACTCCTGCACTCTGCTCCCGGCCTTCCGAAGAACTGCTGAGTTCATTCCAGTTCAATACCTTCACTGAAGACTCCAGGGCAGAGAAGAGCATCTAGTTTGGTTCAGAGTGAAACAGAAACAACATGCTCTCGAGGTCCTGCAGATCAGGGTCTTCTGCAATTTCCCCATTTCACCCATACAAGTCATACTGCGTCCCTCATGTCAGAGCAACCCTCCCTCCCGCCAAGGTGCGGTGAATCCTGCCCACTGGTGAGCCCATTAATCCTAGACTCTGTGTTGGCCAGAAGAAGGCCACTATTAAGTGTCAAGAATGCTCCTTCCCTGCATGCTGCCTTCTGCTTCTGCTAGCCTGGAATGCCAACCCCGAACTTCCACACGACAAAATGCTGCTAGGCCAGTCCCCCATTTAAGTGAAGGAAACCAAAGGGCAACGTCTGTTGAAAGAAACACAAAAGCTGGATGTCTGCTAGACAGTAGAATGGTCTCATAAAATGGACAGCTTCTCGCCTAAACTTCCAGTTTGCTCCAACTAACAGGAGTCACCCTTCGGGCCAAGGAAAAGGCAAAATGTGCACGGCAGAGACTATGCTATACAGTGCTACCATGCAACTCAACAACGGAGCAACATCAGGTTCAAGGCTCAGAGGTTTAAAGCCAGACCCCTTATGGGGAGGAACACGCTGGGAAAGTAGGAAGTTTTGGGGGACTCAGTGGTATTTTTAAGCCCTGCTGAGCTGTCAAACGAAACTCCGGTGGAAGTAAAATTTCTTACTGTAAAGAGGTTTTTGACATTGAGGAAGGGTTAGTGTGGATAGAAATCAGTCAAGCTCACTCAGAAAACTCCCTTTGCTACCCAGAGCAGGTTAGGACCTTAATTACTCACTTGTGGGACAGGCGTAGGCATAACAAAGACAAACCCCCAAACCCACACCAAGATGAAACCAGTGGATTCCTACTATGGATAGTAAACACAGGAGCAAACTGCCAGATATTCCGGGCTTGAAAATGGGCTGATCTGTGCATAGGTTCTAAAAAGGGACCAATCTCCAGCATCCCTACCGGAGCTGCCAGTGGGAATTCTCTGCCTCTGCTCTTAGCAATTAGTATCTCATCACTGAAAATGACAATTTCAGCAGCAAGCTATATTCTGGATTTTTCACATTCAGTGCTGTGATATAAAATGCTGCTACAACTCCGAGCAGTGGCCACCTCACCAAAATGTCTGTATTCTGCTTCTTTCATACGTGCAAATTTAGTAATAATGGCACTTCTCTAGACTTGCACTTGGCTATTATTCTAAGACCTTCCTCCTCAGATCCCACCTCTTTTCACTCATTCTCCCACTCCAGGGGAACATACCTGCATGCTGTCCAACAAAAGGTATGCTTGACACAGGTGCAAAGAAGGGTCATCCTTTGCATGACCTAATTAGTCCAGGCCTCAAGACAAAAATCTTTGATAAACAGCTGTTGAGCAAGACAGAGAAGAGGAGCACACCAAAAGTAGAACATGGCCTCGAGCTATGACGAATAGCTGAAGTTATGCATGGATTTAGAGAAGAACAAACTGCTTTATGATTAACCATAATAATTAACTTGCTATACTGCTTTTCAACTGAGGACCTCAAAGTACTTTTGCGCCCATTAATGAAATAAGCTGTTAACAAAATACAGAGAAGCTAAATAGAGAATAATGTATTTCAGTCCACGTGATCTTTAAAGGTCTCCAAGCAGCAGCCAGTGTTATTTTTTCCTGTGCTAATTTTTAAACAAGTCAAAAATGGAAAAGTCAGGCTGATTCTATTTCTTCCAGAGAATCAGAAAAGATTCCATAACCCTTGACTGGTATCGCTAGTAGCATTCACCGTGTCTGGCACCTTCCAACACCTGATACGGGACAAATTAGCTACAATTGTCTTTATCCTTTTTTCAGATAAAAAGAGCAGCACAGAATGCATTAAATTGGCCTATAAAACATACATTTCAGGTCACTGCAAAATAAGCCCATTTTGGTAAGAAAAATGAAACATAAATAGAAAGACCTTTTTTTTTTCTTTCTGCAGCAATGCAGTTATCATGTGAATCATCATTGCTTTGATATGTAAATAGAGGTCACCATGCACCCTCAGTGCAATTCTGCATAATTAAGAGACTGATGCAAATAATCATGCTAAACTTTCACTGTGCCTCTCAGGGATTTAGTCTATTTAGCTGTGCCTGGCCACTAATCACCTGGTGCTTTTGAGCACCTTGCTGTGAATTTCTGCAATACTGCTGCAAAAGAAAGGAAGGGGGGAGAGGTGATGGGGGGAAGCTGGAGTCTTTCAGGATTTCCCTGAAGGAAATGGATAATATTCATGATCTTATGGCCTCCTGACATCTTAGCCTCTTTGGATAATCTGATCCTGTGCTGGAACACTGGGGACTTTTCAGGAGCTGCTTTCAGGCTTCATTGAGAACTCAGTAAGCCAGTTGTAAGCACAGGCTAGTACTGTAGTAATGGGGAGAGACGTCAGAGGCCTGGGAACCGCCTCCCGTTTATAGTTATAAGCAAAGCATGTGACTGGAGCCTTCACTGCAATTGCATCAGAGGTTAAGGTACAAGCAAAATACACACTTACAACTTCAATCATTTCTCAAACAAATGCATACAAATCACATGCTGGGACTTTAACCCTTCTATCCATGTGGGGAAGGGAAGGGAAATGAAATTAGCAAAAGCACCTTCCATACCCTATAACCAACACAGACGGCTTAACACTTCTGAGGAGACCTGAGCAGCCTGAAAAGATCTTTTTGCTGCTGTTAACGTTATACACACAACAGAGGACAGGTTAGCAATCATATTATGTATGTACATAGAGCCACTTAAACTACCATGTGTTTGCGTATGTGTGTGTGAGAGAGAGAGATGCACATGCCACAAATATTATTTCAAGGAATGTCATGGAAAAAACACTCTTATTTCATCACAAGGCATTTCATGGTTCCAAACTTTGGAGGATATGGAGGTTTTGCAGCAAACGTACAAACCCTCAAAAATTTCTATACCAGGATATAAAAGAATAAGTGGGGGAGATCCTTATTCAAATAACATTTTTAGATTGGAATTTAAAATGCAAAAACTTCAGCTGTCAAAGTGTGTGCACAGCATATAAATATAATAATTGATTTCATGTTAAACATGCAGAGAAGATGCATATAATCAGTGGGTATCATACCCATGAACTTTCACCTGCATAGAGAAAAACCAGACTTTTACAGATTTTAATCTTTCTGAAATACTGTTTTTGTAGAATGACATCTATGCAATATCCTATTCTCCAGTGTTTCCTCCTCTGGTAATAATAAATCCTTCCAAACCAGAAAATGCAAACTCTGCTTGCAAAATGTCCTCTCCCCACTTCTCACCCTTTCTGACCTCTGATCTGTAATCAAACTGTCTGCAGCTTGCAGTTACTAATGAAAGTTGCCACACACGTCCCCACTGCCCATGTCCCAGGCCAAACTGGAAATCTCCAGTGCTGGTGTTTTGCTTCAGGAGGAACATAGACCACATCAATCTAGCTGGTGGCAAGACCTGCCTAGTTCTGTCTGGCACATGCAGAAGGGGCAAATGAGATTTATTAAGTCTTCAACTATTATTTGTTATGAATCCAAACAGCAGCTCTTCCGCCAGCTCCTGCAGTCAAAATACACCAGTGAGAAAAGAAAGGCTGGTGTTTATGTGGCAGATCCACAATCAAAGCTGTTTTGTAGCCTGTGGTTATAAGAGTGAGGGGGTGTGGGGGGGGTATAAGTAACTATAGAAAACTATTTACATTTGCAACAGGCTCTGGGCACATAAATCTGGCTGTGAAATGTGTGGCTGTGCTCCAGATCAGTCAGGGCTCCAGCTATGGCACAGTTTATTGTTTAGCCCCTCTCCACCACCCCCCAAAATGGAAAAAACATGCAGCGCTCTGACATATCTAGCACGCACCCTCTCGTGATCGTGCAGGCGCTGCCAAGGAGACTTAATCTGATTTTAATATCCAGCTCTGGCCAAAAAGGAGCTGATCCAGATTTTCAAATCGCTTATTTGCAACGTCAAGCCCCCCCTCACTCCACCCCACCCCAGATCTCAGCCTGCAGGCGTGTAACCGACACACACCGCATGACTCATCCGCACAGCCCCACTCTTATCTGCCCCCACAGCCCCAGCGATGCACCAGCCCGGCCCCGGAGTGAGGAGCTGGGGCAACACAGCCCCGGACCCATCCACCAGCCTTCAGGCCAGGCTGGGATGGCAGCAGCCGACCCGTGCAACAGACCAGCAGCTCCCTTCTCCCCCCTTGTCTGGAGGAGGCAGCACAGGCAGGGAAAGGTGGGGCAGAGCAGGGATCAGCACATCGGCCCGGCAACTTTAAGGAAGTCTGCACCCACTAGCCGCACTGGTTCCTCGCAGCACCCCCCCCCGCCCGCATCTGGATACACCGCCCCCCTCCCAACAGCTGCACTGCCCCCACACCGTGCCCCCGCCACATACAACCCCGCAAGCACGCGCTGTGGCCAGGCAGTGCCCGAGTGCCTGGCCCCGCGTCCAGCCCGGCCGGCTGCTCGGCACGGGGGAGGTGTCTGGGCGGCAGCAGCACCCAGGAGTCCACGTGCGAGTGGTGCTGAAAGCGCTCGGACGCCGCGAGCTCTCCCCCGACCCCGGGGCGCGAGCCCCCGCGGGCCTGCTCCCCGGGTGCACAGCAGCCGCCCCCCCGCGGCCAGATCCCCCCGCTGCTGCGCGGGGGGCTTTGCACACGCACCGCCTTCAGTCGGGGGGGCACTGCCGGCTGCAGCCTCCCCTGCTCCTCTCACCCGGACTGCAGCAGCAGCGTGCAACACCCCCCTTTCCGACCCCCCCGTCTGGTGCATGGAGGAATCACGAATCCCTGCGCCCCAAGCTCCCCTTCCTGGTGTGTGGCGGGAATCGGGGCTTCCTGCACCCGCAGATCCCTCTCACCCGCTCTCTGCTGCGTGCGAGGCGTCAGGACTGCCCCATCCCTGCCGGTCCATGGGGAAACCGCTGTTCCTGTGCCCTGCACTGCCCGGTGCCCGGTGCAGGAGCGAGACCAGGGGTTTCTGCTCTCCCAGATTCCCTCTGTCTGGTGCATGGGGATCCGGGCTCCCTGCCAAGGTGTGTGGGGGACCCGGGCTCCCTGCACCCCGAGGCTCCCCTGTTCCCGGTACAGGGAACCCCGCGGCTTCCCGGTGCACGGGGCGCAGGGCTCCCCAGTGCACGGGGTGCAGGGCTCCCCGCGGCTCCCCAGCTCCCGGTGCACGGGGTG
>ML675615.1:13099025-13340415 GCA_007922155.1 Mesoclemmys tuberculata
GGGGTGCAGGGCTCCCCGCGGCTCCCCAGCTCCCGGTGCACGGGGCGCAGGGCTCCCGAGTGCATGGGGTGCAGGGCTCCCCGCGGCTCCCCATCTCCCGGTGCACGGGGTGCAGGGCTCCCCGCGGCTCCCCAGCTCCCGGTGCACGGGGCGCAGGGCACCCCGCGGCTCCCCTGTTCGGGGTGCACGGGGTGCGGGGCTCCCCGGTGCCGGGCCGGGTCCCCGCCCCGGTACCTGGCTGTCAGTGAGGTAGCTGAACACGAAGGAGGACAGCTCCTCGTCCAGCAGCGCGCTGCAGTCCGGCGCCGGCTCCGCCATCTTCCAGCTCAGGCTCAGGCGGCGGCGGCACCAAGAAGACGCACGCGGCGAGCCCAGAGCAGCGCGGAGCCCGGCAGCCGGCGGGGCGGAGCCGGGCCGCTCCGCGGGGCGGAGCCACGGGCCGGCGGGCTGCAGAAGCCGGCCTGGCGAAGGAGGAGGCGGCCCCGGCGGCGCGGTGGCTGGGCGGGGAGGGGGGGCTGCAGCCGGCCCGCCTGTGGGAGCGGACCCCGCCGCAGCGGAGCCCGGGGAGGGGGCGTCGGGCCCCCTTCGCGTCGCTCTCCTGGTGCCTGGTCTTTGCCTGCCCCCGCAGGCTGGACCCCCGGGAGCAGCCTGCCGCCCCCGCAGCCTGCCGCCCCCAAGTAGGGCTGATTTCGGCTGGCCACGCAGCGCTCCTGGAGGCTTCATCGCTTGAATCAAAGTCCTCTTTCCCCCGGCCCGCTCCTAGCCGGGTGGGCACCTCCGGGGAGCGCCCTTCCCCAAAGAGCATCCCCCTCCCCCGACAGCACCTAGCTCCCACCCGCTCCCATCGCCCCCTTCCTTAGGAGTGGCCCAGCCCCGCCGAGCCGTTCCCCAGGCGCCTGCTGTAACACCCTTGGCTTCCGCCCCAGGGCCAGAGCCAAGCCTGGCAGCCGCAGAGCATTCCCCATCGCAGGGGGCAGAACACTTCCCACTGGGCTCTGGACAGCTCCCACTGAGAGCTCCGAACCCTTCTCGCTGGGGCGCTCCCCGTGGGCTGGGAGAAGGGCAGAGTGCTGCCCCCCAATCAAACCATCTGTGCAGAGCCCTGTTAGTTGGAGAAGCTTGTTCCCTGTGGGCCCCTGCTCCCAGCTGCCACACTCATGTCATTTCCAGCTCCTCCTCGGGCTGTTATTTCTTACTGTGTTGCTGATGTTGGGGCCTGTGTCATGACTTCGGGCCCTGGCCAGGTTGTGAGTTGCACTGATAACCTCCAATAATGTTCAGGAGAGCTCTCCAGGGATGGGCAACGCCCACGGTCTGAATCTCACACAATTACATAAGACAGTTCTGGCCCCTCACCCCTGCCAGTTGGTGCTACAGCAAGCAGTGGGGCTCTCCAGTCATGCTCTTCTACACTTCTCTTGTTCTTTTGTTCACTGCAAAAGCTGGCTGAGCAGAGCCCTGAGTGTCTCAGGCAGGTAGGCAGAGAAGCAACCTTCCTCACCTCTCAATCAATATGTTGGACAGAAACAGGACAAACGGGGGGGGGGACCGGGGAATAAAAACATCCATTCGTTCCATGCGGCTTTAGGTCAGAAAACAGAATACAGTCACTTCAAAGAGAGAAGGCAAATGATATTTACTAAGGTCTGGTCTATGCCCGGTGTTTGTATGGATATAATTATGTTGGTTGCAGCGTGATTTTTTTTTTTTTTTTTACAGAAAAAGTTATACTGGTACAACCCCTAGGGTGGATGCATTTATGTTGTAAAAAGGTGCAGTTATAGCAGTGGAGGTTATTGTCCTTGCTGTACAGGAAGAAACTCTACTGGTTTAAACCACATTTAAACTGGTTTAATTGCATCCACACTAGGTAGGTTGTGCTGCATTAGCTATCCTGGCATTTTGTGCTGCTTTAACTACATACTCTAACTTCTGAAATCCTGCACACATTTATTATCAGCTGTCTCACTGACTGCTATGACTTTCTCTGACTTCAGTGGGTCTATTCATGGTAATAAACACTATGCCCAGTGGTAAAAATGTTGGCAGGATTGCTCAACTGGAGAGACCAAACTTTACAGCACCACCTCAAACTACATTGGCAGTTTGCCGGGAGCCTGAGGATTGCACCTTTTTGGCATATAAATGCACATGGTCATTAGAATTGCTTGCATGGGGCTCTCAGCAATGTGCATAGCCATGTGACTAGCCTCTGAATATACACAATAAGCAGAGTACATAGTGACCCAAAGTGAAGAATGAAGAGGACTGAAAAGTCGCCACTAACTCAGCGCTTTATTGCATGTATTTGCATGATGTTCGCTCTGTCACAGTTAATGGTTTCATGTTCCAAGCACAATTTTCTGGCTTACATTTTGCTGCCCATAGTAAAAGCTTCTTCAGAAATAATTCATCACTGGACCAAAATCTCGTGAACATTCTAACTATTCACATACTCACAAGGATTAGTGGAAAAGCAGTGCTTGGCAGTGCAGGACGCTCAATTAGTTGGTCTGCAATTGAGCAGAGTAGCAACATATGCAAACTATTGGGCTCAGACCCCCAAATCCTATCAAACTGCTCAGATGGGACCATATGATCCTTATGCGCATAAGATGATTATGCAAGTAAGGGATAGGGCCTGAATTGGGTGGAGTGCATTAAGCTTATATTTCTAATGGATTAATAGAAATTTCTTCTTGTTTGAGGCCATGAGCAATAACAAATTGTAGCTGATCCACTTTGTCCTCACACAGCTGTTTAAAACCCCTATTTAGGACTCTGTGGAGCACATGCTTAGGCACTATTCTACATACTAAAATCAAGGAAAAGAAGGATTTGGCAATGGCCGTTTTACAAAATAGTACAAGTTGGTGTGAGTGGATTTCTTTTTAAGTTAAATCTGTTGATTTGAAGTCTTTCCAGAGATTTGAATGAGAGCTGGATTGATTCCTGAATGAGGAAATGTACGTTAGTTTACATGACTGGGAGTCAGAGCTTCTGCATTCCCCACTCTGCTAATGACTAGAGCTGTGATTCTGGACAAGTCATTTTCTGCTCTCTGCCTCATTTTTTCCAGCTGTAACATGGGAATAATGATACTTCCCTACCCTCACAGGGTCATTGTGAGAATTATTAACTACAGTTTGCAAAGAGCTTTGAGACCTTCATATGGAGAGCACTATAGAAGAGCCAGTTATTATAGTTATGTTTGTTGTTTTCCTCCTTTTAGAAATAAACCACATGGCTGCATTAAAAATACCCATCTCATGGGATTTAGGATGTGCCACTTGCATGGTATGTGGAGGCAAAAGAGTTAATCATATATAATGTGATATAATATACGCTTCTTATAAGTGTAGCATGGTTACACAACAACATTATAAGTTAATTGCTTGCCACATCTCTTTTAAATCAAAACCACACTTGAGTTATGCAAGCAAAGAAAAGTAGTTGACAGTGGTCAGACCTCTTGTTTGTGCATTTATGTAACTTAAGAAAGCACAGTCAAACCCATTTAAAAAACAAAACATTTTGTTAATTACAAACAAACCTTTCCCTTTTATTCCATGCTTCAGGCAAAACCAATTTTTTATGAATGAGTTGTAAACCCCAGAGAAATGAAGTGTTATAATGGAATGCCTGGCAGACATAGAAGTAGTACCAGAGGCGATAGAATAGGCAGGGTATTGTAAAGAGATTTTTTTGTCCTGCCCTAGTGAAAGACAGTGAAATTTCCTGGATCATCCAAAACCAAAGGTCAAGAATCTGTTATGTTTAATGTGTTCGTGTGAATTTCTGGTACACTGAGATCCAATGATATTCTTTGCTCTATTTGGAGCATGCCCTGTGATCCGAGAGGTCCTGTAGGCCACGCTGACCAGGAGCCCACTGACCTTTGAGCTAAAAAAAAATGTTCAGAGCATCTTGCTCGTTCGTAATGGTATATGTTTGTGTGAGTCATGGATTATAACCAAGGGGATCTCCAAGAATTTAACCGGCTTTGCAGCCAGCTGCTCCAATGTGATTCTTGGCCCACAGAGGCTGGGTATAATATTACCAATTTAAAGCATGACAGGAAAAGGCTGCAAATGCCCTTTCAAAACAGCAGGACACAGAGCAATTAATGTTATTAGGCCACCGGTCAGGAGAGGATGCAGAGTTTATATATACCCTTGCTCTACCAAAGGCCAAATGTAGGACATAAGGAAGAGAGCCAATGGAAATCAGTAGAGTGAGAAACACCCAAAAGGCTGTGTGAACTCTCTGGGTTTGGTTAACATTTCAGAGGCTTCTGATGCTTGTAAAGTAGAAAGTGTTGTAACCATTGAGTGCGCATGCAGTGAAAGGCAGGGACAGTCACATTCAAATTTTCAGATTATAATAATGTATGTTCTTTTGGATCCCCCTTGGTGGGGTTCCAACATGCCCATAGGCTTTCCTGAACAACTTGGGCTGGGCTCCTACTTTTCTTCCTGACTGGGAAAAACAAAGGGATGGAGCCCACTCAAACACCAGCTCCTGGTAAGCAAGAGTACCACCACCTTACCGCCACCCTCTACCCCACACCTCATCCCTCACAATAAACTGCAAGTCTGTGATCCTCTCTCGATGAAGAAAGAATCAGTCAACACAGCTAGAAAGACAAGATGGGTGAAGCAATATCTTGTATTGGACCAACTTCTGTTGCTGAAAGAGACAAGCTTTTGAGCTTACACAGAGCTCTTCTTCAGATCTGGGGCTAGCCCTCAGAGTGTCACAGCTAAATACAAATTGGAACAAAGTGTGTAGCATAAGGGCTTAACATGTCATAAGAGACCATTCAAGCTGACATGGGCAGTTAACACCTCTGCAGTCATAGCAAAAAAAGGTTAGTGGGTTATAGATCATTGTTAATGAGTCATAAATCCAGTGGCTTTTTAAGTCCATGATTTTTTAGTGTCGAACAAGTAATGAATTTAAGCTCCCAGGTTCATCTTTAGAAGGTGTTGTTTGGGTTTCTGTTGAGGATGAGGAGTGAGTGGTCAGATATGGAGGAATCATTTTGTGATAATTGTTCATCCATGGGTGATATGTTGTTTTGGTCTTTTATTATTTTTCTGTACAAATTCATTTCAGAACACAGTGGTTGTCAGGTTTCATCCACATAGCTGTTATTGGGGCATTTAATGCATTAGGTGAGATATGACACATGCAGGATACATAGATCTTGAAAGGTGTGTTGTGGGGATTTCAGAAAACTAAGGAACCATCTCCTGCAACTCGTACTCCGGAAGGGACCACTTTAAATAAATCACATGCTCCCACACTCAGGAAACCTCCCTGGAGATCATGCAAGAAACCCAAAACAACTAACAAAAAACCCTGATGACCACCATCCAATACAAAAACAAAAAGTGGAACCAACTACAACAATTCTGCAATCCAAAGAACACCACCTTTGGCAGAAACCATGACCCATCATATGGACACTAAATAGCACCCCAACATCATCAATTTATCAAGACCACTCCTAACTGGAGCTGAATTATCTGTACTCTCCCAGGGACTGAATCTCTGCCCCACCACAGAACCTGATACCATACTAATGTGGGGAACTACAAGAATTATCTCGTCTACTCCACATCGAAGAATTCTTTCACAATAGAAGGGACACCACCCACAGCTATCACGTTGTTATTAACAGTCAGAAGAAAAAATAATCATCTGACTGGACATACCACAGTTGGCAAAACAACACACTTCCTCATTATGTTGATTGCTTCAGGAAAAAAGGTTGTCTATGAAATCCTTAACAAACATCACATCCACAACAATCTCACCACCACTGAGAGGATAGCTGTGCAATCCGAGCACCAGACAGTGATCAAACTAGCAGACAAAAGGGTCCTCAACTTTGATGACTATGACACCACCTGCTATAAGAACTCAAAGACGCCACACCATAATTCACCCAGGAATTTAAGGATATCATCAAATCTTTCCTCAAACAACTCCAAGAGAAACTCTACAATCTCATCTCCCACATATTCACTCCAAGGACCTTCCGCATGCTTTCCAAGATTCTCAAAAAAGGCAACCCAGGCAGAACCATCATATCTGGTCATGGCACACTTACTGCAAAATATTGGGACTCATAGAAACCATCCTCAAACCACTCACCACACAAAAGCCCAGTTTCCAGCAGGACATAACCAACTTCTTCCAGAAAATCTGAAATATTAACACCCTACCTCAGAACACCATCTTGGCACCATGGTACCTTCCTGTATACCAACATCCCTCACAATGACAGCCCTGCTACTTGCCTCAAATATCTAGAAGTCAATGGATGACATTCAGATATCCACCTCAAGCATATGGCCAAACTCATCCATTTCATCCTTATCTATAACAATTTTACATTCAACAATGAACACTTTGCCCAAACAATGGGAACAATCATGCATACTAAGATGGCTCTTCGGTATGCTAATTTCTTCCTGGGTCACCTGGAGGAAGTATTTCTGGACAAATGCACCACAAAACCAATGATATACCTGAGATATATCAATGATATTTTCAACATCTGGGCAGATGACCTAAACTCCCTCATAGATTTCCACCACAATTTCAACAACTATGAACTCTCTACTGCACCAGCATCAATCTCCTGAACTCCACAAACAGCTTCAACAATGGAGTCCTACAGACAATAATTTACAAGAAACCCACAGATCACCACACTTACCTTCACAGATCCAGTAACCACTCCAAACACACCAACAAATCTGTTATCTACAGCTAGGCACACAGATACCACAGAATATGCTCTGAGGAGAAAGTCCAGGACACATATTTTACCACACTTGAAACCACCTTCACCTAAGACACTTCAAGAGAGAAGTTGATTGCATCATGGAAAGGGCCACCCAAATACCCTGAGATAACCTGCTTCTATAAAGATAAAAAAACAAACAAATCTCCGACTGCATAGCCATAGTTGTCACCTAACACCCCGCACTGGAACCCTTACAGGTTAGCATTAAACAGTTACAATCCATATGTGGTGCAGATCACATCCTAAAATAAGTCTTTGCCAAGTACCCTCTTCTGGCCTTTAAACAACCCCCAGCCTTGCCAAGATAAGCAGCAGCAGTAAGCTCCCCACAGATCAGGACCCACCTGTCAGGCTGTTTGGAGTGGCTCACCACTGTGAATGCAGCTCAATATGTTCTCTATGGCTGACCGATGCCAAGCAGCATGAGGATCTCTTGTTTATGTTTTTCCCCTCAGAGTGCAGACAGCATAAAGATTCCACTTGCTCTTTGTCAGGGACTTTTATCACCTTCACCCCAGAATCCAAGCTGATGGGCTGAGTTCATGCACAGGCCTCCCCTTCCTGGAAGGAATGAGGAATGCAATCTACAAGGTCTCTGTTCTTTGATGCTAACAATGCCTCATTTGCCTTCAATGGGCCATCTTGTGTGCAGTAGGAGCACTTTACCTTCATTAATGCTGCTTTTCCTGTTTGGTGAGTTACACAATGGCAGAGGTTTACAATGCAAACACTCAATATAACTTTATACCTTGGGATACAATATTATAAGCAGAATTAATATATGCAGCATCCTACAAGCATTTATAAAGTCTAAACACATTCTTATAACACTAATATCTATTTTAACTATACCAACCCACAGGTGACCTAGACTGGTTTCTAGCTATGCATTTGTCAGTGTTCACTGAGATTTGACCTAAGCTGGCACCGGGTCTGCCAGTATTACACCACCAACTCAAAGCATGAGCAGGCCCTGCCATAACAACAGATTCAAACCCTGCAGACATATCTCCACTGACCTGTATGATGCTTAATACAACCCACAACACACCTTTCAAAATCCATGGGTTCTACATTATCACAATATGTGGTGTACCTCATCCAGTAAACTAAATGCCCCGATAGCAACTTTATGTGTGAAACCAAACAATCATTGTCCTCTTGAATGAACTCACACAGAAAAATAACACCGTATCACCTGAGGCAAACACTTTTCACAAAAAGGTCACTCCATATCTGACCTCTCGGACCTCATCCTCAAAGGAAACCTGCATGATACCTTCAGAAGATGAGCCTGGGAGCTAAGATGCACAACTTTGTTAAACACTAAGGCCTGGTCTACACTAAAAAGTTAAGTTGACTCAACTACATTGTTCAGGGGAGTGAACAATCCATACCCCTAAGCTATGTAGTTAAACCAACCTAATTCCCAGTGTAGACAGCACTGGGTGACAGAAGAATTCTTCTGTTGACTTAGCTACCACTTCTCAGAGAGGTGGATTACCTATGCCAAGAGGAGAATCCCTACCATTGTTGTAGGGAATACCTACACTGAAGTGCTACAGTGGTGTTGCTATACCACTGTAGATTTCAAGCGCAGACAACCCTCTACAAAATCATGGCCTTAATAATGACTCTGGATTTATGGCTCATTATAACAATCTATAGTCCACCAACCCCCTTTTCCCTCTGTCTGCAGAGGTGTTAACTGCCCACTACATGTTGAATGGTCTTTTACATGTTAACTCCTTTATTTATCCCATCTTGTATTTATCTGTGACACTCTGAGGACCTTTCTCAGCCCTGTAGGAGAGCTCTGTGTAAGCTCAAAAGCTTGTCTCTTTCACCCACAGAAGTTGGTTCTCTAAAAGATATAACCTCACTCACCTTGTCTCTCTCATATCTTGGGACCAACACAGCTACAACAACACTGCTGTCAACGATGCTGGCATTTAAATGATCATCAGGGGCCATCTGAGCTAACATCTCAGTGAAATGAATGGGACAGATCACACCGCTCAGAGCTATTGTTCTAGGTTCTCTGTAGACGCATGTAGACAGGACTCTGTCAGTTACACTCAGGCCTGGTCTACACTTAAAAGTTAGGTTGACATAGTTACAGCTCTCAGGAATGTGAAAAATTCATACTCCTGACCACCCGAGCTCTATTGAGTTAGCCCTGGGTGTAGATGCAGCTAGGTCAATAGAAGCATTCAATTGTCACTCAGGGAGGTGAAGTTCCTTCAGCAATAGAAAAACCCTCCTGTTTCTGTAGGAAGTGTGTCAACTAGGGCACCACCGTGGCATAGTATGATGTCTTAGCTGAGCCGCAGTAGTGCTCAGCGTGTAGATATGGCCTACGGTCACATTTTGGGGGTTTTCTTCACAATCATAATAGCTAGAGACTAGCTTGGAAAGAAAGAATGAAAGAAAGCTGAGAATCTGGAGAACAAGCTAGTATTTCAGAGAGGTGCCAGGATGGTGTATAGCTGTGTGCCAGCTATTTCACAGCCCTGCGTCTAAGCACGTGTCTGCATTGGGGATTCTTGAGTGGCTGAATTTTTTTGAAACGACGGTATCATTTTATCTTTAACAACTGGGCCAAGTCTACATCACAAACTTCTGCCAGCATAGCTATGTTCATCAGGGGTGTGAAGCAGTGTGGCCCTTGACTAACATAGCTATGTTAGTAAAATCCCCTAGTATAGATGCAGTTATACTGGCAAAGCTGCTCTGTTTTCAGTATCGCTGAAATAAATTACATTGGCAAAAGCAGAGTTTTGCCAGGATAAATCATGTCTACCCTAGCAGTGTTTTGCCAGTAGTGTATACCTGTACAGCAATAACAGCAAACCATTCTTAGTGTAGACATGGCCTAGTGTTTGAATTATGTCTGGATGATCTGGTGTGATGTTAGAAATTTAGCTGCTGGGGTTTGCGGTTTGAGGCAAAACCCATAAATTCTAAAGACCAAAGCAATGTAGAAATTGCAGCAAAATACTCCAGAATACAATACACTCTAGTGCAGCATACTGCAATACAGCACAGTTAACCTAATTTTGTATAGTGACTTTCTTCAAAATGTATCTCAACGCACTGTTTATAGCATTAAAATAACATATGTACAGAGAAACGAAATGAAGAGATGCAGATACAAAAGAGTTGAGGGAGGGTTTTATTTCGCTATTAAAATAAATGGGGAGTTCCCGAGGTACACAGTATGATGGAGTTTTTAAAGGAGAAGGCTAGTAAAGTTGGCTCTTATGTGACAATTCATGTTCACAGCCATCTGTCTGGTCTGAGTGATTGTACCAGGATCTTCAGCTGAGGCCATTGACTTCTTTCCATGGCAAGTTATGGCATCCGAGTAACTCACAGATGTGTGCATGAAGAAACAAACAACTGAAGCGAGGCTAATCTTTCTTAATGAGTCTTTTTAATGGCCTTCATCTTGTACACTAGCGCATACGTGTGTCTTGAGGTTGTGCTTTATAGTATGTCTATGTGAGGGAACAATGTAAAATTGTTAACAAAGGGCCCAATTCTGCAAAATGCTGAACCTCTCTAGGAGCTCCTGATGCCTTACAATTCCCTGTGAAGTCCATGGGAATTTTAGGTGTTGAGCACGTTGCAGAATTTGGTCCCGTTTTTGAATATCTCCCCACATGTGCTGTGCTTCTTTTCCCGCTATGATCATGCCCCCTATTGCACTTAGGGGCTTTTGGGGCAGGTTCTTCTGGAAATCTCAGACACCTCTCAGTTTGTAAGAAGCCCGAGTTTCTGATAGGGCAAGTGCTCAGCTAGGAAGCCAGTTATGCTGGGATGGCCAGTAGAAATCAAAGCGTATTTCACAACAGCATAAATGTACAGCCATAACCCCAGGCTCTAGACCACACCTTTCTGTAGGTGCCAGTCATTCCTGGAGAGGGGATAATCCAATTGCCCTGTACCTGAGAGCAAGACACCTGCCCTCTACCCTCCAGACATCGATACTGCCCACCTCGTTTACATTATCAGAGTAATCAGACATCATCTGATTTTTCTCCATGATTTTTAAGTGTAGACAAGCTCCCCTTGTTTCTAAGGGGCAATATCCCAGGGACCCCAGCCATCAAAACAGGCAGCTCGTTACAGCATGTTTCTTTAAATCTGAGAAGAAACCTTAATTACAGGCTGTAATGTGCCTGAACAGCCTCCTCTTTATCTGTGCAGTTTTCTGCGTCCTTGCCTGACTCAAGGCACTGAACCTTTCCCTTGCATTTCTACTTTAGTTCACTGACCTCATATCTCTCTAAAGCAATTTGTTCCTTTGAAGGAGATCTAGGTGGATCAAACTAGAAAGCTATTTACTTTTAGTGACCAAACACAGCAATCTCCCAGTGTACGTTACACTAGCACTCTCTCTGCTTACCTTGGTGTACCGTACCACTGCTGGCTGCTGCACTTGACTTACGGTGCCTGTCATATTGTATTGATGTCATCAAGCTGTACCCTTGTAATGCTGCCTTGCTCCTTTGATCCTGCTGCTGGTCCTTTCCTAGGAGCATTCCTTAGCTTCTCCTACAATCAGATTGCTTACCTGGCTAGTCTGTGGTTAACAATGTCATGTCATGCAGCAGGGGCCACACTATCTTTCCATTTGTCACTCAGGTATTTTGTATTTGTCTCCTACAGATGAGCAGAAACTTAAACTGAGCCGTCCCTAAACGCATGAGGCAGATTCATTCAGGCAGTGCTGGGAACCCCGTGGGCTGACCCGCTTGTCCTGGGGAAGCCTGACTCTTAAGGAGAATGATGCAGGCAATGCAGCAAAGTCTGAGCCCCTCCCATCTGAGCAGGAATCTCCTTCCCTTTAATAACCCATATAGCTCTCCTCTCCACATTCCTGCTCGCAGCATGTGCCTGCTGGTGCCATCAGGGAGCCAGACAGTTTGGAAGGCAAATAAACATGTTATCTCAGCCCAGGGGAGAATAAAACTCAAATCCCACAGGCGCTAGAGCAGCTCAGTCGAAAGGTGCCGCCCATCCAGCCCTTTAGCTGGATGTGTCCTGCTCGCAGGGAAGCCAGGGGGAGTTTTGCCATTGATTTCAACAGAAGTGGTACCTAGTCCTTTGGGCCTGATCCAGCCAGGCCCTGCGTCCCCTCAGATCCCATTGGAGTCAGTGGGAGTTGAGGGCTCTTGAGGCACCGAAGGCCTTCTCAGATCAGGCTCCAAAACTAAATTGCTCAGGGCAGGGCCCTGGTCTTCCTTTGTATCATGTTGAGCATTGAGCTCCCTGTTGAGTGTTCAGCAAATAATAGCTAATAATAATAAGCCAATCCATAGTCAGTCACAGGAGGCATAAACAGCTTGCATGGCTGGCTCAGCATTTCTAGTGCAGGTGTCCCCAGCAGGGCAGGGGCACACAGGGCCTTTTGGAGAATGAGCTAAGCTTTTCACAGCCAATTCAAACCACACGCAAACGGCCCTGGTGAGGAGAGAGGCTATGAAATGCTGAGGTTTGTCTCCAGATGGCTAGGGTGGGATCTGCCCTGGATGAGGACTAGCACTCAGCCAAACAGATGTAGTAACCAAGGGCTGGCGGGGGGAGAAGAGGGAGAGTTTTCCCAGTGCATATGTTAATGTATAAATGAGGCTCGTGCATATAGATATCCCTGAGTGCGCTCCCATTTGTTCCTGTACGCAGACATTTCTCTCTGCACCAATCCCCTCCGGTGCACTGATAGCCTGGTGTGTGCACGGCTCTTCTCTCATGCATTCAGATGTCCCCATGTGTGACGGTATCTGGGTGTGCATGGTGCTATCTCCACAGTGGTGAGCACCGCCTCTCCATGCCTGAACTAACTCAGCCTTATCACTAAAGATAGCTGCTAGTTATCTGCTCTCAGATTTTAACCATGGTTTTGAGGGCTTGGGATGCCTTTCTGTGGCCAAAATTGGAACCCAAGGAACCATCTCCCAGGCCCCACTCTTCTCTGACCACCAGAACACAGAAATCCCAGGCACCTCTCCTTGGGGGGTTGGGTTGGTTTTGATCTGAGAGCTGAGATCACTATTTTCCTTCACCTCCCTCTGTTTATCCGTCCCCTCTGATGGAGTGTCATTATCTCATGGAACAGGCCCCAGCTCCCTCCTCAGTGTCAGCAAGTGCTGAGTGGGTAAGACGAATGAAGCAGTGGTGGATCCAGCTATCTGTGGAACTAGGACTTCTTGTTCTTTAAACTGCAATTGTTGGCAATGCCATCCCTAGGCCCCATCCCTTTTCCTCATGGTTCAGGTCCCCGAGCTATCCTCGGTAGTCTGTATCCCATTTTATTATAGCAAAGAGCCTAAAACCCTCATTGGCCCCAGCTTTAGATCCGCCCTTCTCTTTTCTTTATATTTGCTCTCAAAAATCCTGCCCCACCACCGTACTGCCCTAGAACAATCATTCTGAAATACTGGTACATGCATTGCCATTCTGGGCACAGTAGGCTTCGGAGAGTGGGTCTCTGAATACACCATCCCTCCCCTAGGTGATGGGCTTGGCTCCCAGTGCCACGGCTATCTATTACCCCATTTGCTTGTGCCTTCTCTAACTCCAGCTGAGCTTAGACACTCCAGACCCAAGTGCCCTCAGCACCAGTGTGGGTTAGAGCTTGCACAGTTGAATCGAAGGCCACTGGTCACTACAGCCAAAGTTGAAGGGCATAGCTATACTGCAAGAAAAACCCAGCGGCTGCAAGTCTCGGAGCCTGGGTCAGTTGATTCTGGCTCATGCGGCTCATGCTACAGGGCTCCAAAAGGCAATGAAGACGTTCCTGCTTGGGCTGGAGCCTGGGTTCTGAGACCCAGGCTCTTAGAATTGCTACAGTGGCTTTTTCAGGGTTTCTTGCTGTGTAGTCGTACTCTTAGACTGCTAGATTGGTACAGTTGTCCCAAATGATCAGAGTCCGATGGTATAGACCATCTGCATTCCTGCCTTTCACCTGCCTTGCGGCAGGGCCCAAGCATAATTTTTTTGGGCCCAGTACAAACTTGTAACACGGGCCCCCTCCCACACACATACCCATGGGGGTTGCAGCCTGGGCTGGGCCTCGCAGGGCCTCCGGGCCCTGGTAAAGTGTACTCTTCCCCTCCCCCCGACCCCCACGTGGGGGCCCTGCCTAGCAAATGAAAAAAGGTTGAAAACCACTGCACTACAGCAATGGAAAACCTCCTTCTGTTGCTGTGATAAGTGTATGCATGACAGTGGTAGCTGCAGTGCTGCAACTACGCTGCTGCAGCACTTGTAGTATGGACATACCCTGCAACAGATGAGGTTGATAGACTCTGTATTAAGTGAGCAAACAGCTGGAGACACATGGAGCATGTGAAATGCTTGGTTGTCTTGCTTGTAATTCCTTAGCACACCCACTCAACAGCAGGGTTTTAACACAACTGCTTTGGTAGATCCACTCACATGACTTACAGCTGTTGCTGTGTCTGTGCATTATGAGAAACCCTCAAGCACACACCTCCGAATACTCTGCATAGCTGTTGGAGATCATGGAAAGGGGTGGAGTTAGAAGGGTTATCCTGCCTGGTTCAACTGAAACAAAAAGAATCTTAACAATGGTATTGGTCCATCCCTGGATTGAAATGGTAGCATTATCAATAATAATGCAGAAAAGACAGATATGTTAAATAAATATTTCTGCTTCCACTGCACTCGTATCTCAGGGGAATGTTAAACAGCAGGCTATTAAAGTTAGACTTTTTAAAATCAGCAGCTCCAGATAAGTAGCATCCAAGAGTTTTAAAAGAGTTGGCCAAGGAGCTCACTGGCCCAGTAATGTTGATTTTCAATAAGTCTTGGAACACTGGGGAAGTTCCAGAAGACGGGAAGAAAGCTAATGTAGTGCCAATATTTAAAAAGGATAAATGGGATGGCCTGGATAATTATAGGCCTGTCAGTCTGATATCAGTCCCAGGCAAGACAATGGAGCAGCTAATATGGGAAAAGAATTAAAGGAGGGTAATGGAATTAATGCCAATCAACATGGGTTTATGGAAAATAGATTCTATCAAAGTAACTTGATATCTTTTTTATAAGATTACAAATTTGGTTGATGATAGTGTTGATGTAAGACTGCTGTAAAGTATTTGATTTGGAGCACTGCATGACATTTTGATTAAAAAACTAGAATGATATAAAATTAACATGGCACACATTAAATGGATTTATAGCTGGCAAACTGATAGGTCTCAAAATGTAATTTTAAACAAGGAATTGTCACGGAGTGGGTGGGTTTCTGGTGTGGTCCTGCAGAAATCAGCACTTGGCTCTATGCTATTGAAGATGGCCTAGAAGAAAACATAAAATCCTTGCTAATAAAGTTTGCAGATGACACAAAACTGGGGGGAGTGATAAATAATGAAGAGAAGATGTCACTGACACAGAACGGTGTGGATCACTTGAAAAGCTGGGAGCAGGCAAACAATGTGCATTTTAACACAGATAAATGTAAAGTATATACCTAGGAACAAAGAATGTAGACCATGTTTACGGGACGGGGGACTCTTTCCTGGGAAGCAGTGACTCTGAAAAAGATTTGGGGGTTGGGGTGGATAATCAGCTGTACCTGAGCTCTCGGTGTCATGCTATGGCCAAAAGAGCTTTGATGCAATCCTTGAATGCATAAAATGGGAATTTCAAGTAGGAGCAGAGAGATTATTTTTCTTCTGTACATGGCACTAGTGTGACTGCTGTTGGATTACTATGTCCAGTTCTGGGATCTACAGTTCAAAAAGGATCAGCTGGAAAGGGTTCAGAGAAGACTCATGAGAAGGATTAAAGGATAAGAAAACCTGTTTTTTAATGAAAAAACAAAAACCCTGTAGCACTTTAAAGACTAACAAACTTCTGCAGGTATAAGCTTTCATGGGCTGCAACCCACTTGTTAGATGCAAGAAATAGAAATCAGATAGGGGGTATATATATACATCCAAGGGTAAGAAACAACAATGGGGTGGTAAGTGTTAGCAAAAGTCCATTCAGTTAGGGTAGATGAGGCCTATTCACAACCATTGATTAGAAGGTGAGAATGTGTGAACAGTGACAATTACTTCTTGTAATAAGATAACCATTCCAAGTCCCTGTTCAGACCCACTCTGATTGTATCAAGTTTACAGATGAGTTCCAGCTCTGCAGTTTCTGGCTGAAGTCTGTTTTTGAAGTTTTTTTGTAGCAGTATGGCAACTTTCAAGTCTGCTACAGAGTGTCCTGGGAGACTGAAGTGCTCTCCTGCTGGTTTATGGATGTTACCATTTTTTATGTCTGATTTGTGTCCATTTACTCTTTTGTGTAGTGACAGTCCAGTTTGGCCAAATAGACTCAAGGTGCTCAATCTAGTGAGTTTGAGCAAGAGATGGTAAGGGGTGACTTGATTGCCATCTATAACTACCTACATGGGGAACAAACTTGATAATGGGCTCTTCAGTTCAGCAAAGAAAAGCATAATACAATCCAATGGCTGGCAGTTGAAGCGAGTTAAATTCAGACTGGAAATAAGGCATGCATTTTTTAACAGTGTGGGTGGTAATTAACCAGTGGAATGATTTACTGACAGTTCTGGTGGATTCTCCATCGTCACCAGCAAGACACTGTGTTTTTCTAAAAGATCTGCTCTAGGAATTGTTTTGGAGTAGTTCTATGGCTGGGTTATACAGGAGGCCAGACTAGAGGGTCACAGTGGTCCCTTTGGCCTTGGAATATATGAAGCTGCGAACTCTGTGACTCCCCTTCCACACTAGTTCAAAGATACCTAAGCGGAAGACTTTGCCTCACGCATTGCAATGTGATCAGTGCTTGCAAGACTCTAGAGACAGCTGCTGTGGGTGGAATGAATATGGGACAGGCCTTGAAAACTTGGGGTGCCCCAGCCAATGGTTTGTTGCAATGCCTATGGCCCAGTGTAGACACACACTGCTGTTTTTTAACCACCTCAGCATTGCCGTGTCTGCGGGCAATAGACAATTCAACTCAATAAATAAATAAATCAATAAATAAAACCACACTTCTCTCTCCTGCCAAGTAGCTTCTCCAATTGATTTTAGTGATTTGCCCCCCTTTGATGTGTGAACTCAGCAGCTAACTGAGCCTGGAGTCATTAGAATCCTTCTTAGCCTGAGCAAATTTTCCTCCCTACTTCTTCACGTCCCCCATTCTTCCAATTACTCCTGTCTCCCCCTCCCCCGCTGCACACCCTATATTTGCAGCCTTCCTGGATGAAAGAAACAAAACTCCCTGTTAGAAACCTAGGCGAGCACTGAGTGATTATCAATCTCCTGTTAGCAATGAGGTCTCTTGCAATGAAAAGGTAAATTAGCTGCCCTAAGCAAGCCACAGCACCATGTGTAATATTAATGGAAGAGCTCTTGCTGCAAGGAACTGGTTGGGAATGTCAGACAAGCTTGGAGAAGGCATGACCAGGTTGCTGGCACGTCACCTTCCTTATGTTGCTTCCCTCAAGTGGTGACTTGACACTTCTATAGACGTTACATGTATTAGAACCTTATTAGAAAGGCTCAAGACTATGGGGCCTGATCCTGCGAAGTGCTGAGTGCCTCCTGCAAGTTACATGGTGCCCTCATCTCCCAGTCAGGCCACTGAGAGCTGGGGACCCTCAGGACCTCACAGAACCAGCTCCTATGTGAACACCTGCTCCCTGCAAATGCTTATTTCACACGTAGCAACTCCATGCCCAGAGCTGGCCTGCAACAGAAAAAATGCAGCAGAATCACAGCTCACACAATCCTCACAGCGCTTGGAAGTGTCCAGGTGACTAAAAATCTGCAAGAGCCTATCATTTTTCCCCCTCATCCCCACCACTTCCTTGTCTGGATTCCCAAATCCTCCCCTACTTACTTTTTGTCTGACTCCTTCCAAGGAAACACCTTATAAATATAATTGTGTGGGGTATGTGTGTGTGTAAATATTTACTGTTTAGTACAAATGATGACATAGATTGACTTCCTAATAACCACATCATATCATTCAGTACAACGTAGTGTGACTGGATTGCAATATGTTATTCCAGAAAAACGCTCACATCACTACAGCACAGTGCACATATCTTTGTCTAATCCTCTCTCTTCTGTACACTGTAGACCTGATTGTCAAAAAGTTAGGCAGACAATTGTATATCTGTTGTGCATGCACTCTTACCACAACTGTGTGCACAGATTGAGCATTTCCATGAACAAAGCCGACAGTGTGTTTTGCATAAAAACAAATATCCAATTTTCACATTCAGTTGAGGGTAATAGAGTGAATAAATTAGACATGTATTTGCATGCACATTTGTGCACCTAACTTTTTCAAAATCAAATCTCTCTTTCTCTCTCTCTCTCTCTCTCTCTCTCTATGTGTGTGTGTCTGTCTGACTGTCTCTTGCTTTTTGTATACTCCCCCTCGCCCACACCCCCACACTGATGCAAAAACCAGGACCTAGAGAAGAAACATGACTGTGTGGGACCTATTCTTACCAGCTAAGGGATAGGAATATAAAGCATACAGTATAGACATTTTCCTGTTAGTAACCCATGGATGACAATACAAAGAAAAATTAGAGAAGCAATAAACTTGTTTGCTTAAAATAGTCTACCAAAGAAGAGCACCATAGACACCAGAATAAGAGGGGAAAGGGCAATGATTGGAGAAATGCCCATTCCTGCTCTACTGGAGCAGATTGTAAACTCTCTGGGTGAGAGAACATCTCTTCCTCCGTGGGTTTTACATTGTCAGTGCTTGGCAAATAACAAACATTAATAACACAATAAGATCCACCCCTTCATGCAGTCCTTCAAACAAACCAAAACCAATTTTTTTCCCTTAATTTCCAAAATGTTTAGTAAACCTTTTAATTTTTGTTTTTCTTTTTGGTTCTCTCTGGCCCAGAAATGTAGACCACCCCAAGAAAGACGGCTCTTCTTGTACCGCTGACTCCTCCGGAAGTAGAAAGCACTGGAAATCTCAGGAGAGCAGATGCTCTTATGTGAACCCAGAGGTTCAGATTTGAAGATGCAGGCCTTGTCTGCGTTGTGGGTTTAGCTACCAGTGCAGTGAACCTGATGGAGCTGCAGCAATGCAGACCATTAACTGGGGTAAATGGCACCAGTTCAAGTCAGAGTTTATACCACGCAGTGTATCTACGTGAGGGCTTGCAATGGTACAGCTGCAACAGTGTAGGTATGCCTGTGGCCAAAACACCAGCGTAGAGAAGGCTGTAGATAAGATTCCAAATTACAAGGTGCGTTTCCTAAAGGAAACTCTGAAATGGTCCTGGTTCTCCCATTCCTAACGGTACGTTTACACAGGGCTCAGAAGCTAGCTCGCTTTGTTTCAGAGGGTTGTGGAGGGTTGGCTCAGCTGTGCCTGAAGGTCTTTGGCTGAAACTCAAAGTGCTGGCAAATCAGCTTTGATGCACTTGGAGTATCCCTCTAAGCCTGTACACTGCACAGGACCTTGTGCATCTGCGTAGTACGGTGAAGCTACAGATACTGCTTGTTAGCACTCTGCTTATGTCCTGATGAACCAGCCTGAAGATTACAGCCATTCATACCCGTCTGGGCTCACATAGACGGTCCTGTTAAAAGCAGAGACATGGCATAATGGTCAAAGCAGGAATGCATACGGAGCTGCAGCTGGGAAAAAGGCCAATTAAGACTATAGAATTTGGCTCATAACCATGAATGCATCTCTGCATTCTGCCTTTGCTATCTCTCCAGTTGCACTTTCGCCCACATTCTTTGTGCTATTCCATTCAAAGGGTCATGTGAGCCAGAGCGGATCTGATCCTTGGGATCCACACCAGGCCATCTGAGGTGGCCCAATGGAGCAGTGAGTCAGTGATCAAGAGCCTACCCAGGCTGGGGAAGAGCTAGTAGTCTAGGACTAGGCATCAGGAAGGAAGAATTAGGGTGTAGGTGGGGCGTGGGTCAATGTCATTTGGAAGAGCTCTTGGACACCACAATAATGATGTGACAAGGACAATTATAATAGGTGCAGCAGCACAAGGACCCGAACAGAACCGTTTGTGGATCAGCATCCCACTTACTCTCCGGACTTTCCCCACATTCTCACACATCCTGGATCTTTGATCCGCAGGCGATTTGGTGAGTATCCTACAGCCTTTAGTATCAGTTCCACTCTACCACAGAAGCACTCCCTTTGCGTGGGAGAGTATGTGAGCAGAGCTTACGCTCGTTGGGAGTGTGGATGTAAACAGGACTTAAATGTATCATAATCGCTGGTTCTTTGCCCTCTGTAGACAAGACAGAGTGAGAACCAATCTCTAGTTATTTCCTTTTTTCTGCTCACTTCCCTGTCTTTTCCCATTACGCTGTGGTTCAGAGTGAAGCAAGACACTAGATTTCAAATAACCAGTGTGTCCAAACGCATGATCCATTACTGATCCTGGGGGCAGATTTTTTTGGTCAGATAACATAATTTCTCCATGTCATCATTTCCCTGCCTTCCCTCTCACTCTTCACAGTTCCCAACATGGACTGTCGGATTCTTGTTTGTACAGTTTTGTTATTCTTAGAATCTGAAATTAGAGCTCAGAAAGGCTCCCATGGTGCCCATCTCCTGGGGGCCAGTACAGGATTGTTTACTACACAATATTTTCCAGCACTTTGTCCAGTCTAGTTTTAGCTGACCCAAGTGATGGAGCTTCTACCACTTCCCTTGGGAGAACTAATACTGCTCACTGTCCAGACAGAAGCTTTTCAGCTTAATTTTATCCTTGTTTTATTCTTGCATAGCAGCGACGGAGGGTGCGAGACACTGTGTTATTCAGTATTATTGTTCTCTTCTTTTTTTATAAAATGTAAAGTTATGTGCTGCCTGTAGCCTCCCAGTTTGGTCAATTTCAATTATTGCAGGCAGAATGATTCACAGAAAATCAGGTTTCTGTGAATTGTTCAACAGTTTTCTCTTTAGCCATTCAGTTGCTGGTTTTCTTGAACTCTCTTTTCTTTCTTAGGCATTCTCAGTACACAAAGATTGTATCACGCCCACTGTATAATCTAGTTGAAGCAGTACAGCCCCCTATCCCCCTGTGCAAAATGAACTATACTGGCAAAACTGCACCTACTCGAGGTCATTTGGTCAACACGACTATGACAGGAAAAGTTTGCAGTGCAGACTTGGCTGCAGTTATATTACTATGGCTGTTCTTGTCTAGGAAATGAATAAGCCATACTGGTGTAAAGCGGTGTCCCCATTAGGAGATGTACTAGTATCACTATTCTGATAAAAAGTTGTACCCTGACCCACCATTTTACTGGCACAAACACCATCTGTAGGCTAGGCCTTCTACGGTGCCTTCAGCCAGCATCCTCAGCACCCATGGTCATTGTCAAGGAGGAGTAAAACCCCAAAGCTGATTTCATTTTTACAGGGTTTTACCAAATCCGATGTGGCCCGCACATTTTTCATTAGACTAAAACCTAAAACGTCAGTGCAGCACTTTTCAAAACTGTATGCATTCCACAGAAATGGAAACCCAAACATAAAAGCATGGAGCTCTGGGCTGAGACCTGGAGCACAAAAGTGCTGAGAAAGAAAATGGGAAACTGACCCATCTAGTGTCTCTGTCCAGTCTGAATCACTTATACTTGTGAGTTACAATATGAGTGAGGAACAGAAATGGCCAGTTATTTTTAAAGAGAGCGCATGCCACTAGGGAGGCATATTTCTATATAAACTATAATTGCAAAGCAAAATTCTTGTCAAAGACAGATGTTTGTTTTCTGAATACTTGTTATTTTAAGAAGATTCGGTAGACTTTTCTTGTACTTGTGTGAATAAATGAACAAATATGTCATATATAGATAGTGGAGAGTAAATTAGGTCATTAAAATCCTTTGTTTTATTGATAATCTATGGTTGTTTTAATAATTTAAGACTTTAATAGTCTAATCTTACATTAATAAAAGTGATAAGGAATTTTATTTAACCATATGGGGCTAGATTTTCAAACATCACACGCCAGTGCATGCATACGATTTATGTGCTAATGAGTACACAAATCATGGCAATTGATTGCATCTGCATTTGCCTGTGCAGTCCTGGTAAGTGCACCAATTTAGACGTGCAGTTGCACAGCCTTTTGTGGCAGATGTGCTCACCCTATGCCGTTTGACCTACATTGTCTGAAGGTCAGGCCATGAACTTCATCTTGAGATTGTCCTTTTAAAATTATTGTTCTCTTTCTTCTTCTCTGGGTAGTTCCTGTTATAAGTTTCTTCAGTTTGGATCCCCTGGTTCAAAAACAGGAATGTATCAAATTGGGCAGGAGAAAGAGCGTTTGATTAGGAAATGCAGCTCGCCCATTTGCCAAGTGTCTCAGTTAGTCTAGTTTTTCTCTCTTTGTAAGTGTCAGGGTTGATAGGTCATGGAAGATGAGGATTTAATGAATGTCCTTACAGATAACAATAACAAGACTTTGGCTTTCATACAGTTGCACTTCTCCTCATAGGAGCGCAAAGATTTATTCTTCTCTGGCTTTTTCATGATTCGTTCTTCCTGGGGATAAATTAATAATGAAGTTTTAACAGTGAAGGCTCCTTGGGGGAAAATAATCTTTTTTCTTATATTGTAAGGGAATGGACTGTGTCTCCCTACGGCTGAGCACCACTTAGCACAACAGGGCCCTGATCCTGGATGCAGCCTCTTGGCAGTACCTCAGTGCAAATAATAATAAATTAATAATAGCCCCAGAAGGATCTCAAAGCACTCTACAAACTAAGGGCAACAGCACCACTGAATGCAGCCGCCACTGGGCGGTAGAACGGCAGCCAGCTGGCACATGGCACACTACATTGGCATGTGGGGGATGGGAATTTTGGCCCAGGATCCCAGAACAAATTCCTATGATTATGAAAATGTGCCATAGGACCATTTCCATGCAAAGAAGAGAGGCTTCCAGTTTGTCAGGGCTCATCCCGAAGGCTTGGCTTCCTCAGTTTTGAGTTTCAATGGAGTCTGTTTATTCTGTTGCTGTATCCCTGCCTGGCCCTGAACATACCTTTGCTGTCACTTTTGCCTTGCCACCTTCAGACATCACCAGCCTCCAGCACAATAAAGTCCAGTAAAGCCCCCGCCTTGGGCACCATTAGCTGGAGGCCGGACAACGCTCAGGGGGAGCTCCTCCAGGCACAATTATGTCTCTGATTTTTCAGACTTGCTTTAGTTTCAAGTGAGATTCCTTGTGATAGACAGAATGTGAACGCTGCTTCAGCAGAGCGGTGTGCTGATGCAGCTAGAATACACCAGAGCTAGCATTCACTAACATTCATGCAAATCCCCAGCTGCAGGTCCCTTCCTTTCCACCGTGTTAGCGGCCTTTATTACTAGCAATTCGCCGACATTGGTGTGAACGTTTTGAGGGGAAACGGCCACTTGGGCAAATTCCCATAGTCACCTGGGAACAAGAGGATTCCTTATTCCTAACATTCTCCTCATTGAGACGTGTCACTCACTCAGACAGGGAGCAGGGACAAACCCATGTGACTTAGGTGACCGGTCACACCCCTGAAATAATAAAGAACCCCAGGGAACAGTCCATGACCAAGGAATGGACTATGAATTGTTTGTCCAAACTATCTCATGACCCGTGATGAATAATGATCCGGGCTGGTTTACAAGCAACTTGCAAAAGTTGCAAAAGGCTAAATTTGCCGGATGACTTATTGGCAATGAAATTGCACAAGTTCTAAATGCATCCATCGATGGCGGGGGAGGGCACATGCAGTTGCTCCTACCTGGGGATCTGCTTTTAATTACCCATGTGTCAGCTGCATGAGCCGGGGCCACTGAATTTCTCTTTGAAGCTTGCATTGCCCCTCAAAACTGGAAAGAAAACCACAGAGCCCCATTTCAGATATGCCCACATCCATGGCCCATGCTGGCCCCTATTGATGCACGTGAAGATGCTCGCAGGGGCCAGTTCCTCAGGTTTGCCTGTGCAGATTGGGGGATCTGCATGCACAATTTAGGCAATCCCTTAAGACGTGGGTCCAGAAGGTGTGGAGGTTTTTATGCCTTTCCTACCGGAGTGTCTCATCCATTGATGTTCAGACAGACTCCCAGCAGTTGCACAGTGCCGCTCTGCTGAGAGTCTGTACGTGAGGAACAGCTGAGGGGAAGAGAGCTAGAGAGCTAATGCACTGGCATCCAGCAGGGCTCCCCAGCTGCTCCATCTAACTGCCACTGAAATGATTTCACATCTTGTCTGGCCCAGAAAATCATTTCCCCGTTAATGTCTAATAACAGCATGTAAGTATCCCATCGTCCAGGTGCACTTCAGTGGAAAGAAAAGGGCTGAAGTCAGCAGCTGAGCGATCTCTGACTAACTGATTGAGCCTGCATGCTCCTTGGTGATGCCAGCAGCGTGTAATCTCCACTGCACCAGGAATGCTGCACTTGCAGGGACTCCCTCCTTACTGACACTTTATTCACACTAAGCCATTGTGCCAGGCAGGTGCCTTCCATTCAGCTGTCACTGGATGAGTTGCTCTGCCCTCCCTCTGCTCCATTGTGGGGCTAGCCTCCCTCAGTCCCAGAACCCTGCCGGATGGCTTTTGTGCCATTGCCATAAGTCCTCTGGATCCATCGATGCCTCTCTCTCAACAGCACGGTGCAGGCAGAGAGTGAGAGGCGAAAACCTGGAGTGCACATCACCTGCTTTTATTGCAGCTGACCTAGCACTGGTGAACCATCAGTGCACAAGTACGGAGCATCACGGGCTGTGCAGTTACCTCTCTTAGGGCCTGAGGTGGAATGAAACAATCAGGGACTGATTCTGGTCTCTGTTACATGGGTGCAAACTGACTGTAGTGCTGTCAGACCTGGGGAACCCAAAGCAGAACCTGGGCCTCAGTATTTTGGATCTGGCACATTCGGAAATAAAAAGAAAATATTTCAGTATTTATCCGGCTGCTTCTGTTTTTCCAAAAGGACTTCTCCTTACAAAGGCCCCTTTCAATTAGGCAGGCAGCAGCATGCCAGAGATATGGCAGCAGCAGATAGTGGATAGCATTTTCCAAGTGGAAACAGGCAGCTGTTGTGAAGAGCTAGTGGGTGAGACATTGTCTGAAATCTTATTATGGCTGCAAGCGAGAATGAGCTTGGTGGCCTCAATTTAATTCCCATTTGTCCACATCAAAAACCCACTGCCCAGATTGGCACAGCTCAGCCTGCGAGGCCCAGGGCTGGGATAACGAGTCGGAATTGAGGTGCTTTGGCAGAATCGTGTGGGAGGCACGTACTAAAATAGCAGGGAGGCGGCAGGTCTAGCTGCAGGTGCATTGGCTGAGCTCTGCTGAGGCACGGCATTGGAATAACAAGGTGCTGCAGATGAGGAATGTGATTGGCGAGAGGTTTCCAGCACTGGCATAGCAGGGCGTGCAGCAGGTCAGTGCTGTGGGCGTTGGCAGAGGGGGAATACCATGTGGCTTATGCATCAGGAGCGAGGGTCGTCGACAGAGCAGTGTGCGGCGGCAGGATTGGTACGTCAGGGCTGAGGAGCCTTGACATTAAAAGAATAACTCCAACACCCATGTTTTGCAAAAATAAATAGTTTTTTCCCTGAACTTCAAAACAAAATGCAGATCAGATCTTGTGCCTACCCATCCTTGACTTTGTCCTTGAACAATGCAGTATTGGATCTGCTTGGGTCAGCACGGTGCGTGGTGCATGTAGCTTGAAACTGTGGTAACTTTTATAGTCTCTGTTTTGTACCTTTAAAGCTGAGGACAGTCCCTGTGTGGAGAGGTCAGCAGCCATTTTGTTCTCGGAGTTACTGCAGCCAGTTACAGAGGAAACACACACACTGCGCTCTCCTAGTGGACTTTAGTGTTATTCTTTCTTGGTGGTGTTTTCCTGAATCTAAAATGAAAGCCATTCTAGACTGAAAATGCATGGTTTGCTTCAGGATATAAACTGAGTCCTCCATGGGCAGGTTATTCCATAATTGTTCGTGACATGGTTTCTTGCACCCTCCTCTGAAGTAGCTGGGATTGGCCACTGTCAGAGAAGGATTATGGATTGATTTGATGAACCGTGATCTAATCTGGTCTGGCAATTCCTACAGTCCTATGTGTATGGAAACATCACAGCTGGGATGATGGGCCTGGTTTATTCTTCTCCTTGACATCATTCGTATAACCCAAGACAGACCAAATCCCCTGCCTGAGGTGAAGACAGATAACCCTGGATTAGTAAAGTTGATCAGAGGGCTAGGAAGAAAGCACCCACCAGGAATGCTCATGGGCGAGCAGCCTGTGCTCTGTTTTCAATAACTGAAGTGAGGATTGTCATCTGCATTTGCATAGCAAGTGAATGACTTTATTTCTGATGTGATGCTCTTGTCTCTGATGACTCAGGCGTGAAAGTGGAGAGCAGATAAGAATGAAAAGGCTGGAGGGGACCTGGTGACTGTTCATCCGAAGAATCTCCAGAGGTTGGAACACTTCCAAAGGATTTCAACAATGTTGTCAGTAACAAGAGCAGGATTTGCTTCTTTGCTGGGCATACAGGGGCTCCGCTCCAGTGAGAATAAACCAACATGCTCTGATAACAAATCAGAATCATAGAATCATAGAAAATAAGGGTTGGAAGGGACCTCAGGAGGTCATCTAGTCCAACCCCCTGCTTTCAGGTAGTTAAAGGCTGCTATCAGCAGCCTAGAAGAATGAGGGAGGATTTGATAGCAGCCTTGAACTATCTGAAAGGGGGTTCCAGGGAGGATGGAGCTAGGCTGTTTTCAGTGGTGGCAGTTGACAGAACAAGGAGCAATGGTCTCAAGTTGCAGTGGAGGAGGTCTAGGTTGGACAATAGGAAAAAGTTTTTCACTAGGAGGGTGGTGAAGCATTGGAATGGGTTACCTAGGGAGGTGGTGGCATCTCCATCTTTAGAGGTTTTTAAGCTGAGGCTTGACAAAACCCTCGCCGGGATGATTTACCTGAGGATAGTCCTGCTTTGAGCAGGGGGTTGGACTAGATGAGGTCCCTTCCAACTCTAATATTCTATGATTCTATGATCAAATCCCCCCTCATTCTTCTCTTCTGCAGACTAAACAGGCCTAGTTCTTTCAGCTTCTCCACATAAGTCTTGTGCTCCAACCCCCTAGTCATTTTTGTTGCCCTCCGCTGGACTCTCTTCAACTTGTCCACATCCTTTTTGTAGTGGAGGGCCCAAAGCTGGACACAATACTCCAAATGCGGCCTCACCAATGCTGAATACAGGGGAATACTCACTTCCTGTCATCTGCTGGCAATGCTCTTACTAATGCAGCCCAATATGCCGTTAGCCTTCTTGGCAACCAGGGCACATGCTGACTAATAGCCAGCTTCTTATCCACTGTAACGCCCAGATCCTTTTCTGCAGAACTGCTGCCTAGCTCGTCGGTCCCCAGTCTGTAGCTGTGCATGAAATTCTTCTGTCCTAAGTGCAGGACTCTGCACTTGTCCTTGTTGAACCTCATCAGATTTCTTTTGGCCCAATCCTCCAATTTGTTTAGGTCCTTCTGTATCCTATCCCTCCCTTCCAGAGTATCTACCACTCCCCCTAGCTTAGTGTCATCTGCAAACTTTCTGAGGGTGCAATATACCCCCTCTTCCAGATCATTATTGAAGATGTTGAACAAAATCAGCCCCAGGACCAACCCCTGGGGCACTCCACTTGTGTCCGGCTGCCAGCTAGACATGGAGCCATTGATCACTACTCGTTGAGCCCTTTGCTCTAGCCAGTTCTCTATCTATTTTATAGTCCATTCATCCAACCCATACTTTTTTTTAATAACCCTGTGCATATTGCCACTGGGGCCCAGTGGCAATTACAAGGACTCACCTTCCCCTAAGGCTGGAAACTATCTTGCCCGCATAGGTCTGATCCAGTGTGGTAAGCATCAAGTCCCTTTATCAAAGGCTTTAAGGTTTCCTAAATGTTTCTCTCAGCATTCCCCAGTAACACCCTGTCCCCTGGGCCCTACTCTGCTCTGCGTGAAGAGGGTCCATTTCCCAACTCCAAACAGGTTACCCCAGTTCCAGGTTTGGGGCTGGGACACTCAGCGAGAAATCCGTCCTTTCACTCTGCCAACCTGTTCCCTGGCCAATGCTTCCATGGTCTTCTTGGGGGGAGTTTCTATGGCCTGTTTGGTAAACAAGAAACAAAGGGCTCTCCCTTCACCATCCCTTTGCCATGTTGTCAGTCTATTGTATTGTAATGATCACCTGCCCCCATGCTGTCATCTGGAATTTCTCCCCCAGCTCCTCCTGGGGCCAGATGCTGGTAGCCCTGCTCCGAGCAGCAGTGATCAGTGGAGATGGCGGTGATGAATCAGAGGGCATAATGAGGGTGTGAGTTAATCAATCATAGAGCAATTCAGTACTTGATTGTTACATTTCTCCACCACAAGGCGCAAACAAACGCCTTCAGTCTGCGTGACTCTTCTTTTAGATTGGGAGAACAAAATAGCATAAGTAGACAAAAGAAAAGCCCACCTGCCTGTGTCTACTCTGTCTACGCTGGCTTTCTCAAACCTTGATACACCAACGCTGTCCCCCCAGTGGTAGAGGGGTTGAACACAACATGGAGGGGTAAAATATCAGCCAACCAGTCCAGCACCCTGCAGCTGCCTACACTAGCATTTCATCAGTGGAAAACGATGAGTTCCCTATTTACTGGTGTATATAGGTTGCCTATCTCTCTGCTGCAGAAGAACACTTAGAGATTTAAAGGTACAGTACATAGAAACAGCATGTTAAGGTCTATGTTTAAAGGGTAGCAGTACATTGCTGTTTGGAACAGTGGCTGGTTATTTTGGGGGGTCGGGGTGCCCTCTGAAATCCCCTATTTTACCTCTTTATTCCCCCACTCTATGACTTGTAAAGGTCTCATGTCATGTAGCCCCCTGTGGCTGATATACCCTGGCTCTTCCACAAATCCTTGAATTGCAGGGCTCCGCACTGCCACATTGCTTCACTGAAACTACCCAAGGAACTCAGTAAGTCCATCAGTTTTGGCTAAGCTTGTAGCCTGATGTCCAATCGCTGATCTCTGCTATATCACATGGTACACTCTCTGATGCTCACTGCCATTGAACAGAGGTGACACCGAATGGCACATTACATGACTAGTCACTGATACAGGCCCGGGTGTACACTAGAAATGTTTACCCATGTAGTAATGTCATTTGGAGTCTGGTTTTTCCCCCCTGACATTTCTATACTAGCAAAAGTCCCAGTGTGGATTCATTTATCCCTGCGTAAGAATGCTTTTTCTGGTAAAGCTTATTTCACTCAGAGAATTGGTATAAACTCTACTAGTAAAAGCTGCATGTCCCCTGGAAGGGTTTGCTGATATAGCTATACCTGAATAAATATACCAGCAAGCCTTCTGTAATGTAATGTAGGCTAGACCTAAGTCTCCAGACCTCAGACAGCCACTTCCTCACTGAGAAGAGAACATTGTAAAATGGAGAGAGTGTGTGGGGTGGAGAATCTTTCTATCTAAGATGCTTGTATGAGCCCAATGCCCATGGTATCTGAGTGCCTCATAATCTTTTTTTCAGTGTATTTACCCTTCCAATACCCGCGTGAGGCATGGCAGTGCTATTCTCAGTTTTACAGAGGGAGGACTGAGATCTAGCACAACTAAGTAACTTTCCCAACGTCACACAGAAAGCTGGCAATGGAGCACTGCTCTCCCAAATCCCAAGGTAGTGTCCTAAGCACTGGGCCAGCCTGCCTCATCCAGGTCTGTGAGAGATGGGAGACATGGGTTTAAGCAGCAAGTTCAAACTCACAACATGCCCACGCAACCAGAACCAAAGCCATTTTTGATTCGCTAGAACAGTGATACTCAGACCTCAGTGGTTCTGGAGCCAAATTAGTGATCAGCATTATCCAAAAGAGCCACAGTCATGTGAATTCATTGTTTCATGTACTATGGTGCTATATATACATATTTAAATAGTATGACAAGTGAAATATTATATTCTATTATATATAATTCTCACAGCAAAGTGACTAATCAAGTTTTATTATTTTATCAACTACAATTGGTTAATAACAGAGTAAAAGCCTCCTGATTGGTTAATAACTTAGTTTATGTAATTAAATCACCCAGAGCTTTAATATCACGCGCTGCAAAGAGCTGCAGGAGACACATGAGCAAGCCACTTCCAGCTTGTGAACCTCAATCTGAGTATCACCGCACAAGCATGATCAAATAACCCAACCCTAGAAACATTGGTTGGAGTGTTTTGTTGAAATGATGCATTGCATTAATAACAATTAGTTTGTTAATTAGTAGTAACTTACATTTTCATAGCAAAGGCTCCCCAAGCTTAGCCACTTCACCTGCCACTGAAATGTGGCCTGAGAAATCAAGCAATTAGCCATGTCAAATTTGGTGACGACGTTGAATTCCCCAGGCAACATAAACAAGATGCTGGGCAAAACACCCGGTTTCTTTGGCGAGGGGAAGGCTTATCCTCTCTCAGCCCACTTGCTTCCAAGTTTGTCAAGTTCCATGGAGATCTGTGCAAAGCACTTAGCAGCTGGAGGACTACAATTTCAGCCATTCAAAATAAATATAAAATGACCTAGTTTTCCCTTACTCCAAGTACTAGAAAATGATACCGTAAGTGGAATCTACAAATGGATTTCAGATATTTTGATGGAGCCATGAGATAAAAGCAAAGAGAAACCAATACAAGAAGTGATGCACAGGCCCTGCATCCAGTGAAAAATGAGTGGACAGTTACGATCCATTCATCCCCTCCCTCAGTGAAAACACAGATCTTAAATGGGATAGCATCGACTAGAGTCTGGGAAGGGATAAAACCCCTCATGCTTCAGGACATGCAGCAACCTCTAACTAATCGGGGTCAGGAAGAAACTTCCTCTGTGGGTAGGTTATTCCATAACTGCTTACTGCAGGGCTTCCTACACTTTCTTCTGCAGCATCAAGTGCTGGCCACTGTGACAGACAGGACACTGGAATATATGGACCGCTGGGCAGATCCTGGGGAGTCCTAGGTTCTGTGTTTCACACCCTCTGTTCTAACCACACTTCCAAACTGTGCTTTGGCTTTGCACCCATTTCAAACGTTATCCGTCCTTTGTATCGCGAGCTACTTTAGTGTGCGTGGTTCTGGGCTGCAAAACCAAAAAGGGTTTCAACCACAGCCAGTGCTGTTCCTGATCTCTAGAATTTCACTGTTCATCCCTCTTCACTGGGAACAGGGGGTGGGGAGGGTGAGGGGCTCAGCTCCCTCCAGGATCTATCTTCCCCAGCAGCTGAAGGGAGACTGGAGAGTGAGAGCTTCTTTCCAGTGCTGATCCATTCTATTTTGCCCAAAGTATTGAGGTGAGCGACCTTGAACTGTTCTCAACACGTCCTCTCTGGAGGCAGAAATCTGCCTGCTGGCTCCACAATTAAAATGGAAATTATTTGATTATGGGGCTTCCTTAGAAAAAATAAAACCCCCATCAGTCTTATTTAGGATTCTATTTATGGATCAGGAGGAGCGTAACAAACTGGATTTATTTCTATAGCTTATAAATCTGGTCAATAACAGCTTAAAGGACACAAGGTTTAGAGTCACAAAGCATTCCCTTCAGTTAGAGACCCAGCAACCTGATTTCCAAAACCTTTGACTGACAGCTTGATTGACTGATGTCAGGAAATGGACATAGCAATGGCTTTTGTAGAAGGCTATTTCCAAATCCTACACAGCCTGCCACATGTTTAAAAATCTTAGCAGTGCACTTCTGAGTCCCGCAGCTCAGTCACACACCCTCGCCCTTCTGATTTACAATTCAGTTCAATTTATTTATTTTCTTGACTCTCTGCTGCTCGTGCAAGTGACTCATGAAGGCCTTTTCCTACTTAACACCAAGTTTGACATTCCATAACCTGATCCATTTTTCTACAGTACATCTGGCTCTTCCCTAAAGGATGAAAGCGGTGCGAAACGTATTAGTTAGCAGTAGGAATTCTCAGCAAAGCGCTCATGGAATATGCAGATGTTTTACTCCCTGAAGCTGCAGTATTTCTGGGGAAAGTAATTCAGTGAACATCACATGCATGTGAAACTGGTTCTGCAGGGCCCAATGTGAGGAATGCCAATGAGGAAGTTGCTGAGAACGGTGGCCCCCATGTCTAATGCTGCATTAGGAACCTATTCTCTTCCATTCTCTTTAGCTTCTGATACCACGCCCACCTCACAGTACCTGAGTGCCTGGCAGAGTGGATGCCTTAGGGTCACTGGGCTGAATCTGCCCTAGGTCAAAAAAAGTGACTGAAATTTGTTACAGGCTCTTGGTGAAATGACAAGGTGAACAGAGGAGGTTTCTGCAGAACAAAGGCCACCATCCAGCTAGGGACTAATATGCACCTTTTGTTGTCAGTTCCAGCAAAGAGGCCATGGAGAGCAATCTCTCCTCCGGGGCAGGGCAGGGCAGGGACACATTGCCAGGTTGGTTTGCAGTTGGCGCTGCACCTGTTCTGTGGATATAGCGAGGCCTGGGGTTCTGCGCTAGCACTGCATTCACTTTAGAAACGAGCTGCACCTGTGGGATTCCCCCCATGGAAGGAGCATTTCCACACAGCTTTATTTATGGTCACATCACAGAGTGACCCACTCCCACAGCCACGCATGGAGCTGTCCACTGGGCTTCATGGAGCCACGTGGCAGGGCGGTGCAAAGGAAGGTGTTCCCTGGAACACACCACCACTCTTCCCACGTTTACCCCAGGGAGCGACGCGCCTTCCTTGTTCAGGAGTGAGTGAGAAGTCCACGGAAAGCGGCCCAGCACGTGGGATTTGCTCACACTCCATCTGCCAGGCTGGCTGGCGGGGAAGGATGAGCAGGGGTTTGATTCGATTTCTACCATATGTCTCAAGCCCCCTTGGGCCAGGGGCAGGCAGTTCCGTGGGCTCAAAGCAAATTGTGGCACCTTCTCATTCTTCCTGTAAGCTTCTTTCCTGGGGCTGCTCCCACATGGAAAAGGTTATGGCTCATCTTGCTAGGAGACTGTTCACCATGGAAACCGGAGTTCAGCCCTTCTGGTGGCATAAGTGCCAGCCATGCCCTTGGGGTCCTGGCAGAGCCTATAGCATCCATGACAGATGGGAATATGTAGCATAGCTTAACACTTCCTGCTCTTCCCTTCTCCTCTTGTCCTACATCAGGGCTCTGGTGACGCAGGAGGGATATGGAGGAGTCCCATTCCCCACACACTGACACCTCCACTCCCTGTCTACACTAGGGGCTGACCCAGTTTGTAACCATGAACACAAGCCAAGTCGCAACTGTGGCTGGGGGAGCCACACTTGAAAGTAGTTTAAAATGCAGTTACTTACAACCCAATAGCCTCAGAGCCACTACCTGTTAATGCACCACAGAACAGCACACAAGGGGCCAGATTCCCAAACTAGCTAGACGCACAATAGTGTATGCAAAATGTGCATGCATTTGCATGCCCAGCTTGTACACACAATGACTGCACCTGCATGCACAAATCAGGTGACTGTATGAACAAGTGGGCAAATGGGTACGTCTGCATCCACAGTTACCAAATGTATGTGTGCAGTCGCACAAGATGGGCTGCACAAGATCTGCACAAGAAGGGCTTTAGTGATGTGGGTGCTTAGTCTGTGTAGCACCCTGGGCAGACGGGGAACAGCAGCTACAACCGAAACAAACTCCAGAAAACTAGGACTCGGCTCTTGCTCTCTTTTTCTTTAACTCTCTTATGGTCTCGTGGAAGCTGCTGGGAGCTGAAAGCCCCAGTGAGAGTGACCTTGGGGAGGGAGAGACACTGAGGGATTTGCCTTTAGCTGCCAGGTAGATGAAGCACCTCATTGTGCAGAGCTGAGAAGGCCTAAGGGGAAAACGTCCATCACCCTGAAATCCCTGCGGTGGGGGCCGGTGGCACATTTGTGACTAGAAACCTTAATGTGCAGGCTGGAGGCAGCACAGACCTGGGCAAGGCAAGCGGGCAGCGTTATGAGTGGAATGGGAATCCCACCAGGCTGGGATGTGTGGGAGCCAGGCAGACACATAGAGCGCTCCAGGGATCCTGCCTGCGTGTTCTCCCAGGAACTGGTCTTGTGCCTATCAGCTTATGGTGTCTACCCCCATAAAAGATACATGACCCACAGCAGCTGCTTTGCTTCTCTCCCGTTTTGCCTTCGCCTTTCCCTTTGGCCTCTTTGTGCAGCACCTGGGAAGGGAGCTCATTAGTGGCTTGCTAACACTGCCCGGTGTTTACAGCTGTATCAGGTCAAACCAGGGGTGGGCTGGCCCCAAACGGGCATGAAGCCTCTGGCTCCAGAAAACGGCTCTCGGCTGAGCAGTGAGTCTAGTGGGCATAAGTTACAGGGCTGGTCTCACGGCCCTGCATACTCACAACTCCTGGGCCAGGCCTTGCCTATCTTTCCCCAGGCCCTGAATTTAACCCAATCAGCTCACATCAGGAGACCATGCAAGGTAGTCCACTGCTCAGTGCAAAGGGCCAAGGATCCGGAAGGGTCCTTGATCCCCTAATGACTCTTCAAACCATGTGAGCCAAGCAGCCCCCACAGTAAGAAACCATCCCCCAAAATAACATCCCTGCTTTATAAGGCAGAGTGTCCCCTTCATCCATTTTCCACGCCGAAGCTGCACCGCAGGCAGTTGCCGACTCCCCTGCCCTTCTCCCCATTCCAGGGAGAGGCAGGTGAGGTGCGTGCCACGAGGCTGACAGCACTCCTGATGAGCTAGAACAGCGTGGCTCCCTCTCGCTGCTCGCCGTCTCACCAGCACCCCCATCCTGTCAGTCCAGAGACCCGTCCTCCTGGCTAAGGGCTGCGCCTCTCAGCTGTGGCTGCTCAGCTGACGCAGGTGTGGCCCCGGTTCCTAGGTAGAATGCAGATCAGCCAGGTTCCTGTTATCGCTGACTGAGACTGGCTATGTCAGCTAGCCCCGTGTTACACCCCAGCCCGATCACTGATCGCAGCTTCCGCCTGGCTGCAAGCTGTGCCAGGTGTTTGCTTAAACGGGCTCGTCTGAGCTGATTCTGCTCTCCCTCCCCTGCTCTCGTTTCTCTTGCCATATTCCATGACGTTGCCTGGGTCCTTCGGGGGCTTTGTGCTCTCGTGTCACCTGCTTTGGTGGTGTATTTTTTTTGTCCTGGGAGGCTTGGAGCCAGCCAGGCATCAAGGCCCGCCCTGGCATAAGTGGAGGAGCTCTCTGGAAGCCAGTATGGTTGTGCCTGCTTAACACTAGGAAATGGGGCCTGAAATGGGAAATGTCTCCAGCTTCCAGTAGAACCACAGAAAACCTGTGGGAGGAGGAATCTGACGTATGCTGAAGCCCCCCTTCTCCTCTGAGATACGCAGCTCCCCCATCCCAGCCTGCTGCGGGAATTAGGGCTTGGGGTGAGGTTGTCTCCTGTGGATAGAACAGGCCTTGCAATCCACTAACCCTTAGTGGGCTGGCTCCATCTGGCCAGATGCAAACGGACCTTGTCACTCGGCCTGTTTTACAGGAGTTCCTGGGCGCGGCTTGATCAGGTGGCAGCAGTTCTGCCTGCACAATTGCACTCAGTTATGCAGCACTAATGGCATTGTGATTCTCGCAGAACATACCTTGTGGTCTGAATCTTTAACTAGATCAAGGGTTTCACTTTATCAGCAGCTGGGAAAACATGAAGCCACACCCCAGGGGCAAAGTATCTCCCACTTGGCTTCTCCCTCTTACCCTAGCTTCAGTGCTCAACCCTCCTGGAAATCACAGGTTCTCATCCGTCTGTGGGTACAGTTCCCTCTCTCCCCTATGCTGTGGCTTTTAGCGTGATGGCATCGCTGGGGCCCACGGCCATATGTGAGGGGTCAGATTGTCAAAGCCCTTGTCTTACATGCACAAATACCTGGTGTGCATGCGCTAAGGGGGCATTTGTGCCAGCATAAGTAAGGCACCCACCTGGACACATGCTGAGGAAAAGCCCTGATTTTCACATGCACAGCAGGCTAGTCACATACAGGTGCCTGGAGTACCCAGCAGCAGGCGTGCCATGGCACAGGCCTAGCTTTAACAAACTGCCTCAGAGGGCCTTGTACCAGAACATGCTTGGGCACAGGGACTCTGCTTAAAGCTCCCTCCCTGGGTGAGGGGAACATGGTCCAGTAGAAGCACACTGGACAGGGAGTCAGGAAACCTGGGTTCCAGCCCTGGCTGTGCCACTGATACACGGTATGACCCTCAAGCAGTCACTTCACGCTCTGTGCTCCAGCTTCCTGCCTGTCACGAGGGGATGGTGATAAAGGCCCAGCTTTCCAAAGTGCTTGAAGGTCCGCAAATGAAGAGTGCCAGGGAGGTAGCTGGAACAACCGATTCTTGTTATTAAGCTCCGTGAGTGGCTTCTGAGCATTTCCAACCTAGCCAGGCACAATTATTCGTCATCAGTGCCCTGGACAAGGGAAACATGCGACTCCTCTTTTGGTGCTGACGTGTGTGTTTCAGAACGTGTGCCAGGCCTCAAAGATCCTTTCTGTGTGCTGATGATGAACAGTGGTAAAGTTTGTGTATGGAAGCAGATCGGCAGAAGGCATCCCAAGGTACACACCTTGCCCATGGGGAGCGGCACAGCTCCTCACGTGCTTGGCATGTACCTGATTGTAACCTTCAGATGCTGTTCCAAGTCATACGAGGCAATCTGATTGGCACAGTAGCCGGCACTAGTTCACTCCCAATGGCCAGGCTTTACAGTTCTGCTCACAGGACAGGTTCCTGGGCATGGTGCTTTATGCTGAGCGTCCCTTCAGAGGTCAAAGCTCTTTGGCTGTGTCAGGGATTTGAGAGGGTCTGTTTTAGCCCCCGAGCTAACCATGATCTCATGGGGTTGATGGCACAGTGCTTCCTGCCTCCAGGGCTGGAACGGGCTGCACCAGCCCTACATATGACAAACTACCAGAGCAGGATGAGGCCTAGGTAGCTTTGACAAAAAGCAGCAGTGCTAGGTTGGGAGAGAGCAAGTGGGTTGGTTGGGAGACTCAGCCCTGTCATTAATTGCACCACCACCATCTTCTTAAAGGGCTACCCTGTCCACTGAAAACAGACCTGCAACGGGCGTACTTCAGCAATCAGCTCTTCATCTCCAGCACATCCGACAGAGCGCGGTGATGGTGCTTGCCACACAGGCAAGTCTACACTAGACTACAGCTTCTGATCAACCCCCCACTCCCAACTGCTGGCCCCGTACCAGCGCAGCTCTGCTGTTGGTAGCCATGGGCTCGTGCCAGCCTTTACCACCATGTTGTCTAACCCAGGCCTAGGTGATGGGGGGTTAGAACACTCTCTGTCAGGACCTGGTCTCCAGTAGGGCTGCCACCACGAAGCACTGGAAAGTAGGTCTGATGTGTGAAAGTGTAGCAAAGGCCCACGCATCCCATTCGTGCCCCTGCCCTATTCCTCACACCTGTGCAACGGGAAGTGTGAAACTCACACTCTGGAAGCAACAGTGAGGGAAGCCTGAGGCCACCAGGAATGTCCTGAGGTCAAAGTCTGGAGGAGCTGCACACCTGTGGCAAAGCCCAACGCTCAGACGCTGCATTGCGGGGAAGCAGTTGGAGGGTGCAAGAGCGTTCTGCGGCATGGCAGGCTGACGGGCATGGCAGCATCAAGTGCTCCCACATGACTGCACTTCCTGTGTCCCGTGCCACCACAAACTGCTTCTGACAGTGGGGAAGAGATGCTCAGCCCGAGTGCACATGGCCTTGTTACCCAGACACAGGTGAGTGTCCTGATGGGACGGCAGTGGCTCAGCACCACCTGGCTCCCAGCAAGTCTTGCAAACCAGCCCACGCATGCTGTCAGCTGAGCCGGAGCACGTGCATGAGGCTGACCTACTCATCTGGCAGGCACAATGACAGCAGCCAGGACGTCAGCAGCAGCCAGCTCGCTAGGGGGGAAAACGAGAGAAGGCATAATGATGGTGCGGCTCAGAAAAGGTAGCAGAGCGTGAAACCAATTTCACACTTTATTAGGCAATTCAGGTGTCAATTGCTCAAATCTGAAGTGAGTGATCCTGCCTCCCTCACTCTTCCCTCTTGCTCAAATCCATCCCCTAGGAAGCATATTTCGCTGCTCCTAGCAGGGCTTTTGGGCAAACCAAGAACCATGAAAAAATACGCCCTGTTGACACCACTACTGTGACTTGTCCTCTCCAGGCCAGCACTGTCCCGGAGCTCTGTGCTGCTGTGTGTAAGGCTGTAGAGCCCACAAGGCTGGCCATGACTGGGTGTGGTCTCTCTCTTCAAATTACCGTAGTCTGGCAGTGTTACCATTGAGAGCAATGCCACCGCTTGGCGCCTAGCCACCAACACTTGGATGCCAGCTTGTTTTAGATTTGCTTTATTAGAAAATCTCTTGCAATTGTTTAACCCAGGGCTTGACAAACCCCATACACCAGCTTGCCATGACGCCTAGAAATTTAAGTCTGGCGCCTAGTATTTCTCCTGGGGGAGCAGCCGCCGAGCTACGGCCAGGGCACCACTGCGCCCATGTGGCAGGACTGGGAGAGGGGAGCGCTGCGGCAGCTGTGCTCCAGCCAGGGCGTCCTGCCACTGGGCCCACGTTGTGGGAGAGGGGCGGGGAAAGGGGTGGGGCTGGGAGGGAAGAGCGATTGCTGCGCTCCGGCCAGGGGGCCCCGCCGCTGAACCCTTATTGTCTGGCTCCTTAATTTTTGGGCTGGCTCCTAGCTCCAAAACAAATCTGTCGAGCCCTGGTTTAACCCTTCGTGTGAAAAGCTGGTGGTGTACCAGAAGCAGATTAACCCCTTCTCCCAGGGACAGCAGAAACGCGCCAACCAGCACCCGCGGCACCAGAGCCACTGCAAACCCGCCACTAGCTTCCCTACCAGTCTGAAAGTCCTGCCAGCCGTCACACCATGCACATTAATGCCGACATTGCCACCAGCCCCACCAGGACAGTAAGAGCACTGCCCCACCCACCCAGCTCCCAGCCAACGCCAACGCCTGTGCCACGAATACAAGGATCACCGCCAGTAACAGCACTAGCAAATATCCATGTCACCCCCAAGGGCACAGCTATCAGCAACACTGTCGTCACCCAGGGTCCCTGCAAACTGAGCCATGTTTTCATTCCCGAGAGCCTGGGGCTTATATCAAGCTGGCTCACAGCACTTTCCTGGGCAGCCTCCATTCCCTTCTGCAGGATTTAAGCTTTGATTTCTAAAGATTATTCAGTTCCTAGCCATCCTGGCAGTTGGGAGAGAACCTTGCAAATATCAAGAGCAAAAAGAGGTCCAAGGCAGCTGTACACTGCCTTTAATAATTGCATTGGGTGTGGACTCTGAAGTCTAATGATGGCAGCCTACCTGCCAGCATTAATTATTTCCCTGCTCTCTGCTTTAACAACACTATTTGGGGATTGTGGGCAGGGTTTAGGACTGTGAGTGGGGTTTGGGTAGATTCCCATCATGCTTTCTCACCCCTCTCTGACCCTGAATAAAACCATGTAACTGACAATAGCCAGCCCTGGAGAATGCATGCAGCTGAGGATGCTGTTTCAGTGATGAAAAACAGGCTTGCTTGGGACTTTTTTGAAAAATGTTTTCTTCCCATTTTCCGCGGTTAGGTGTCTCAAGATTAACAAGGCTGCCCACATTTACATTCTGCAGGAGAGATGCTGCAGTGGGCTTTCTCTGATGCCTTTTGGATCTCCCTGACCTGAAGCAGCAGGACCCATCAAAGTCAGGAGACAAGTCCATCCTGTTCCTTGCTTGATGCAAACAATAAATCCAAAGAGCCTTTTCCACAGGAAGATGCAATTAGCAGGGCCTGGTCAGCCCTGCTCCAGCCTAGCAGCTCTGTCAGTGGGAACAAGCACACCAATCAGAGGGACAGCAGGCAGTGTGCACAGGGAGCGCTGATATTTAATGTCCACAGGCACATTTATTTACACGTGCAGGCCAGACACCTTGCATCCCTGAAACACTGCAAAGGCGGAGCCATGCTGCCCCATGAACACTGCATCCGGAGATGTTCTTCTCTGTCCTCTCTCTGCTCCCACATTCAAATGGAGATGAGGGGAGAGACTTTTTTTGCCTTTCCCCAGAGCCTAGAGGTGATGGGGTGGCAGCATGGTTAGTGGATGGGTCACTGGCCTGGCATTCAGGAGGTGTCCGTCTCATTGCTGGCCCTGCCATTGAACCACTGTGTGACCCTGGCCGAGTCACTGCCCCTCTCTGTGCCTGTTTCCCCTCCCATCCTTTGTGCATTTCATCTCTTCAGATGCTAAGCCCCTTGGGGCTGTCCTGGGGGTCTGTACAGTGTCTAGCACATGGAGGCCTGGATCTCAGTCAGGGCCTCCAGGTCCTATGGTAACACAGATAACAATGAAACTAATGGCTTGGTTGGGATGACAGAGAAAGCCTAACGCTCTGAACACGGGAACAGGAGCTGGGAACTCAGGACTTTCTAATCAAGACCATGCCACTGACTCCCTCTGCGGTGTCTCCATCGCACCCTGACCCTGCTTGTGCCCCACAGGATGCCAGGCTGATGAGGAGCAGGGGGAGGGTGTTTCTCTGGATGGGAGCTGCTGTGGACAACAGGCTGCTCCATGCCTCATAGCTTCATCTGTGTCCCCCATTGCAAAGCACTTGGCTTCTTCCTTGTTTGCAGTCCATTGTCATTACAAGAGGAATCGGAGCTGGAGGAACATGCGTGACATGGAGATGCAGAGGGGGAAAGGGAGCTGCTGGTTTACAAATCAGCCGGGAATGTTGAGTTAATGTGCTGCCTGGCCGCGGGCCAACGCAACAGCATTTACAGCCTGTGCTGGGAGCGCAGCGCTTCCCTTGCATCCTAATACCATCATTACCACAGCTGCGCTGCTGGCCCAAAGACATGCTCCCAGACTCGCTGTCCAGCCGGCTGGTGGTGAGGGGATGGCGTCAACACTGGGGACTTCCTGGAAAGGCCTTCTCTGTGTGGGGGTGAAGCTCTGAGGAGGTCTGTTCTGCCCCTCCCTCTTTCCCGAAAGTTGCAGCCAAGATGGGGGTGCCACGTGGACAGAGCAATTCCCCTGGGGCTGGTGAGCTCCCTCTTGCAGAGGGCTCAGGCACCCAGCCTGGGACAGGCCTGAACACAGCTCATCACAGAAGATGGGGAAGGGTGAGGGGCTCTTTAAAGGCCGCTGGTGCATTGGGGAGCAGGGAAGGTTCGTAGATGGGGCTCTGATAGTACCCATATGTCTGGATTTCCAAAGCTACAGCCCACCAAGGCAGGGTCTGGCCAGGGCGGGGTGTTCAAGCCCTAATTCTGAGAGCTGCTTGCTGCGCTGCTGTCCAAGAGGGTCCCCCGTGGGTTGTTCCCCTGGATGTGGGCAGCCCCATCAAAGGCCCTTGCATGGTATCCTAGCAACAGGTTCCCTTTTTCTGGGCCCACAGCTTGGCATGGCTGGGCTCCTCGCTCAAAGCCCAGCTAGCATGGGTCAGTCATGGCAGAGTGTGGGGAAGATGGAGCCCTTCCCCTCATCCCCAGCACTGTCTTGGCCCTGCTGTGCAGCTCTGCCCTTGGCACAGTTAATAACCCTGGCCCAGCCAGACCCTGCTGGGGAAGTGGGATAGACTTTTCCTCGCCTACCCCTGGGGTTGGGGGGTTACCCAGAGAGCTGCCCTTTCTCTCCCAGGTTAGAATTGTGCTGCAGGCAAATAAGGGTTTCCAGTGGGTGCACGGTGGGCAGATCATGCCTTAGCGAGACTCCCTGATGAAAGCTGCACCAGGTTGGCACCTAAATCAGGTGCTATAGGCTAGTGTCACCTTGGGCAGGAATAACAGGACCCAGGGAAATCAGCTGCCCTGGCTGATGTGGGTGTGACACGAGGAGCAGCTTGGATTTGAGTCTATGACGAGGGGGTTGGCAGGTGCTCTGCTCCCTGCGTTGCTTTCGCTCTGGGAGGCACCCAAATCCCCAGGATGTTCTCTGCCGTCAGCCACACACAGTCACTGGTGCAGTAGGAGGATGTCAACCAGCCCCTACTTGCCTTCACATGCAGACTCTACCGGAGCAGCCTTTTCCTGTGGTCGGGAATGGGACTCAAGGCAGTTCCCCAGAGAGAGGGGGAGCAAGTGGGTGAGGGGAAGGGCATGAGCGACTGACGGTGTGTGACAGAGGGATAAACTTGGAAACGGTTATAGGCTCCTTTCCCCTCATCCAACACCCTCCCTGCCTGTGTGATCTCTCTCTGCTTTAGATAGGGCTAGACTAGCCATGAGAGCTGGGGGGACAGGCCTGGAAGAGTGGTGAGGCTGCAGGTCAGGATGAGGTGACTCCCTGCCCTCCAGGATTGGCCTGGAGTCTCCAGGGATTAAAGATTAATCTTTAATTAAAGATAATGGGATATGATGAAACCTCCCGGAATACATCCAGCCACAACTGGCAAGCCTAGCAGCGCTGAGCTGTGCCAGTCCTCGGACATGGAGATGGCTATGGGTGCAAGAGTTTGTGGAGGTCACGGGATGTCACTGCCCCTGTGACCTAGACACTGACTGAGCAGAGGTGAGGAGGAGCGTGATAGTTTAGCTGATTTAGCTGTGACCTGGCAGAGCTGTGGGTCTGTGGAAGACCCCGGCCTCAATAAGGGGGAAGCGAAGAGTGGGGAGGGATGTTTACCCGCACTTGCGGTGACCTCGCATGTGAGCAAGACACAGAAAACCTCCCAAAGCCAAAGCCTCAACAGATGCAGCTAACTGTGCAGAAGGAAATTCCTAACCTTGTCCTGAGTGCACTCCGCTGAGCTAACTAACAGGTTGGGTTAGGCACCCTCCCCCTTCGCTCACTCCCAGCCACAAACAACATGTTCCAGTCATGGGGCCAGAGCATTCCTGCTGGAAGGGTATGTCCTTGCCAGGCTATTTAAAGGCACGCGCGCTGCCCTTTATTCTTCCATATATTTAGGCTGTAAGAGGTCTGGCTGAGAGAAAGCGACCCCAGGATCGGGGCAGTGCTGGCTGGGAGGGACCGGTGCCAAGCACAGCATGAGGGGCCTGCCATGAAGGGTCCGGTGCCCATTCGCCCAACCCGTGTCGTGTAATAGTGAGATCTCCCCACTGGGGCTCTGCATGGAAGTGCAACAAATGCTTCACTTCTGCTCAAGCCCAGTAGGCCTCTCACCTGCGTTCTCTGTCCTGTCCTTGCCGGGGCTGGATTCAGTGATCAAATCGGTCTCTGCTGGCTAAGACGCCAACTGCTGGCCATGTAGCTTTGCCCAGCTCTGCAGTAATTACCCGTCACCCACAGGCCTTCAGCAACTCACTGCCTGCGGCTTGGCTTGGGGCACTTTCCCTTTCCCACCGGGTCTCCGTCCTGTCCCTGAGGAGCCCTATTGCTGGGGGAAGCGGGGAAGACTGCAGCAGGTCCCACCCTAAAGCCCTGGTGTTGTCCCTGGCCAGCAGTGGGGTGTTTGGGGGTGATGCAGGCTGCCAGGGCCTGGATGAGTGAAATGCCTCTGGAGTCTGGCAGAGGGGTAGGCGGCCGACTGAGCCAGCATTTGCTCTGCATAGGACGTCCACCCAGCTATCTCCTGAACAGCAGCTCAGCATGCGGCCAGCGTAAACTGCCTGCTGGGATTTGCGATGGGCCGTTTCCATCCCCTCTGCATTGGCAGGCTCAGCGCACTTGCAAGTGCTGACAGAGGCGCTAGAGAGCCTGCCAGCCTCCACGCTGTGCTAAGGAGACGGCAACTTGCAGCCCGAAGGGTGCCCATAGGCTCTACACACACCAAGAGTCGCTTCACTCTGTGCTAAAATGCAGCCACTCTGGGCTGGGACGGGGCGGTCATTTCGCATTCGTGACAGCTCATTCAAAGATGGAGTAAGAACATGTTGTAACCCTGCACCCAGGCCTCGTGTCTCCCCAGCTTTCATCCCAGTTGGTCCAGGACATTGATGCTGGGGGCCCATGAGCAAAGGGCACGGCAGCATTTCCACAGCGCTTCCCCTCCCTGAAGGGGCCCGGGAGTCTGAGCTCCAGAGGAGCGGGACTTGTTTGAGTTGGCGTCTCTAGTAACTGCTTGTGTTGGTTGCTCTGCTGATTGTGTTTGAGCCCCCTGCCGAGTTGGCAGGAAGGCGGCTTGGGATGGAAATCTGGCCTGATTTGATTTGATTAGAATGAAGCGGAAGAAGCCAGAGAAGCCATCAGCAGCTCCCTGAAGGGCTGAGCCCCACTGCCCTGATGCACAAGCCATGGGGGGCATTGTTTCAGTGAGAAGGGATGTCTGAGCACCGTGGGGGGGAGGGGAGGACACCGTCATGAGGAGCTGCCCAGGGATAGCAGTGGTTGGAAATGTTAAGAGACAAGGTCCTGGCGTGAGACCAGCAGGATTGGGCCCTGTCCCATCATCTAGTTAATTAGCCATTAACCATTCTAGTTAATTAGCGGGGATGGCAGGCAGCTTTGTGGGGTGATGCTTTCGCTGTGATTTCCGAGCCTCACTGCGTCCTGTGTCCTCCCCAGCAAAGGGCAAACCATTCTCAGGCAGGGCCCTGTGTTCCGAGCTAAACGCACACTGCAGTCCCCCTACGGTCTCTCCATGGGCCCAACCCACCTCCAGAGATCCCCACCCTTGTACATCTTCACTCTTTCTTGGTGCCCATCAGTCCCTCCCCTGCTCATTCCCCAGAGACTCAGCTCCCCCACGGACACCTCCACACTCTTGCCATCATCTCATGCGGCCAACCCCCTGCCTAGAGCCCTATAAATTCATACCTTTCTCATTCACAGCAGACCACTCCTGGACATAGCCCACACTGACAGACACACCTCAACCTTATACAGCCCATACCTACCCACAGCCATGCCCTCAATCCCATCGCCAGCCTTCATTTCTAGACACACCGCTGCACGTGCCCTGCAGCCAGTGAGAGCACACAATCAACTTGACCTTAAATATGGCCTAAGCGATTCTACTCTTGGGCCAGCAATGGCCAGCTCTCCAGAGGGGATGCAATTCCTGTCAGGCCACAAGAGAGGCAGCTGGGCTGGGTGCTGGGGGGAGAGCACGCGCTTGCCAGAGCCTTTAAAGTGCTAACGAAACCTCCTAATGAGGGAGAGAGACAGCAGCATGCCACCCACCCAGCTAGCAATAAAGGGGGAAACTCCTCCCCACAGCCCTATTGTGGCTGCTCCCTGATACGCTCACATCAATGGTGCTGCAGATGAAAGACACGCTGTTGACAAAGGTGGGCGAAACCCAAACACCATTACACTCCTACTGAGGGAATGACGATTCCAGTTGTGTATACAGATGTGAATGGGACTCTTTTAACTGCAGACTGGATGCTGCCTAAGGGGATCTACTCACTGTCTCTGTAAATACAGCCCCTACCCCGGTAAGACTGCCTCACCCACCCCTGGAATGCAGCCAGCTCTGGAGTGATGATAGGCAACTGCTGTTTCTCAGCAGGCAGAAATTTAAAATTTGTATTAAAGATAATGTTTCGAAGTGAGCAGGTGCAGAGTTTAAATGAAGAGCACTGAACAGCCAGGCAGAAGGGACAGGTTATTAGCGGGTACAGTTTGGAAGGGAGTCAGGGAGTGCAACAAATGCTTAGCCTGTGGTACCCTGGCTGGGGTGTGGTAATAGGTTTCACGGTTAATAGAGCAGGACAGCAATTCGGGAACATCACATGTTACCAGGGTTACATGGGTTCAGGGGAAGGAGATAAGTCCATAATAGTGACATGTCCCTCATTGAGTCAGTGGAGTGGTGCTGCTACACAGTCAGTCAGGGCATGAAGAGGAGAATCTCTCTCCAAAATGAGACTGCCGGAGAAGCTTGTGATAGGCAAAATGTATGCAGGCCCAGGTTGGGATTGACTGGGACACCCGAGCCAACATGCATGATCTTGCCGAAAGTCCCGCATAGCCTTTGATGATGAGAAGTGGTCAGGAACCTCTGGCTTTATATCTCATGGAAAGGGGAAGGAAACAGGTGCAAGGGTCCTGCAGGAGTTGCCCTCCTCGCGCTCTATAAACAGCTCCGCCTGCCCGCTGCGAATGTTCTGAGTGATGAGAAGCAAAGGCCAGGGGCCTGAAAAGCGTTGCCCCCTCCTTGCTCTGCTGCAGAAGCTGGGGGAGATCAGCAGCTTCGTTCTGGCTCCCATTGCAGTGTGAGTCAGAGAGTGGTTTTGCAAGGTGAAGCCAACCCCACATGCAAGGGGGCTTGACAGCACGCATGAGGCCTATATCACCACGTTTCAGAATTCCCCTCTGAAGCAGTCACATGGCTCATTGCACCAGCACCCCACTGGGCTCTCCAGGGAGCACCTCCTGGCCATTCGTGATCCAGCGCTCCAGCGGGAGAGGCACGGTGTAGGGTGGCTCTATAAGACACCACACGAGATATATAAAGCCATTGCCCATTAGCTCAGTCGTTCCTGCTCCAGATATTTGTTCCGTGTGTGAGTTTGCCTTCCCTGCCAGTTAGCAGAAATAGCAGTAGGACTGAGGTTTGGGCTTCACTTAAAACTTATACTGGCATAGCTGTGCCGGTCAGGGATGTGAAAAACACACCCTCACGGCAGCCTCGCTGAGCAGACCAAAGCCATGGAGATACAGCCATGTGGCAGAAGAGGGTGCCTGTCAGCATAGCTAACGGCCTGCAGGGAGTTGGTGTTCCCAGACCAGCAGCAAAGCTCCGTTTGTCCGCGTACGCTGTGGCTATACCAGCACAGGCTCACTCTTACAGCCAGACCTCTTGGGAATCTGCTAACAAGTCCCGGGCCTTCCAGCGTCACCCTGACTGAGCTCTGCAAGGCAGCAGCAGGGCTACGCCTCCAGTCCCCTGGCTCCAACATCTTTACCGCTGGCACTGATGGGCCTCCGCTGGCAGACTCAGCAGAGCAGCTGAATGGGCCAAGGAGAGTGAGCTGCACTCTGAGCGTGGAGGAGTTCCTTCTAGGTACATTAATGGAGGCCTGACAATGTGGAATCTTGCCTGTTGCAATCCAGGCTGTACCTGCTTTTGGGATCCCATTGGCCTTCAGGCTCCAGGACTGCTGCCTTGCGCATATCACAGCCGTGGGCCACGTTGCTGAGTGGGCCAGAGGTGACAGACGTGCCCTTTGCTCAGGAGAAGGACATTGTGGCAACCTACCGTGCACAGGGATCCTGGACCTTGAAGCTGCATGAGTACCCACGGCACAGCTACACAGACCCATGCACACCTCTACCCAGGCACAGGACACAGACAGAGGGCGTATGTTTTATCAAGCAAAATAAATGTATACACGTTATATACGGACCCCCTTTATTGTGAACCCTCTGAACATGACGGGTGTGCGTGCGTGTGTGCAATCAGGGATGGACACAAGGAATTGAACTGCAAACCCCCTGCGCGGCCCCAGCATGGCCAGGCATGGCTGGATAGCCTGTACCTCGGACAGGCCTAAGCTTTCGGTTCTTATGCTTTGGCGGCGTTTATCTAGCTTGTCACTGGACTGGACTGGCTATCGTATGCCTTTGTCAGAGTGTACATCTGGGGCAGCAGTCAGTCCTGGACTGTCACAGAGCCATCCGCAACCCCCAGGAGCAATGGCAGCAGCTGGCAGGTGCATGGGTCTTATGTGCTCGGTGCCCTGCAGCCAGCCTCTCAAAGAACCCAAGAATTAGGAATATATATGTAGGGTGCACACCTCAGTGCCCACCCACGGCTGAGGTACGCTGGCTGCCCATGCTGATAGACCACTGCAGGCTCCAGTCTCACCCAGAGACAGTTCTGCCTGCCCTGCCTGGGGCCTCTCCCCTTCCTTGCGTAGGGACTTGGCGAATGAGGCTGGCTGGTGGCAAGAGGAGAGAAGTTTGCAGGGGTTGCGCATTTTACTTGCTGCGCAGGGGCATGAGATGACGCCCTCAGCCTATTTTCATGCACAACGACAGGTTGAAAGCTGAGGCTTTCAGCATTTATAATATATAACTTGTGATTGATTTTTCCAGCCCAGCCTTTTTTAATAGAAATGGCATGTTCTGAGTGCCTGGAGCTTCCCCACTGCCCACACTCCAGTAATGCCCCATAGCCCATCCCTTCCCCTCCCACAGGGCTGGTTCATCTCGCTGCTGCATACTTCAGCTTTGCTTCCCAAGGCCATGCCCATTCTGCTGCAGGGGGCAAGTGAACCTGGGGTAGCCGTTAGCAAGCTAACATCATAACCCTTCTCACCTACACAGCGTGTTCCAAGTATTCACCCGTTACTCCTCACAGCCTCCCCTGCTAGGTAAACTGAGGGACAGAGAAGTGATGGCACAAGGCTGCTGAGGGAGGAGTTTCGGAGCCAGGATTAGAACTCAGGAGTCCCTTGCTCCCAGACCTGTGCCCAGGCCACACCTTTCTCAGGAGGCCTCATGGTCCATTTGGAGCCTGTTCCTCGATGTGACACTCAGAGCATTCCGTGGTGTGCACTGCACCTCACAATCCCCATCTTTCTCCTTCATGACCATTTCTTTGGGCTGGAAATGCTGCTGCTACAGGGAGTTGTGTTGTTTCTAAATAGCTCTTCCCATCCACGGGTGAAGAACAGAGATGTCTCCTCCTGGAGCCTTGAGGGCTCATTGCTTCCACACATCCTACCCATAAGGCCAGAATGCTTCCAGTTGTGGAAGATCTGCTTGGTTTCTCCTTTGGAGCCAGTCAGCACTGCCACTTAATGCCACAAAACACTCCCTTCACCCATGCACTGCCTGCTTCTGCCAGTGGTGGGCGTGAGACACGTGGATGATAGAACTGGTCAGATCTCCTATTTATAAGAGCCCTTTGCAAAAATAAAGATCCAATCAGCCACCTGTGAAATGCAGCCATCTCTGGGGTGGGGCCTGGCAGCTCTTTAACAGGGCCCAGTAACTCTACACAGCAGCTTGACACAAGGAGTGCAGACCATGTCAGTAGGATGTGCAGGGAGGCTGCATGGAACCACTCCCAATGGAATTTGGCTGGGGCTCGCCCAGCCATTCTCAGAGCTTGAACACTAATGGAGAGGACCACGGTTCCAATCTCTAAGTGCCCTGGGATCTGTCAGACCCTCAGCTTTACACTGCACGGAAAAGGCTGCACCTCACGGCCCAGCACCCCACACTGGAATTCTGATTCCCTGGAACTGCTGCGGGTTCCCCTGCATCTCGCCCATCCAAGTACCAACCAGACCTGACTGTGCTTGGCATGTGGCACTACAGTGGAGCACCAAGCCCCTGAGGGAGTGGGGGAGATGGGATGGCAAAGACTCTGCTACAAACTGCTGTCAGCTGTCCCCACTTACCATCAAGCCAAATGTTTGCTCTGGAGGCCTGGCTCTTTCAGGGCTGAGGCAGAGCGTTGGAATTCAGCAGCCGGATGGCACAGCTGGGCCATCTAGTGGCCACGCTCTGAATACGCAGTGGAAGCCAGAGTGCGCCAGGGACCTCTTGTAACACAAGTGTGCCATAGACCACTAAGGAATTCCTTTTAGCAGCCACAGGGAGAAACAGCCTCACAGCCCTTTCTAACCCTGGCATCGGCGTTTTTTACCCTCTATGCATCCAGTAATCCAGACACACAGTCCGAAACATCCCCCATCGGTACAGCCGGGCTGCCCTCAAGCCAAGAACCCCACGTAGTTGAGTCCTGTTTTGGAGATGATGTGTTGGGGGCATCTGTGCTGTGCTAGCCGTGCCACTGCCCACATGCCCATCCTACCACTGCTAGAGTTCAAAGCAAGACAGATCCCCTGCATCCACAGTAGCCAGCGCTTAGCAGCTCTGCAGTATTTTGTCCCCAAGCATAGTGGTGCCTGAATGAAGTACTTGGGAACTTAATTGCATGTATCAAGCAAGTTTGTTATGTGTGTACAGCTTTATATATATATCTATGACACAGCAGACTATTATTCACCATTAAATAGTAGTAGTGGTAATCGCTAGCTCTTCTGCAGAGCTTTCCACCAGTACGTCATTTTACAGAGGAGGAAACTGAGGCACGGGACGGAGAAGTGACTTGCCCAAGGTCACCTAGCAAGCCAGTGGCACAGGCTGGAATAGAACCCAGATCTTCTGAGTCCCACTCCAGTGCACTAGGCCACACTGATCATTTGAATGATCTTTTAAACAGAGCAGCCACGGCCTTGTCTTGTGTATTAAAAGTGAATTTAGTGCGAGTCAAGGTTCTGGACTTCGAGCCCTGGAGACTGAATGGGCACCTCAAGGGCAGCAGCTGAGTAGATTTCCTCCAGCATGGTCCCCATCAGTGGGCCAGAGAATAGTTGAGTCTCCAAGGCTCATTTGATCCTTGGCCTCTCTGTTGAGATGGTAGCAAAGGCACCCGCTAGTACCGGTTGCGACGGGTGCTCTCAAGATGTGGACCCGTCTTTGCTAGTCATGCTCTCACATCCCAGGTGCCTTTCAAAGAGGCCGCCAAGCAGCAGTCCGATTCAGTCTGGGGGTCTCCATTTGTCAGGGGAGGTCAGCATTGGATCTGATCTAGAGTCTGGCTGGTTTCTTTGGGCTCTTTCTCCCTGTTCAAAGAAGCATGCTTCCAATGTTATTCACTCCAGTGAATCACAGCAAAGGGGACCACAGACACCCAGAGCCCTTCCTGACTTCTAATAAAGCATGGGCAGACACACTGTCACAGCTTCATGCCCTCCTGCATTTCAACACAAAGGCACCCTCAGAATTTTGCACAGAGAACTTTGTGGTCAGGAAGGGGAGTATGTGTTAATCTATGTCAGCAGCTTTTGTCCTTCCCAGTCACAGCCCAGTGGGGCCTCTCCATTTCCCTGCAAACTCATTCTCCAGCCTTACTCACTGCATGCCAGGCCCCTCTGAGGAGACAGGGTGAGTAGGGGAGTGGACTGCTCATTCCTGAACATCGCTTCTTCCACTACGTTTGCTGAGTTGGTAGAGATCAAGCAGGCAAGCTCCATCCCCCGGACTCCTGGATGGGCACCATCATCAGGTAACTGGAAGGTACATAGCCCCGCTGTCCGTTGACTTCCACCAGGCTCCACTCGGGGCTTCCCTTCTTATCATGAGGTTCCAGCACGGTCAGTGGCTGTCCTGCCTGTAGGCTGACCTCCTGGGGGCTCCTGGCTGCAAACGCATAACCTGCAACCACCTGGAAAAGTCAAGGAGATGTGTACCGAAAACCCGCCATCGGAGAGAAGATCCAAAAGGGAGCAGGACATGCCATGTCAGGGGGGCTAAAGTGGAGATGACTGCAAGAATCCCACTCAGGCCATGTCAATTCAGAGCGGTGTTCATGGTACACAGAGGGTCACGTGGGTGTGAATGCGTCATGTGTGCGGAAGCTCAGAAGCACTGGCTACCTGTTTGCTTCTCAGAGCAATTCAAGAAGTTAGTTACTGTCATTTAAGCCATGAATGCCTGGGCCCGCACTCTCTGAGTGAGGAGACAGTTAAATGCTGCACCCCGAATGTACAAAGGGGCAGTGTAATGTTATAAACTCAAAGGACATTTGTGATTGTATGTGCAAAGGGTTAATCAAATCTCATCTTTCTGAGCCTCTTCTGATCATTGCAGGGGCCAGGAAGGCTTTCCCTCTAACTACAATAGTCAGTTACACATGGGGGGAGACCTTTCTTCTTCAGTGTTAGGCACTGCTTAATGTTACAGAGGGGATACCAAACTAGATGGGCCACCGACCCCATCTGTGCCATCCGTTCCCAGCTGTGATTACACACATGGCCAAGTATGTCCTGTCTACACACATGCATGTGTTGGGAGTGTGTCTGTATGTACTCCCCCCATGCTGTATATGTATGGAGGTACTGGATGTGCCAGGGCAGCTATATGCACAGAAGTGGATGCAATGACTGAACAATGGTCGGTGCCTGCAGACGTTTCCTCACCCACCTGGAAAGTCGGAGGGGTGATGTGGACTTGTGGACTGGGCGCTCCGGGTAAGGTGTAAGAGTGCCGTCGTCTCTCGGCCCCAGCGTCCGGGGCCAGCGTCTGCATGCTGGGCTTTTGGCTCTGGACCAGGTGGTACGGTTGGAGTTTCCCAGCCAGGACATACCCTCGGTGACCTGCAGGATACACAGACTTAGTCAGGCCTTTGCTGGGCACCAGTCCCCTGTCGCCAGTGTGGATGGATTCATGCACAGAGGAAGACTGAAGGCATGATGGCTCTGACGACACTCCAGCATGGCGCGAGTCTGCACAGCACAGCTCTGCCGATTCAGCTCTCTGCTACTTGGCTGACTGGCTCCACCGCGAAGGGATCCAGAGATCTTGCTGAGCTCAGGGCACCAGGCCAGGGCACATCACAAATGCTCCCTGGGAAATTAATGGGGCCATACCTGAGCACTATGTGTAATGGCCTTTGGCTGCAGACATATGAGCAACACTGGGAGCGGGTCTGGCTTTGGCAAAACCAGGGGAGGGTCCCATCTAGCTCCTGTTTCAGCCAAACTCAGGAAGTTCAGGCTGGTTGAGAAAAGTGGTTCTGCTACGTACACACACACAACCAGAGTGGGATACAGGACAAACTACTAAAGGAAAATGGATCTCAGTAAGGCTGCTCCAGAGAGAAAAGACAAACAGCCTAACTCCGTGCAGTCCTGCTTCCCCAGAAAGTAAAGGGCGAAAGCCTCTTTTGGGACAGTTCACTTCGTTAGAACATCGTTCTCCCTCCTGATTTTCAAACCTGCCTGAGGGACCCTTAGTGTCAGGGATAGGAGGATGATCCTGTACCCTCACACGTACCTCCAGCATCCACTAGCCATCTGCTAGTGTTGCCCTTGGTGTCCATGCCATGCAGGAGAGCCACGATCTGTCCCCTCTGCAGGGTCAGGTCCAGATCTTTGCTTCCACTGATGTTGCTCGTCACCTGGTAGAGCTTGTCTGGGCCGTGTTTGTTCACAAGTGAAAGGGCCCTGCGCTCCTCAGCAGGGCTAAGAGGCTAACAGGAGGTAAGACACAGGGAGAATTGGATAAGAAAATGCTTCCCCTTGTCAGATCTTGCCCCCCAAATGTGTTTTCTTTTGGGACTTTTGAGGGTTACGTCATGATGAGTGGCAGCAGGGGTAGGAATGGCTGTCAGTTGCAGTTAAATAAATATCTGATGAACTTCAGGGTAGGAAGCCAGGGCTCCAGAGGTCAGAGAGTCCAGGCCATTGTAGTCTGTTGTGGAAGATTCCAGAGCTCATCACAGTTACCAGCCAACTATGTCAAGGAGTCAGTAGCCAATAAAGCTGCTGCAAAGTCCTCCGCACTGCAATTGGCTGTCCCCAGCCTCACTTGCTTCCCAATGGGGCATTCTCCTACATTTGGGAACACTGAGAATCTACCCAAATGTCCCTGTCTTCTCAGTCATCTGACGGGGTGAGGTGCCCTCCTCCCCACTCCTACCTGTACCGCAGGGCTCGGCATGACGGTCTCAAATTTCTGGCAGAAGGAGTGAAGTTGAGCACCAGACTGGCTTAAAGTGTCCTTCACCATCTTCCAGAAAGTAGGCAGGGGGACGTGGCCGTGTGGCAGCTGTGGAACGAGACCCTGGGATTAGAGATAGCCCTGAGGGAGAAGAGCTGTGCAGACAGAAATCCATGGAAAGGGAGAAAAGAAGAGGAGGGCAGAAGGAAAGGGAACCAGAAACCAGAAGAGAACAACAGGTTCTACATTTAAAGAAACCTAAACAATCAATCGGATCCCCCTTGTCAACTAAAGATGTTGCTGAATGACTGAATCATATCCCCTCCCCGTGTGTGCAATGGTCAATGACATTGTAGGGTCTTAGAGGAGGGCTCCTAAGAGTCAGAGATCAGGAATATTCTGGCTTGAGCTGTCTATCTCCTCAGGGCAGCAGCTGTCTTCTTGTTTTGCATATGTACAGTGCCTGGTGCACTAGGGCCCAGGTCTACAATGGGACCTCTAGGCACTGCCCCAATCCAATCAGTAACTAAGAGGAATCCTCAGTGGCCATGCGGCACTCCCCAAGAGGGGGCAGGACACACCTAGCAGCCTAGGAGAAGCAACTCCAGCCCGCCCAAAGGAGAAGGGAAATAGACGCATGCAAATAAAGTGCAACCTAAGGGAGGAGCTCAGTGCATCTGTCTGTGGAGAGTCAGGGTGGGAGGAAAGAATGCCACTATCTAGGCAGAAACTTCCTGGTGTCCACTGTGCCTGAGGGGCTGTAGCTCTGAGTGGTGTATGGCTGTCCACTGAGGCCAGGCCCAAAAGCCTCTAACTCATGTGCTAGCTCACTACACACCCGGGGGTCTCCGTTACCTGGGCCAGCTCTTTTTCAGCCTCTTGGAGCACCTGCTTAGCCAAGTCCCTCTGAAGGGCCACAAGCGAGCGCAGGATCTGCCTCAGCCACTTCATGGCCACATAGTTGAACGTGGGGAGCTCAGATACCAGTAGGGTATTGATGGCAAGGTAGGTGTTCATGGCAGCCTCCTCGTCGTATGTCACACTACCCATCTCACTTTTCTTCTCCTGGATCTCCTCGTAGTCCAGCAGCTTGTCCAAGCGCTTCCTGATCAGCTGCTGCGGTCCCTTCAGAGTCTCTGACAGGCTGCAGAGTGGCTGGTAGACCAGCTGGTCCAGCCGTCTCCTCTGTTGGTGAGAACCCAGAGAAGCCCTTGTGAAATCCTGAAGTCCCCAGAAATACCAGCCGTGCAGCACAGTGCCTCAGCCTGAACATAAGAAATAGCATGGGGGCCCCTTGAAATTCATGCTCTGCAGGCCTGTCACGGGTGAGAATGTCAGCGCCCAACTCTCCTGTGGGGCTGGTGGCCATGAGGAAAGGGAATGGTCAGGTCTGCAGAGAGCAACTTCTGGCTCCTACTGATCTGACATTGGGGGAGCTTCCACTATAGACCCCAAGAAGCTCGCATTATGATCTCACCAGACTCTACACAGGGTTCGTGTCTTCTTCGGCACCTATCCACCAGTAGCCAGACACGCCAGACACCCCTCCCCAGAGGGTTCATTAGGACACTAAGCACCACCCACCCACCTCATTCTGAACCAGTGAAACTGCAGCCGTGAGCAGCGTGGGGCAGAATGCAGGTGGAGCAGACTTCAGCTGCTGCTGAGACCCCACGTGATAAGCAGGTGTCACAGAACGAAACAGTCAGGGTGCGAACGGGGATGGGAGAACATCTGGACAGAGGTGCCCAAGTTCGGACTGGGGGGTCAGGGCTGGGGCACATGATGAAGGTCCCTGTGGAGTACCTTTCAGGAGACAAGCCAAATAGCCAGTGTAATTGTCTTTCCCACAGGCCTCTCTTCTGAGGCAGTCCTGCCCTCACTCCTAGCTGTAAGCTGACAAGAACAGCCCTGGGGAGGGATCCTCAGGGCCAATGCTAGGCTCCCTGCCCACACAGATGTAAGAGAAGTTGCACTCACAAACGTTGGGAAGATGGTGCGATGGAAAGTTCCCGCCAGGCAACGATACCGCTGGGCAGCCCCCTCTTCAATTTCCAGCTCGCACTCGTGTGGTTTGGAAAGGAGGAAAACCTGGGAGAGGGTCAAAATGGGGCTGAAAAGCCTAGAACTGTCCATGTGTGTTCAAACCTGGGAGATGCCCAGGGCCGCGTCAGACTTCCTGAAGGCATGTATCAGAATGGGACCCATTCTTTCCTTACAGCCCTTTGTAAACTCCATGCATTTGTTATCTCTTCCCCCCAAAACTCCAGTCCTCTTTTCTTTTAGACTAACCACAGCAGCTGTCCAGCATCCTACAGCATCCAGTCAGGGCACTCAGGCAGGCGCTCCCAAGCTACCTATGGTAATAAACCAATGGACTTCACGTGGCAGCCCCAAGTTATCCTTCCATATCAGAGCCATCTTTGTAGACCAGTGCTCCATGCAACTCTCTGATAGCAAACCAGTTTGTGCACCCAGTGCTCAGGAATGACCCTACGTGCCCAGATCAGGGTGCACAACCAGGTGGCAAGAGCAACCCTTCAGTAACAAACAGGTGCCTCCAGTCCCGCGATCACAAGAAACCCTGCAGAAACCCAAACCTCCTCCTGGTCTGAGGCCTTCTGCTGAGTCCCAGTGCTGTGGCACTCTCCCCTCCAGCAGTGTGACTGGGGCTGGCAGGATGGTCCCTGGCGGCAGTGTCCGCAGTTCTGGCAGTGTGGCTGTCTGCACAGAGGACTTGGCCTGCAGTCTCTGCCAGCGAGGGGTGGCTGGTGGGCTCACGGGAAGGGAGAGGAACTGGCAAACAAATACCTTGAGTCTCAGATGGTGACAGCTACAGTTCCAAGGGGCTTTGGTTTGTCCTTTCCTTTCACGGGCGGCAGCCCAGCCCTGCCCTTCAAGGGCAGCGTTCAGGCCGGGGAGGGGGCTCCACTCCCTAATGCTCGGGACCAGAGATGAGAGCACCACCCACACAGCCACAATGACCCCTGCCGGAGGGCGGCTGCTGTGGTGCCTGGATTACTCCCTGCTCTCACATCTGGAGAGCATCTCCTCCTCGGAGAAACACTCGCCAGCCCACTCAGTCTAAGCCAGAGGGGCTTTCTGAGCTCAGACTGGGCTAGTGACGTCTCTGCCCAAGTGTGCACCTCCTCCCCCCGCCCGCCACTGGAGAAGAAGAAGGCCATGTCCCAGGCACTGCATCTCCCCTTTCAGGCCCTCGTTACTCCTGAAAAGGTGGGAGCCAGAAGCAGCAAGGAAGATGTGGGAGGGATCTTTGGCCCCGCAACCAGACTGGCCTTTGTGTCTGAGGCCCCTGGGCTGCATCCAAGTCCTCTGGAGGCTCCTATGAGAGCGCCGCAGGCTTTACTGAGGTTGTATAAGTAGCAATTTGGCCTGCTGCTTGCAGCTGATGAATGAGGCGGATCAGACTGGAGGAAATAAGGAGCTGCCAACCAGCCAAACGGTGCATTAGGAGGTCAGGTCATTTCTGTGTGGGATCACCTCAGCCTTTTAGTAGTATTGACAAGAGGATTTTCCTGGGGCAGGGATGGGGCATGTCTGACACACTCCTTTCCTCAGGCACTTCTAACGGTTCCTGGGAAGCTGTGTCTGATCACAGCCCTCCCCAGCCAGACCACTGAGCTTATTGTCCCGGGTGCTGACTCCTGGTGCCCTGGTGGGAAAACTGTAGTGATGGCAAAGACCTATCAGGGCATCCAGCTCATCTCCCTGGGGTCAATGAAGGATTGTCCTCCAGGGCTTTTTCCAGTCTAGGTTCAAAAGTCCCAAGGGATGGAGCTTCCACCATTTCCCTGGGAGACTATTCTGCACACTAGGCATTTCCCTGGCAGGGAGTTTTTGCAGACATTCAGCCTATGTTTTCCTTTCCTTAATTTCATCCCATTCTTCCAGTTCCACCCCTAAAGAATTCCTGTCTTTCATTGGGCTTTAAGCCCTTCCTGTATTTATAAAGGGTTATTCCACCCACTTCTCCTCCTCTCTTAGCCTAGCCTGTTTAGCCCTGCCCATCGCTTGTTATGAGTCCATTCCCCCCAGCCACCTGGGCCTTTCGGATGCTCTTCTCTGAACACCTGGCAGTTTGTCAAGATCTATCCGGTAACACCATATCTAGAGATGAAGGCAGGACTCCAGGTGTGGCAGCCATTCCCAGGCCATCTCCCACAGAGAGAGGCCAGCTGTGGGGAGGACTGAGAAGCCATCAAATCAGAAAGAAAACCAGGGCAGTAGCTCACTGTGTCACCCTGCATCCCTTTTTCCATGTGAATAACGCTGAGACCTTTCATAGCACCATGCATCTTCTAGGCGTGTTGCAGTTCCTTCATTTATTCCTCACATGGGTGAAAATCATCCCATGCAGAGGTACGAGGCCCGGGCATCGTTTCAATCTCATTTCAGCTCTGTGGACTTAAACAATCCACAGACCTCAGGTAACCCCTCTGCACGTTCTGAAAGCCCTCTGCATAAGGGTGGATTTTACCCAGTAGAAATAAGGCCCCAATCCTGCCAGGTGCTGAGCACCCTCAACTCTCCTTGATTTCAGGTGGAGTTGAAGGTGCTCAGCCATCCACAGGAGCTAGACCCTAAATGTCTGTGCACAGGCTGCCTCTGTGGGTCTCTAACCCCCACGTATTATGGAATGAATGGGCTTTACCTGTAAATCGTTCAGGTAAGAGGCTATGTTCTCCTTCAGCTCAGCCACACCAGATGCCAGGAACTGAAACTTTTCCTCCAGATGGTCAAACTCTTTATCCTCTGTCTGAAAGTCAATGGGGAGAAGATAGACCATGGACTCCTGGAGGGGAGAGCAGCCCGCTGACTAGCCCAAGCAGGCACAGTGCTCCTGCTGTCCTGTGGGATGGACTGGATTGCAACAGAAAATGGAGTGGGACACAAGCAGTTCTTGGGGGACACAGAGGATGAAATCCTGGGCTCAGGATTTGCCATTGACTTCAGCTGGCCCAGAACTTCACCCAGCGTGCACATGCATGGTGGTAGGGATGCATGCAGGGTAGAGATAGGGCACGGAAAGGCCTTTAGTGGACTTGGGAGAATGCACCAGCCATAGCCTGCAGGACGGGTCCACTCCACTGGATTTGTTTCTCCTCCTTGGGGTCCTCAAGGATTCCTCTTTTGAGTCCCCCAGTCTAGGCCGTTAGGGGCTGAGCATGCTGCCTCTATAATGCTCCAAGACTTTGCTTACCAGAGGATCAAGGGAGTGAATTTAATATCTGAACTTAGATCACCAGGCCAGCCCTTAAATTTGGGACAAATGACCACAGATAGGTCACATGAGGACTTAAGTGCCTCATATGATATCAGCATGGATCACATGATCTCAGTGTGGATCACCCATGTTTCACACATGACATTGACAAATACACATGATAGCCAGTGTTAAGCCACAGACATGCCACATGTGAAAAACAACAAGTGCTTTCAATGAGGGGCACCCACCTCCTGCTGCACTTGCTTGAACTGTTTTCTTCCCTCCTACGGCACTAGCACATACATACTGTATTGTTACTGGGAACTGGACGTAAGCAGGTGCCTCACCTTGGGCACAATGCCAGCTTCATGCATGAAGAGCCGGCTCAGCCGCGTGGTCTTTTTAGCGATGGAGTGCTTGTTGAGCCGGCCGAGGCGCTCCCGCAGTGTCAGCTGCTCAGCCTTGTTGTATTTGGTTGCTGCCTCAGGACAGAAGGAGAGGAAGATAAACATGTGAGGAGGGCTCAAGAAATCTCTGAGCCCTGGATCGTTCCTGATGATCACACATTACTCAGTCCTTTGGGGCCCAAAGGCACAGCACTGTCCCCTCATAAGGGGAAGGGAGATAACTGAAGCTATAAATCACCTCACTGCTTACCCCATTATACACTTTCCTGTAGCTATCCCCTGAAAACTGTTACCCTCCCCCTGCCCTCCTGTAGTTTGACACACATACGTTTCATGTCTTATTTGAATTAGATTCTAAACTCTCCAGCCTGGGACTGTTTCTTGCAAAGTGTTTGTACAGTGCCTAGCACAATGGGGTCCTGATCCCAAAAGGGGCATTGAGGTGCTGCTGTGATGCAAATAATAATAATAAATAAGGTAGACATAATAATAAGAGTAGTAAAACACAAAGAAAGGACTGTAAAGTAGGTAACATGTTACCTTAATCAGACTAATTAGTGGAGAGAGACAACTCAAACCATTAACAGAGTAGACTATTCAGCTACAAAAGGCCAACATTTTTCAAACTGCCTGTAGCTTCATGATCGCAAACCACCGTGGGTACGACTGAGTGACTGGCACAAATGACTGGCTGCAGGAATCCGTGTGCAGCTGGGTACCACTGCAGAGTACCAAGGTGAATTGCTTTGTTGAGTATAGATAATTTAAAAGAAAAAAAAAACAGGAAGAATTTGAAAAGCCTGATTTATTTTGTAGCCTTGGGGAGGGTTGTTTCCTCTTTGCCTTTCTCAGCTCTGAGCCTGACAACAAATGGGTCAGTTTCACATTTGTTTCTGGTCTGTTTCACTTCAGGGCTCCCCTACACACTGCAGGGTTCGTTTTGCAATTAGTACTATCAGCATAGTAATAATATTACTCTAGTACCTGGCTCGCAGCCATAACTGAGATCAGGTCCCCACTGTGCTAGATGCAGCTAGAGACCGTCCCTGTCTGGAAGAGTTTACAGTCTACACAGACAAGACAGATAGAGGGTGGGAGAAAGGAGGGGTTATTCCACTGCAAGCCAGACTAAAAAGTGTTTTCGATGGACTAACAATGAATGGAGACATATCTGTTGATCTTGGGTTTTACAGACCCTCAGTCATCCTGGCAACGCCTTTAACTTGCCAGCTCCTCCTCACCTACTTCCTTGCGCCTCTTGTACTCGTTGATGTTGGCGTTAACCTCTAGCATGGCGCTGGCTGCGCGCTGCAGGGCAGAGTAGGCGTTGTCACTGGCTGACGTGTTCTCCAGGATCTTCTGCACCAGCAGCGGGTACTTGGTGACCCTCTGCACTGGCATCACCAGGAAGAAGCTCAGGTCTGAAGCACCGGTGTGAGGCCTACATGAGAGGCGAATGGGGAGGATTAAGATCGTGAGGATAGCTGAACTCCTACAGGGCTTTGTGCCCTTCCTTCCCGTCCACTGCTGCGACAGAGACCCCTAAGCTTTCAGCTGTGCCCAGACACGAAGTGGGTGGCTGGGAGGCAAATGGGCATCAGGCACCTGGGATGCAATAAGGGCAATCAGCCTCAAGGAAGCTCCATTTCACAATAAGGTCCCAGGCTAATTGCATCCATCCCTGAATCCATGTGACAGGCAGAGCAGCCTCCCCCACCCGCCAGCCCCGAATGGCACGTCACAGATGGGCAGTGCCTCTGGTGGGGAGGTCAGGATCCGACGCGCACGTCACAGATGGGCAGTGCCGTGGCTCCCATTTTCTCTTCAAATTCCTGGCCAGAGCCGCAGCTGCTGAAAATCAGCATCTCCGTAGCTCCACGTACTGGGACAGAGCGTTGCTGATTTACACAAACTGCAGATCTGGCCCCCTGTGCTGGGGAGCCCGTTTTCAGAAGTCAGGGGATTTCCAGGCCGGGAAGCCCTGATCTCAGCCTTCCAAAGGGAAGATGCAGAGCCCATGAATTGTCACCCTGCAGAGCCGTGCCAAGTCATTGCAATGCTGCCTCTGCCAGCCAGGGAGGGACCCGAAGGACACAGCCAGGCACCAATGGGTTTTCTTGCCTCGTTAAACAGTGCCACGTTCATTTAGCGCACAAGCCCTGGGATCAATCCATGTCTGCTGGACAGAGAGAGGGAAGGAGGGAGAGAGGGAAAGGGAGGTGGGAAAGTGACTTTAGCAGAGCGAGTGCTGCAGCAGGCTGCCCAGCTTCCTCCCTGCAGCAGGGCGGGCACTATTCACTAACGCTGCCTCGTGCCTATACCCAGAAATGGAGTTACAGTCTGTGAGGCACAGAGTAAGAAACCCCAGCAGCCCCCCTCCCCTGCCGTTCCTGGACATCAGTGCCCCGCCTAACAGGTTGACCAGGGAAGTGAGAGGGTGAGCAGCAAGCCCACGTCAGCTCTTTCCCCAGGTCTTGCAATCCACTGGCAGGCCCCTTCCTGCATGTGGGTGGTGATCTCCAGTTTGCTGGCTGTGTGAGGGGAGTAGGGGTGAGCTGCGGGTGCTCTCAGTTATCAGCCTCGCCTATCGTCCAGGTTTGGAGCCAAGACAGGGACCAAAGTCCAAGGCAAATGCAGCACAAAGCAAGAGCTGGCATTTCTGATCTTCCCTGCAAACAGATTAACACTCCCTGTCTGTCCCATGTGGTGGAGATGGGAGTGATGCTCTTGGAACGCCGGTGGGCACCCCTTCATACACCTCCAGTTATTCCTTCTCCCCCTCCCATGCTAACATCCTTTCCTCTCCAGGAGGACTAGATGGGTCTCTCTTCAGAGCTTGTCAAGGCTATTTCTCAATTGGCCCGAGAGGGCTGATATTGAAGCAGGATGGATCTATCACCAGGAGCTGAGCACGTGGTCAGACAGGGTCCAGGCACTCAGAATGCGGTCAGGATCCCTCACCCCGCAAGGGAGTTCAGGGCTGTAGGGCTGTCCCCAAACCTCATTTCATCCCCTGGGCATGTTCCCTGCTGATGCGGCCCCTGACCCCGCTTTTGTAGGGAAGGTGAATTATTGGGGTGTGTGGGCAGCCTGTCCCCATGACCCCAGATTGGAAGGAGATTTTGCCCTCCAAACTCGAACACATGGCAGAGCAGCCAGGTACCCCGTAGGAGAAAGGACAAGCTAGCCTCTGCCAAGGCTGGTCTCTCCTATCTGGGGAGACTGTGACCACCTGCATCAGAATGAGGGGGAAGGGAATGGTGCTGTCAGGGCAGCACGTCTCAGCTCCTGGGACACAGCTTCCTATGGGAGCATCAGTAGCTGTCTGAGCCGGCCAGGGGCCATCACCATTCGTCACCTCCGATCTCCCACTTCCTCATAGCTTGGCAATGTCCATAAACCACTGGCTAATCCTCACAGCGCTTCCTACAAAACACCATGGCGACTGGCACAGAGGATTCTGGGACTCAGAGATGCCCAAGGTAGCCAGAGGGCTGAAGGAGGTTGTGGTGTAAAGATGGTTACCAAACCCTATTTCGGGTACATGATCCAGCCAGTTGACTGAGGACATGTGCCCCCAGGAGCTGCTTCTCTGGAAATCACCTATCAGGAGGACGGGGACATCCTGCTAGTCCAGCCAGCTGTGTAAACTGAATGTGTTTCCAAGGCATACCCAGCCCATCCTGGAGAAAAAGTGCCCGTCAGACCAAAGCACAAGAGATCTGGGGAACAGGAACTTACACTGTCGCATTCAGGGTCTCCAAAATCTCCTGCTGCAACCTCGGGTCTTTCTTGTAACTCTCCACCAGCAGAAGGGCTTGCTCATAGCTGGCACAGTAAACCTTATAGATGCTCTCCATCTCCTCCTTGAACTCCTGGAACAAGGCACCTATGCAGCAAAGTGACCAGGGAGAGTCACACTGAGCAACCTAGCCCATTCATAGAAGAGGGACATCCTTAGTACACACAGCGCCAGCACAGTCATTGGCCTCCTGGCCAGCCGGGTCAAGGAGAGGCCAAGAACTGAATGGCCATGGGAGCCGAGGCACCCTATCATCTCTAGGGAGAGATACTTCCAAGCTGAGGCCGACAAACACTGGCAGGGGACAGCGTGGGGGAAGCCTCTGAAGGCTGGTGTAGAGATGGAGGTCTCCCCGCTCGCCACCAGATGAGTGGGAGAAGTTCAGAGTCACAGGAGGCTCCTCTTGGCCCTTTCGGAAAGCGGGACAGGGAACACAAGAAGAGGGAGAGCAAACAAGACACAGCAGCACCGGGCCCTGCCCCAGCCAAATGTAACGCGGTGATGAGCAGCCCTGCCCCTCAGGCCCCCTTTCAGCCTGACAGTGACAGGCCCCACCTTCCCTTCCCCAGCACTTCCATAGGCAGGGCAGGTCCAATCCCATGCCGCATGCACTGTGTGTCATGCAGGGTTAGGCTCTCGGAGATTACACGCAGCTCGTGAAGCAATCTGCTGTGATTAATGCGCAAGACCCAACAGTTCCTTCCCCTCCGGCTCTGGATTCCTGGGAGAAGCAGAACATGAGAACAACTCATCCTGGATGGGATGCAGCCTGCTGCCCTGGATTGCTGCCCCTGGGCACGAGGCTGGCTAGTTCTGCCACAGCTGCCAACAGCTTTGCCATGGTAAATGTCTGGATACCAAGGAAAACGAGGGTGATAGCTGGTAAGGCGAAGCAGAGCCTTTTCCCTGCTGCTGACGGGAACTGACAGGATCAGTTTAGTGTCGGCATGGCACTCAGGACCTCGCGGCCACTTTCACACTTACTGATCCGCAGTAGCTGCTCAGGCTCCTGGCTCATTGTAGCTTCCAGCCCTTTCAGGAAACGTTTGGAAACATGGAGGACGTCATCTATGTTCGAGAAAAGCCCTTCCAGGTCTATGTCAGGCAGCTGAAAGAAACAAGGAAGCCACAAACAATCAGGCTGAAATCAGTCACACGTGGAGTGTGCCTCCCAGGGTCACTGGACACCCACCTCCAGGCAGCAGTGTGCGTGTGCGTCCTTCAAGCCAGCCTCAGAAGTCGCACATAGGGTTGGCTGGAAAACTATGATTCCATTTCACAAAACATTTAGAGGTGTCGAAATTTGTTAAAATTCCTCCTATTGCAGCTCTGAGGATGGCAGGAACACACGGCCCCAGTCCCGTCCCTCCTCCCCTGCCCCCCGCCCCAAGCCTCAGGGAGGAGCCCCTGGACCCAGGTGTCAAAAGATGATGTCAAATGAAAGAAAAAGTGTTACTATTCCAATGGCGAATGTAAATAAGACCTTTGGAAAGTTTAAGAGAGTCAGACAGAGTCAGCCTGGCCTGATATGGACCAAAGACTTGAACGTGGGTCTCCCACATCCTAGACTAGGATCCTAAATACAGTCCTGTAGGGTCAGAGTCAGTCTCTCTCCTTCTCTCACATCCCTGCCCCACAAAAAAAAATTCCAGTTTCAATGAAATGGTATTTTTCAATGGAAAAGTTTTGTTGCAAATATTTTGACCAGCTCTAGCTACTTGCCCAGTTTCCCACAGCTACAGTCGCATACTTGCAGAAGTTCAGAGTTAGGCATTCAAACTGCATTGCACACTCTCAGTCTGCAAGTCCAAAGCACTTTGCGTGCACCACTCTGGATGTCTATGCATATAAAAGCAGACATGAAAATCCCAATGAATAAAATCATAAATGCAAATTTAGCAGCTATTTTTAAAGATTTGTCTCTTCATATCACAGGTAATTCTAGGGGGTAAAACTCCTATAGGGTAACTGTCACCCTTGAAGAGCTGGCTTGGACGGTTCTGCCTCCATGAATTTAAGAGGCTTTATTTTGGGGCTTGGATGTCAATCTTCCAGGATTGGTTAGACACCTCCCCATCTTCTCTCCTGTGGAAGAGGCTGCTTAAAAGAGTTCTATCCTTGCACAATGGACAGGCTTGGCTCCTTACTGAGAGGAGACGCAGTAGTGCCAACAAAACATTCCCCACACTATGACTGACATCTCCATTGGGAGATTTTAGTCTAGCTCTCACCCGCTTTTGCTGAAGGTGGACCCGGATGTCAGACACACACAGCTCAATGGTGTGGACATAACTAGCCTCTGTATTGATTAGCTCTTCCATTGCCAGTCTTTGGTTCTGCTCTGCTCTGTCAAAGCATATCATCTCTTCGTATATAGGGCACTCAGCTTCTGGTGTCTCCTTAGCAGGCAGCTCATCCGTGCTGGAGCTTGCCATGGCAGCAGCAGGCTCTGCAAGATGCGGAGAGGTCAATGTAGAGCAGTGGTTCCCAACCTGTGGTCTGTGGACCTCTGGTGGTCCGTGAAGCTATTACAGGTCTGCGGAAAAGAAAAATCATAACATCCTCACCAAGGAAATGTACAATTTCAAATAAAACATAATTTCATATAGTTTCTAAAAACCTCCCACTGTCATTTGTTTTACAACTAGTAGCGTATGGTGGTCCGCAAAATGTTTGGAGGTTGAAAAGGGGTCTGTGCACTCGAAAAGGTTGGGAACTGCTGGTTTAGAGCAATTCTGCAATGCAATGATGTCAGCAGCTTTATGCACAACTATAATAAAGGCAGATTCTTTGATTCAGTGCTGTTAATTCACCTGTCACCACTAGGTCCCCACTTTGCATCCAACCAAAACTGGCAGCAACCCAAAGTCATTATCATCCAGTGGCTGTTTGGTGGCCCATGTGCAATACATTTGGGGGTCGCAATCCAGGGCAGTTTCAGTCCAGAGGAGAGATATTGATGCTTGTGGATCATCTCTCAGGCATTCACACAGTACCAATAACCCATTACAATTCAGGGCTTGAAAGAAGGCCTAACAGTTGCATTTTACAGTTTAGCTTTGTGGAAAAATGAGAGATGAATGAGAAAAGATTATTTCAACCCCACATAGTGAGTGCAGGACGGAGGAATAAAAAAGGTTTGGGAATAAATTGTAAGTGGCCATAAAGCATTCATTTCACTGATCATATGGGTTGGATTTTCTGTTAGGTTAGAAACAAAATACATAGAAATTTGTTCACCAGATTTATGTGCACAATTACAGTGGCTGCAGAAGCAGATTGGGTAAATGAACCTTCAAACAGATAATTAGCTGCACGAGCAGGCACAAGTATCTGACCTTGCAAGTGAGCGCCTAAACCGCCTGCAAACACGGGCCCAAAATCCAAAGTGCAGGGACCTGGGGCTATTCCATGCAATGAGTTAGATAATATGCTGCTTCTACTCTTGGCTTGTTTTCTGCATGTTCCTTTTGGGATTGTAAGCTCTGTTTCTAACTTCACTTTAACGCTAACCATTTGGAGTACTGCCTGCTGCTCAAAAGCCTTATCCAAACTCCAGTGGGAGTCTTTCCATTTAGAGATGAGCAAATAACAGATTTTTTGGTTTGCTGACAATTCTGAAAAATCGGGGGGGGGGAACGTTTTTGGGTTGAACTGAAAACTAATTTTTAAAAAATGTTCAGAAAACCTATTTTTGGTTTAAATTTGGAGCATATTTTTTAACTTTGCAAATTAAAATGAAAGGCAAGTTCAAAATGAAAAGTCTTTTTGAACTGAAAAAAAATCGAGATGATTCATTTAGAAAATGTTGAAAATTTTTTTTGAAAACATTTCTGAATTAAGTTTTTATTTGTTAAGTTTTATTCTGACCAAAACAATTCAGGGAACTCGACATGAATTTGTGAAATATTCAGTATCTCACGATCAGCATTTTTTGCCAAAAAAATTTCAGTCAAAAAATTCCTCACAGCTCTGTTTCCATTGATTGCATTTGGCTCTACACCAGGCATATCCGTGGTAGGGCGAGTGAGTTTAAAAAAGCTGAATGTTCATTTGTTATAGACATTAGAAGGAAAAGCATTGTTATCAGGAATTCACATGCCTTTTCCATTAGAATGTGTCTATCTGATTTCCTCCCTTCCTGCAGAGAACAGGAATTCATGGAGTTAACTCATATAGTTTCCTTCCTGGATTCTGGATTCTGTATGTTGAGGGAGCAGAACTGGCAAAGCAATACACTCAAAATCAGGACAGGGTGGGAAGTCTTGAATGCAGTAAACAGAAAGGGACCTATGTCAGCTCCAGTCTACAGCTTGCCTTCACTGAAACGCCTAAGGACTCTGAAGCAATGATTAAAGCTCTGGCCCAAAAGGGAGGGATGCAAGCTAGGTGATCCAAAGCAGGAGGATGAAGAATTAGGGCAGGGTGGAGAAGTGTTGACAGGATAAGAGAGGTGCAATGGAAACTGAAATTGCTACTGCTGTTACTGTGTGTGCTCTCAAACCACCCAACAATAGTAGATAAATTATTTAGTTAGTTTGTGGCCATTTAAAATCCCACCCAATTGCTTTAAAAGAATTCTGCCCTTGTTCAAAACCCATATTTGGGAAGAGCTAAACTAAAATGATGACTGGTGCCACACTGTTTTCATCCCACCTATTTTAAGTGTGCATTTTATCTCCTGTATCTCTCAGTGGGTTCTCAGTCATGCTCCCTGAAGTTTGGCTGCAGTTTGTTGCCTGAGCTCCTCTGTCTAACCAAGTTTCAACATCTTTCCTATTGCCAGTCTCTCCCTGCAGCGCAGCTACCACTGTAACAGAAACATCGGAGGACACAGGACTATCAATGCCCTAAACTCCCACTAGGACCACAGGAAATTAACCTGATTCTAATACACTGAAACCTGCTCAGGACTTCAAAGGAAGGGGCAACCAGCCCCCTTTTCCACCAAGATCCTCGCCAGCATGGTCTGAATTACCTCCTCACCCTAAATATGGTGGGGTGATCCTTAAACCCCAACTAGTTCAGGGCTAAGTATCCTGCTCTTATATACTGATGGATGTTTGGTCCCATGCTAGCCTTACTTGACAGTCATTGCTGCTACTCTCTGGTCTGTCTGCCCCACCCTCGACCCAGATTCTAATTTAGCTCCTGTGCTTGTTTTATTCCTGTTTCTGCTACTGACTCACTGTGTGACTGCAGGGAGTCCCGCCGCCACACTTTGACTCAGTTTCCTCGTTTATAACATGAGGATAATAACAATGATCCCCCTTTGTACAGAGCTTTGAGATCCTGGGATGCAAATCTCCTCCTCCTCTTAATTATTAATAGCCCTTTGCAGACTATGAACACACAAACACATCCACCTCTGCACCCCCTTGGAATGAGAGCCTGGAAAATGCTAGCAGATTAAGATAGCATAACACAGAGTTCTGTCTCCATCAGTGGCTTTGAGACAGCAATTCTACTGAGCAGACTCCTACAGGAAAGTCCAGATATCAGAAAAGCCCTCTGGTGTGCTCTCTCTGACAAATGGGAGATGTTTGGTTGTCCAGTCCTGCTGCAGACTGTCTTACCTCTCTCCTCTCCTCCCAAAAACCCATCAGTCAGCAGTGATACTAACATATGCATTCTTCTTGCCCGGTGGTACTGATCCAATGGGAGGTTCTCCAGACACCGGACTAGAATTCTGAGCTGGTTTACACCCCACTGAAGTTAAGGTGGGATCTGGTCCATGGGATTGCATCTGTCACCTACTGTTTTAGATGTTTCCACAACCCTTACAAGTGGCAGAGTTTCAGTAGCGAATGGCCCATCTATACCTGTCTATATATGATGCTTTGGGGGAAGGCAGCTGTTCCACACTTAATGGACATGGACAGCTTTGCAGCACTAAGGATTTTCTTTCTTGACATGAAGCACAAGGTTTGACAGCCCTTGCACATGTTCTCGTTCACACCGGTGCCAGTCACCATAGAAACATCTGCCAGACTCAGCCAGTGCAAGGCAAGCTCTCAGGGATGACATCCGCATATCACACGTGGGTTGATACCACCTGAATATCGTTACCCTCAGGAAGGGCAGTGTCTGTGGCAGAAAGGACATCGTGATATTAGACCCCATGACCATGCCCTGGAGTGATTTACTGCTGTTATACTCGATGGAGAATCTCACCCCAGTGCACTGTGCAAGGTTGTAGAATTTCACCAGAGCGATAGCTGCCATACCTGGCCACCCAATTACAGAGCTCTCTAGCACGCTGCAAGCTTTGAGCTGCCTCCATCCATCCACCCACATACCATACACGCTCCCTCTTCTTCCCATCCTTCCTTAATCATCACACTTCTTCCACAAAGGACTCCTCCCAGCAAGGACTCTGAGATTCCACACCACCTCAGGCGGCTACCGTCATCACTCAGTGCATCAGACATGTCTGAACTGGGTCTCACTGGAAGCTTCCTTCAGCAGGGACTGTGGCTGCTTGTATGTCTGGAAAGCACTTAGCACAGGTTCCCAGAATTGTCCCAAGCAGTTTAGTCAGTCCATCCCCCTGCCAGTGAAGAGCTGTCACCTACCACACTCGTCCAGGGCCTTCCCTTCACCAGTATTCTTTCAAAAGTTCCAGGTGATGGCAACCTCAGCCAGTGCATGCAGGGAACTGCAGGGGGTAATGTGAGGAAGTTGTCACTGACTGCATTGTCATTGCTCAACAAACGTTAAATAATCCCAACAGCACCCAGTCCCTATTACCTACTAAGACCCATCTCGAGTCATTCGAAAGTGGACTGGAAACCACCTTAAAGACTGTTCTGTAGGGATCAGTCCTGCCGGTCACACCTCCTCTCCTCTGAACGTCTTTCATTTCCGGAGGTCCCACACATGTGGCCCCCTAAATCAGACCTGCTGCTTGGGGAGGGGAAAATGCAGCCTGCAGGAGGAATTGATTAGCTCATTTTTGCTGGGGCTTCTTCCAAGTCTGTGGAATTCCGCCCCAATGTGAATGTGAGAACCTGCTTCTAGGGCCCCAACCAAAAGCAAGAGAAAGAGGTGAAATTGTGACTAGATCTGTGATGGGGGCAGAATGAGTAGTTCGGGTGAGAAATATTTCTAACTGAGCTACAAAAGCCTGACTGATATCAGCCAATCCATGGTCTGAGTCAGAGTGTCTTTAAAAATCGCAGCTTTGCCTCTGGACTGGAGCGTGCAGCTTTGACACTCTTTTTGCCTCTCACTAGAGCCTCTCCTTGTTCAGTCTCGTGGGCAGCCAGCACATCTAGTGGTTAAAGCAGGAAAGTGTGACTCAGGAGACATCCCCGGCTCCACCACTGAGCAGCTGTGCGACTTTGGGCAAGTCACTGCCCTGCTCTGTGCCTCAGTTTCCCTGCCTGTAAAATGGGGATAACCCATTATCGACCCACCTACCCAGTGCTTCGAGATCCTCAGGTGAAAGCTGCTATTGAAGCCCAAAGTGTTATCGTTGCTGCTCAGCAGTGTTAACACAGAGGGCTGGCTTTAAATCTGAGACTCCCGCCCTCCTATCAGCACTGCGTGGATCAGCTGCCTGCATTGCTCCCTCTCCAGTAGGCACCTGATCTCTCTCAAGGAGGCTGGCAGTGGAAAGTACATGATCTCCAACTTGGTTATGCAATCCTCCTGGGCAGGAGAAAGCAGCTCCGTCCTACGCAGAGGCCAGCCCACCCATACTGTGCCAATACACCACGTATGTTTCCAAGGCCCCACCACCTGTCAGAGAATAACTCCTGTGGCAGCAAAGCAATTGTCATTTCAGGTTTTGTCGTTCTTACCTGCTGATTAGTCAGGGATTGGCTTCTGGGAGATTCCCCTGGCGCAGGCTGGCTGCAGCTGCTGCTCTTCAGGCTGCCTCTATGGAAGTTAATGATAAACTGGCTGTGTCTCAGCCGCGGCAGCATAGCCTGCGCGGACAGGAGGGAACAGCCCACTTAGCTGTATGTGCGTATTTATGAGCAGGGCCCAGCTCCTCTCTGTCATTGTCATGCTTTCCCCAAGCTGCCGGCTGCAGTGAGGGACAGAGACAGTCCAATAGAATCAGATCAGCTGAGCCAGCTAGGGGCAGGCAAACACAGCCATGGCAGAGAATGCTCTGGCAACAGGCCAGCTGGGGAGATTGCTGCATGAAAGCAGGTTGCTTATTGCCTGGAAAGCCAGCCGAACCTGATAGGGAGATGGGGGGTGGAAATAACATATGCAGAACTGGTGTGTCAGGGAGTGGGAAATGGTCTAAGCCAAATATTAGGGGTACAAAAGTTAGCTGACCCCCAAAGTCAATTGCCAAGCTTTGGTCCAATGCAGGCCCTTTGTGCCCCTGCTAATTCACAGCCCCCGACTCTTTCTCTCTAAACTGCTGTGCCCATCTTTACAGCTCACCACACAATCTATCATTTAATGCCCCCCTCTCTCCTGATTGTTTATTTGTTGTGCATCAACTCTGCATCCTTTGGCGTACACGCACAACAGGCATATGGCCTGAAAGAAATCGTACGTGATCCATCCCTGAGGAGCCAGCTTATCCAATGTCTCTTTCCGGCCTGTCACACAGTTCACATGCACGTTAGCATCTCAACGATAATCAGTAGCCCTTAAGCCTGCTTTAGTTGCCCTCCACGGTATACCAGCCACAAAAACACAGTTTCCATACCCTTCACCTCCTACCTGCATTGGCTGCTTCACTTGTTTTTCAACAACAAGCAGAGAGCCTGGTCTGACAGCTACAGAACAAACAGGTTTCTCTAAAGAACCACAAAGGCACAGACACCGGATCTTAGCGTACACCTTTGTGTACTTGGTAATGAAAAGGAGTTCCTACTACAATAACGCCTGACTTGGAACTCCTGGCTTGAGCAAGTAGTTACGCAAATCATTCTGCTGGATGGGCTTCTCGGTGATTAATTTTGGCTTCTACACCTTTGTAATCAAATTATAGATAGAAAATCAGCCCAAAAGTAGCATCTAATTTACAATTTATCCCTCCTGCAGCTAAATCCAGCCTTAGTTCTAGTTTCAGTGACCTGACAGACCTTTTTTAACTGTCTACTATGATCTGATGAACGCTGTGCAAGTGATCCACAACCTGTTTGCACTTATCCAGTGAAATCCCACAATATGTGGGCAGCGTACTGTGCGCTGAATAACATGAGAGGTGTCCCTGCCTCTAAACCTACACTAGCTCTGTATTCAGAACTATTTAAAAAGATGCTGCGACTCAAGCCTTGTGCAAACAGACTGACTGCCAGATGCCTCCTCCAAACTCTTCCATCCTGCAACTTGTGCTCCTCCCTGGAACAGTGGGCAGTGGCAGTGGGGCTGCCTTCTTTTGAGAGTTTCTCCTGTAGGATGCAGTAGTGTCATCAAAATGCCTGCACACTCACAGTGTTGCTTTGCCAGGGCCCCAAAAGCTATTCTGGGCCCCTTTCACTCTTTTAAACAAGTTTAGCCAAATGGGGAACCAACCTCACAAAATCAGGATGATCTCGATATAACAGGACGCATGGCAACAGTTCAAGCCATGCAGAATAAATAAAGGAAAGGAACGGAATAATAAATACAATCTTCACTCAACTGTCTTCTGAGATATATGCAAAACCAAGCCACTGGATTCCTGCTGGCAAGAGGAAACTGTCGGTGGCAGTCTTCCCTCCTACACACTGTTAGGTCTGAGGCCCTCACTTGTACATTTGGGCTGGTTTGCTGAGGTGCCTGAGCCATTTTGTGCCAGTCTTTGTTTCCTTTGGCAGGTGTTTCTACCTTTCCCCTATTTTGACCTGTGCTGATGTGTGAAGTATAGTTTCAGATAGTGAAGTCCTTTCTTATTAATGCTGTGTTGCTTACACTGCTGTGGCTCTGGTTTTGTCACCACTTCTGTCAAAATCTTGGATCTCATAGTTTACTATACAACAGCAAGAGCTACTTCACGCTGGATTGGCGAATGGAATCCAGAGCCTTAGCCAGGCAGGATTTTTTTCTTTCAATACTTCTCCCAGCACTGAATGGTATAATGGAGCCATAGAAGTTAGAGACAAAAATGCATGCTAAGTCACTCACTCCGCCTACTGGGAATCAATACACAATTGTTTCCTCTTGTACATTTTCTAATGCTTTGCCAAGTCCAGTTTAAAAAAAAACAAAACCAACAAGTAATATGGCTTCTGCTATTTCCTTGGGAGTCACTTCTACAGCCTAATACATCTCACTGGAAATTTTTCCTGATATTTTGATTGAAATTTTCTCCTCCCTTTGTATCTTCTATGTGTGGTATTTCCACCTTTCAAATATTTGCAGCCTGTAATCAGCTTTGCCCCACCCTAGTCATTCCCTACCTAAGTTGCACACAGCTGGGTTTTTACAGCCAGTGTTCCCACTTCCTGTCACCATTTCGGCAGCCTAGGCACAGAGAGCTTGGTGGGACTCCGTTCAGTTCCTGGGGGTGGGACTAGTGTCCATGACCACCTTTACCTCTGCATGGCTTGGCAGAGAGGCCATGGCCTCCACATGGTGTGCAGTCATGTACTAGCTGCTATTGGTTTCATTCTTTCTTTACTCTTTTTTTTTTAAGGCAAGTGAACCAGAATGTTTATCAGACCAAGTGGCAGTGAGAATCGAAGCTGTTACCCCTACCTAGCCCATACTGCCTTGACTCCACTTCACTGCCTTGTCTTGCATCACTAGTACCCTTGACTGCTTATGTTGTTGTTTCACGTTTCCCTTTGGTAGTGCTGGTTTCCTGGGAAAAGGACATAGTAAAATTTCCTGTGGAAATAGTTTTTAAAAAGTATAAAAGCTGCTGGCAAGCTCGGCTCCTGCTTGGCCATCTCAATAAAGACCTGAGCCAAAGCCCAGAGAAGGCAGTGGAAAAGCTTCCATTGACATCACTGGGCTAAGGACCAAAGTGGGCATTGGAATAATAGCATGAGCAAGAGGGAGGGATATTGGCAGCTTAGTTGGGCAAATATGTCACATTAGCTGCCATAGAAGACACTGGAATGAACCTAGGCAGGCTGCCCAACTTATATTCTGGAGTGCTGTAAGGAGTAGGCATTGCATATCGCACTGTTTAAAAGTCAATACACAGCCAGCTCAACCAAGATGCTGATCATTTCCTCTCTGCTTGTCACCCTAGCATTTTGCTGCTACTCTGGTAAGTAATTTTTAATTATACAGCACAGTGCACATGAGCCATCTGAAATTTTCAAAGCGTAAACCTATTCAGATCAATATTAAAATCAGGAGGTTCCCATAGAGAATATTGAGCAGTTACTGCTTTGAGTTTGCAAGTGATTCCTTAGAAAACTGAAGCTCATATTCCGCACCCAGAGAGGGATACACCCAAAGTGTGATAACTAGAGCTTTACCCAGCAATTGCTATGGGGAAATTTCACATTAGGGCATCATATACACACAGGCAGGGCCAGAGTTGTTTTAATGTCTATTTGATTATTTCCTACATATTGTCCTTTTCATCTCTTTGCCCACAAGGACTTTCTCTCCATTTCCTGATATCACTGATTTCACTTGCCAATCAGAAAACAAAAAGAACTAGAAATACAGAAGTAGAAATGTGCTCAGCTCTTTGATGTGATTTCAGACTACTCAAACACTGTGGGCTTGAAAATTCAGCTCAGACTCGGATATCCTGTTCATGTTCTGCTCCAGACAGAAACATGGAGGAAGGAAGTGAGAACGGAAGAAAACTTATAATGAAATATAAATATTGGGGTCCAGATCTTTGCCTGGTGAAGAGTTGGATAGATCCATGGACATCATATTTTGCTGCCTTCTGAGACATAGGGTACCCACATGTACCAGCCATGGGATTATCTGTGGAGGAACCTATTTACTCAGCATATGTAAGGGTGACAGAATCAGACACTTAAAGAGTACCAAAGTTCAGAACAAAAAGATGCTTTTCCTCTTCTCATCCCTCCTGGACAGAGGAATTTTAAGGATATCAATTTTGGCGAAAGATTTATCAAAAAGGCACAGTTGGCATCTTGATCCAAACAGAGCTGGGCTCATAGGTAGAAGAACAAGTTGGGGATTTAAATATTGAATATTCTTTGGGGGAAAAGATTCACATTTCTGTGAATCTACAGAATAGGCTGTGATGATTGCCAAACCTGAACTCTCTTACAATCTATGAGCTATATCGTCAATCTCACCATTCCAGGGAGAACGGGGCCAGCTCTAAAAAATGCCATGGAGCTATCCAGTAATGAATAGCTGGAAGTGATCTGGGTTTATTTGTCCTGCTACAGCTCATGCCATATTTTTGTGTTCTCCCTCTGATTTTACCATATATGCTAAGCTAACATTTCTGTGATGACAATGTTAAGATTGAACTGGTAATTCAATATCTTCATCATCACCACTTAGCTAATTAGGCTCATCTGTGCTTGCATCTAGTTACTGTGTGTGTGTATGTACATATTCATTTGCAGAAAATGCACCTGCAAAGTAGGCACACACACATTTGTGCACCGAAATTGTTTGAAAACTTGGCTCTGAATTTTTCCCCATAACTTAGGGCCTGAGGCTCAGCTGGCATAAACTGCTGTAGCTGTATTTGCAGTGCACACAGCTGCCGAGTTGGTCCCTAACTCACATTGGAGCACAACTTCAATAGCAGGATAGGAAAGGAAGCAGATAGTGAAAATAAGTGGAGGGGATTTGATCCAAGTAGAATGGATTCAATAGCGTCTTTTTAGTTCTGAGGGGTTTATTTATGGGCTAACATTTGTGAAACTGTATTAGGCTCAGCTGCTGTGATATATTCCAAAGAGACTTTAAACTTTATAAAAAAAGCTGTCTTCAGTGATGAGAGCTAGACTTATTGGAACATTGTTTTTCAGTGTTCTAGCCAATCGCCCTTCTGATTTGACCACAACCTACTCCACTTGATCCCACCTCAGCGTATGCTTTCTCCCTCAACCCTCCACCTGCTAGGCTGTGAAAAGGAACGTAAAGCTCAATCAAAATCTTGATCAATCATTTATCCCAGTGCAGAAACAGCTGCTGTTCACCTTCTCCCAGTTCCTTCCCTGGTTTCACATCTCTCTTTGGGTTGGGTGAGAAAAGCCACCCCTGCCAGTTCCCCCTGCTTGAATCAGCAAACTTCATTTCCATCTGTCACTGACTGAGAAGTCTAGCATGAAGGCAGCTTCTCCTCTCTTTTCATTCCTCCTTCTCACTTCCTGTCTCCTCCTCTTGTTCTCCCTTTCCCTGTGTTCCCTCTCTTCTCTCTCACCCTAATATAAAGAATGTTGGTGAAAAAATAAACCCCAACAGCAAGACAGACAATGAAATGTCAGCTCTCGATCACACAGCATCAGGGCCACACCCCTCTTCATTTCTATCATGGTTTTATGTCTTCCCTGTGCCCTGTTTTATGCTTCAGAGACCTGCTGTCCCAGTTTCTAGTGTTCCCTTCCTTAGACCTATAACCAAAGGCAGGTTGGCCTTGTATTCTCTTCCCAGGAGATGTGCATCTCTGTATCCCACCATTCATGCTCTCTAAGCCTTCTCACAGGGCTGCCAAATCTGGACTAAGTCATGACACCAATTAGGCCAGTTCCAGTTCATGATAATTAACATGATAACTTCCAGAGAAAGCCAGATGCTGATTTCAGACCGATGATCACGGGCTGATGGATGTCCAACACTCTGCTCTTCTCTCTATTTGATTCAAGAGCTTTCCTCTTTCTCTATGTGTAGACCAAGCATTCTGGGTTCCTGGAACTTCTACTGAGCTCTCAGTATCACTTTAGCCACTTTTTCCTAGAAACTAGAAATGCCGATATTTATTCATCTTCCTTCCTTTTATCAGTGCAAGGGATGCAGGTGGCTGCCTTTGTTAAGGGTGTTAATGCTAATCAGCAATTGGATTTTTCCCTTCCTCCATAAATTCCTGACAACAGCTGGGGCTGATTGGCTGAATGACACCCTGAGATCTCAGGGTGACGATGGGAACCAGGAATTCTGGGAAACCGGTAGAAGGGCACGGAGAATTTCATTTCTGGGTCACTGGTTCAAATCCAACCCTAGTTGGATTGTGGACATTGGCATCTGATAGCTGTTCAGTGGCTTCGCTACAAGAAATGAGTGGATGGATCTCAGTCTAATTGCTAGTGTAATCAGTGGACACATCACACTCAACGCTGCCACGTATGATCCTGTTTTTGGCAACCTTTCTGAGGAAAGGCCATAGATTGACAGGGCCATGGAGAGCAGCAGGAGTAAGTAAACAAGGTAACAAGTTTGCTAAAGAGCAGGAATAACTATTTGGCAAGCTGGATATTACACAATCATAATTCAGATAATATTCCACTAGAATTATTTGCCCATCCCTCCCAGCAAGGTCTCCACCCAGCAGGCCCTGGGCTCCTCACACAACTGACATGAAGCTAACTTCCGGCACCTTCCTGCTAGCCTGCTAATTTGCTTGCAGAGCCACCAGGTGGTTCCTGCTTTTGGATTCACAATCTGAAGTCAGGCTGTGCAGGGTTCTGGGGATGATGCAAGAAAGAATGTAGTGTTGCACAAAGGGATCTCAGAAGAGGAGTGGAAGAGAAGATGGATGTGATGGAAAGGGTGTTTGTGCCTCCCACTCACATTCCGTGCAAACGAATCTGCACCAGCTGCACCTCCCCACTGCAGGGAGACGAAATGCCATTCTATTAACACAACACAATTACACATCAAATAGCTTCTGACGCCCACAAGAGAGACAGTCCTTATTAGATAGGAAAAGTTTCCCAATTCAGCTCAGAAGGGCAAATGCTCAATCCGACCTGGGACCAATAATATCTCACTTTGGGTGAGGAAATAAGATAGGATCATGCCCTACAATATGTGGACACCTTGGGAACCTCTTGCTAAGCAGATCACTGACAGAATAGACTGAAATGGTCATGTATCTACAGTCCTGTATGTTCCAAAATTCCTCAGGATGTTTGGAGTGAAGCAGATTTACTGTAACTAAAATAACTAAGAAAAAAAAATCCCACCCATCCCAGCAGGGAAGTCCATTTGCAGTGTATTGTTTCTAAAGTAAAGTCTTTAAAAGAATTGTTGGATTAAACCAACCCCTCTGATTCTACGGAGACATGAGAAAGTGTCAGATGGGGAAAGTCTTTTGAGAGAGACCCAACCATCCATGTGTGAAAAAACTATTTTCCTCCCTCTGCCTGATTTTTTGTTGATTCTGCAGTTGGATACCCATTATTGCATACCTGACATACAAAGCTGGACCTATACTCAGCTGTACACTACAACCCCACACTTACAAAGACCCTGGACTACAAAACATGCCCAATCTATAGCCAAATACCTCCACACCCTGCCATCGGTACCCCCATGCACCACATCAGCAATGGAGCCATGCCCATTCGTTTGCTGGTATATTCCACACCCTCAACACATCAGCAGTTGCTTTGTTGAAAAATAAGCTGAGATACCTACCCTAGGTGAGTTCCTCCTCTCTGGAGTATGTCCTCCAGTGAATCACACTAATCCTAGCAGCGCAACCACTTCTTAGTAATACGTGTTTCTGCACCAAACCATGACTAGGAGCCCAGTCTTCATGGCCTATTGTTGTTCTGAAGATGAAGTCAGATGCTGGTTTCCTGGCCACTGCTGCAGGATCTGAACTCTATTTTTCCTGGTCCGGTTGAAGGGCAGAGATAGAAGGAATGTGAGAGCAACATTGCAAAGACTAAAGCTGCCAAGCCAGTTGGGGCACAAGCTCTTCAGTCGACATTTTCATTGGTGCTGATGCAACTTGGAATGTGTTTGCTTGGAATGTATTTGCCTTCTCATAGTGATCACAAACGTATCAACTGCTGCCAGAAGACACAAGGGCTTTCTGGCTCAAAATGGGCCAACACTTAGTTTTCTTATTGGTAAAAAGATAAAGCAGCTTCATGAATTCTAAGAGACGTTCCACATATTTCCAGTAGAGATGGGGAAGTGTTAGTACCATTATTCAAGGCACTGATGGGACCTCATCTGGCCTATTGTGTGCAGTTCTGGTCTTCCATTTAAAAAGATTAATTCCAACTGGAACAGGTGCAGAGAAGGGCAACTAAGATGATCCCAGGAATGGAAAACCTACCTTATGAGAGGAGAGACTCAAAGAACTTGGCTTGTTTAGCCTAACCAAAGAAGCCTGTGGGGAGATATGATTGCTCTCCGTAAATACATCAGAGAGATAAATATCAGGTAGGGAGAGGAGTTATTTAAGTTAAGTGCCAATGTGGATACAAGAACAAATGGATATAAACTGGCCATCAACAAGTTTAGGCTTGAATGTAAGTGAAGGTTTCTAACCATCAGAGGAGTGAAGTTCTGGAATAGCCTTCCAAGGGGAGCAGTGGGGACAGAAAACCTAACTGACTTTAAGACTGAGCTTGATAAGTTTATGGAGAGGATGTTACGATGAGACTGCCTTTAATGACCATGAGCAGCAATTGTCTCCAATGGCCAGTGATGTGACACTAGATAGGGAGGGCTCTGAATTGCTACAGAGAATTCTTTCCCAGGTGTCTGGCTGGTGAATCTTGCCTACGTGCTCAGTGTCTTAACTGATTGCCAAATTTGGGGTCTGGAAGGAATTTCCCCCCAGGTCAGATTGGCAGAGACCCTGGGGTTTCTTTCCGCCTTTCTCTGCAGCATAAGGCATGGGTCACTTGCAGAGTTAAACTGGTAAATGGCTGATTATCTGTAACTTGAAGTCTTTAAGCCCTGATTACTTTACTTTACTACAGTAAATCAGCCAGTGGTTAGGATCTATTACAGGAGCGGGTGGGCGAGGTCCTGTGGCCTGCAATGTGCAGGAGGTCAGACTAGATTATCATGATGGTCCCTTCTGACCTTAAAGTCTATGAGTCTATAAGGAACATGTACTTCTTCATGTACTCTAGAGCTAAAGACACTGAGAGACTGACTCCGACTAGAGCTAGACACAGGACAGACAGTTGTTGTGCAGCCTTCACACACTCATCTTCCATTTTAGTCTCAACCTGCAACATCCTTTGCTACTGGGTCCTGCTAGGTTCCTGGACAACTCAGTCAACAACAGACCTCATTCCCGATCTGCTGTGTTCCCCTGGCACTCCTAGTCTTGGGTGTCCAGGTAGTTCTGCCAAAGCTACTCGTTCCTGACCTGCAACTGCCCTGCCGTTCCAGAACTTTAGCAGATGAAGGAAAATGTCCACAATCTCTCAGTAGCATTCAAATCTTTTTCCATCCTCCAGCCACTCATGGCTACATCATGATGTGGTGGAGCAAATTCCCACCCCTGCCAGGAAAGGGTTAAAGACCAACTCTGGGTCCCATCAGCCTCAACCTGGCACAGCTGTGAGGCGTGATGGGCCTGGGGATGGGCAGGTCCTTAAACAGAGGATCCCTGCTCAGTGCAGTGTGGCACTCTGATAGACAGGACCCCTAAAGGCAGTGGTTGCTTACTGGGGGAATGGCTAGAGAGCGTTGGCTGCCCAGGCCCCCTCAGAAAGGAGACGGATGAGGACTTCCTCTTTTTCTCCACTTCTTGGCCTTCCCAAAGGCCTAGTACGCAGCTTTCAGGGGGGCCTGAGGACGCTTACTGACTTTTTGTTTGGGGTACTTTAACTTCCCCACAAAAGGGTCAATGCCTTGAACAGCACTGCCAGAGGGTGGTGCCCCAGTCTCCAAGAGAGAAGCAGTACCCTCTCCCCTCAGGGGTGCTGGAGAGGTACAGCCTATTACAGCTATAAAAGAGTCCCTAGATTATTAATTAGTGTAGGTGCGGTTCCCAATTGGGCCTCAATGTGACCTAGGAGTCTGGCCTCACTGGCCTGCTGCCCGGCTGCTGCTGCAGTTCCGAACCACACAGGAGTAAGAATGTGAGCCTGCCTGTGAGCTTCATTCCTTTCATCAGCAGGAAGCTCTCTGCTGCTAACCAGCAGTAAGCTGAGCACCAAATCCTCCTGAGTTCCACGGCATGGGTCTCTCTGGCAGCCTGAAAAGTCACTTCTCAATGCCCCCAGCTGAACAATAGAGGTGAAGTTGAGTAAAGGAGGCACATTCCATTACTTTTTAAGGGAACACCCCACCCCATCTCTTGTGGGATGACACATGATCACTTTTTGGGGAGCACTCTCACACAGCGTTGCATGGTCATTCCATCTCTCGTGAGGGGCACACCGTCACTTTTGGGGGGACTCGCTATTGCACTCTTTGGGGGGGGTCACATGTCAATAGAAACTCCATTGAGACATGCAGGTGCTCAGGATCTGGCCTACTTGCGGGGAGAGTCCGTATCAAGAGGGAGACAGCAGGCAGAGAGTTGTTTCATTTGTAACAAAGCTAATTTGACATGCACAAACATTCAGCCAACTGAGGTGCAGGAAGTAAATAGCGTTTGACCTGCATCCCTTAGGCAAAGATCTAGATAGGTGTCACTCTTTGGTGCTGTCCATTCCTGCAGGGATCTGGATGCAAGAGGAGGCATTTTTGCCTCTTTCATCTGCGATGGTTGTCAGACTAACTGCTAGAGGACATACTGGGAGGAGCATATGCAGGTTTCCTAGTATATATACAGGAGCTGTTCAAGTAGCACTCTAGAAAGAGGGTTGAGTCCTACAGTTTAAGACTCAACCCTCTCTAACTATCTCAGCTCTGAAGCTGATGGTTCTCTTTCTGCTTGTCAAGCCAGCAGTTTGCTGCTATTCCAGTAAGTAATTTCTAGGTCAGTAGATAGAGTTCTGTGCACATGAACCCTCTGAAATTCTCCCCTTCTCCAGCTATCAAGCTATTCAGATCAATACTAAGATCAGGAAGGTCCCAAAGTGAATCCTTGGCAAAAGCACTCAGCCTAAGGGTTTGTGTTTGCAAGTGATGGTTCAGCACAAGTTGGCTAAAAACTGACTTTCAGCACATACTGGGTGTGACAAAGTGGGAATTTTTAATAATATTTTGGACGAATATTGTGTGTGCCTCAGTTTCCCCCATGGGCTGCATGTTTACCTAGGTGCTGAGAAGGGTGATTCCTTTGGCCAGAGTCTCAGCAGACAATGGTCATTCTCATGGCCTGGACAACTGATGCCTAGTGACTAACAGCCTGGGCAGTAGACCCTTGGCAGGAAGCCAACTGGTTTGACCAGCTGGGGAACAAGGGATCTCAGGTGGAAAGCCCAGGAACTAGGACAAAGGCCTGGAGGAGTCTGAGGTGGCAGCTAACTATGAGGCAGCTGGAAAGGGGGGACTGGAGAATTGGGGACTCGGGGAGGGGGGATGAGAGCCAGGTCTTGGGACTCTGGATCTGACCAACATGGACTTTGCTGTAACTTCCTTATTGCTGTGCTCACAAAGAATTTTCTGTGCTCTGTTCCAGACAACTGATAAACTCTCTTGTTTTCACAGCGGTGGCTTAGAGGCACTGCTGGCTGAGGAAGGTGGAGGGGGCATGCACTGCTCCCATTGCTGGGGGGGTCTGCAAGTCTTCCCCTGGTTTCCTGTTCAGGTAGGCTCACTGCACGGAGCAGGGCTACTGAAAGCTCCGGGGTTAACGTGGAAGCCGAGGAGATTTACCCTATTGAGAATGTGCCCTTAGAGGGTTGTCACACTGAAGAGGCCAGGGATTGAGTCAGAGCTGTTCAAGAGCACCCGTGACAGCGGGTCAACAAGGGTTTCTAGAAATGACTGCACAGACTATGGGTATTTTCTGTTAATTTTAAACCTTGTGTTTCACAGCATCTCCTATGTTACGGGGCCCATCTTCCTGAATGACGCTTTGCAGGTGGTGTCAGATGCAAAACCGTTTTTAACAGCAATTTCTTTGCTAACGGGCTGCTGTGAGGTGAATGTGAGACACTATGGTGTTGGGGCCCAGGAAAGAGACAAGGCAGATTTTTGCAGATGAATACTGCAGTCTGAGCTTCCACAACTGGAGTTTGAGGAAGGGAAAACATATCGTTTTTTTTTAAAACTACACAATGACTGTAGTGAGGTCATTTCTCACAATCCTGCTTCCGCTGCAGCCACTGGTAAAATTCCTATTGATTTCAGTGGCAAAAGGCTATGCTCCTAGGTGACTAGCCACGTGTTCCATTCTGCCATTGTTTTAATACCCAGTTGCTTATTTTCCTTGAAATATTCTTTATCACAAACAGAAGGGAGTTTCTCTGGGCTATTTCCTGTTGCCTTTCCAAGCAAAGAGACTATGAATGAACACAAGCCTACATTTGACAGGCCATTTAATGTTAACACTAATCTCATTATGGCCTGGAGGAGCAAGAATTGCTTGGAAAAACGGCACTAAATATGGAGTAAAATAATGGGGGGGGTTGTTAAGTTATCTTGATAGGATTTATTTCATATTTTTATATAGCTCCAGCTACTCTCACCACTCTAGCACCTCTGGAGTTTTGTCTTAATGGCACAATGCTATATGATTGCTTGAGTCACTTTGCATCTGAAAAGCCACAGGCTATTGTGAAATGGCTATACATTCCAAAGTTTTGTATTAGTTCATTGCGATTAGTGTGACTGAAGATCTAAACATCTATTCTCCTCGGAGGCCTTGTCTGCACTAGCACTTATCTAGGCAAAACATTTGTTGCTCAGTCGGGTGAAAAAACACACCCCTGAGCTAAGCATTTGGGTGGCCAGTGCTATGTGGGTGGGAGACGCTCTCCCGCCAACATAGCAACCGCCGCTCGTTGCGGTGCTTTTATTATGTCGGCAGGAAAGCTCTCTTGTTGACATAACGTGGCTACACAAGTGCTTTTACCAGCAAAACTTGTGTGGAAACTTCAGTTTGGTAGGTATGTATACACACGCAAGGGTGGGTGAGTTACATCACAGTGATAAGGGCAGGTGTTAACAAGGCGCCCTCCTCACTGTGCATATATACCTACCAAACTGAAATTTCCACTTCATGCATCTGACAAAGTGGGTTTCTGCCCACGAAAACTTATGCCCAAATAAATTTGTTAGTCTTTAAAGGGCCATGAGACTCTCGTTGTTTTGCTAAAAACAGACTAAGACAGCTACCCCTCTGAACCTGGAAATTAAGTTTGTCTCTTCTGATGTCCTGGAGTTGTATGCTAATCTCTTCCCAAAGGACCTCCAGCTCTGCATTCACCTGCACTCTTCTTGAATTCTTCTCAAGAAATGCATGATCCAATCATTTTAAACACTTTGGCCCATTCCAATATAAGGCAAAAGAAAGTCTGAGGTGTGAGGAGTCCAGAACAGTGGCAGGAGCTGATTTCAGGTGTATTCTTGTGGACTGATGAATAATGAACATTTATTTCTTCTTCTTTGAATCTTGAGCTTTTCTCTTCTGCCTCCATGTCAGCCAATCATCCTGGGCTCATGAAAAAGCCTGATGAAGCTTTAGAATTAAATCACTTGTTTCAATTAAAAAATGCAGTGCGATACTCTGTTCTTTTAATTAGTACACAAGATGCAAGTGGTTTGTTCTGTGAAGCTGCATGAGCAGTTGGATTCTTTCCCTTGATTATAAATTATTGAGAAGTCCAGAGTTTAGGAGGAAGTAAGACATGTGGAGATTTCAGGAAGACAAGAGGGCTGGAGGATTTGGAAAGGAGATCATCTCTATTCACACCTGGAATCTAATCTGGTCCCAAGTCATTAAAGGGCTTTGGACCAGGCCCTGGATATACATATTCATAATGACCTGATAGTTCTTCAACAGTCTTTCTGTCTGTCAGGAATCAATGAACATGGTATCTAAACCCAGTGCAGAGAATCAAAGCAAATAACGTAATTCCAGGAAGGAACTCAAAAAAGGGAACTCTGCAGTCGTTTGGGCAAACAGCTGTAGGGAGTGTGGGTGTAAAAAATAGCCTTGCTCTGTGCACTGTTGAGGATGACAGTGAAAAAGAATGGCTGGGTCTCAGTGCAAAGACTAGTGCAGAAGTGTTCCCCGCACAAAATTGCCATCATAGCTGGCAGGGCGAAGTGCCCTTTCACCCCAAATAGTGGTCTATCCTGGTCAGTGCTTAGGCACATGGGGAATGAGCCAATGACAGGGAGCTTGTCCTGACGCTGCCTGCATTGTATTTGCTCTGAGGCTATTTGCCAAAATGGGCTATGCTCCCCCGTCTGTATTTAGAAAGACTGTGTTTACATAAGTGGCCTGCTATGGAAAGGTGCTGAGCATCCGGCAGCTTCCAAGGAAGACAAATGGTAGCTGCTGAGTGCTCAGCACCTCTGAATATCAGACCACTTTACGGGTCTAAAAATAGATTTAGGAGTCTAATTTAGGTCCCTACTTTTGAAAATTTTGCTTCTGGTCTCCAGAGCTGTCGCCATGACATTGTTCACTTGCGCTGACTTTCATTTAAAGCCCAACTCTAAACAAACCCTCAGAAGATTTTGGTCTGAAAAACGCCATCACAATGCAGCTTGCATCCTTTAATCTACTCATTCAGGCCCTGAAGCTATGAAGAGGGACCTGTGCATTGCACTGTTCATAAGAAGACACGGAACAGGGCTCTGTACACCAAGGGTGAGATTGATTTGATGGTGATGTTTACCTTACTATGGCAACAATAAAACGTGATAATAACCCTTTCCCTTTAGCTAGCACCTTCCATCAGCAGCCCTTTACAAAACACTAATGAACAGAGACTCACAACAGCCTTTGGAGGAGGGGAAAAAAAATCAAGTTTAGTCAAACAGCATCTCTCAGGCCATGCTCTTTTGATCTCAATAAGCAGCAGCTCTCAAATGGCAAGAAAAGCTTCTCAGTTCACTGGAGAGGAGCAAATACCCACAGATGATGTATGCATTGATCACTTTCACTGAAGAGGCTTAATAGAATTCTATCTATCTGGAAAGGGACACATTTTCAAAGCAACCTGAGTTTCAGCTTTTCCTTCACAGCTATTTGTCTTGAATTGGGTCTTCCAGCAATTTTGGCCCATCTCTGGGTCAACATCCCCAAAGCTCCAGTAAAACTCCCACTGAGCAGTGTCAAGAGACTGTACCTTTCATTGACGTCATGCAGAGCGGCACATGCTCAGTACCTTTCAAGATGTGGCCTGTCAGGAGATCAACGGGAGTGAGAACAGGGAAAACACAAAATATAATGTGGAATATAATATATATAGTAATATAATACTCACCACCGCTGATGTCTCAAACCAGTGCCTGAAGGGACTGCTGTGGGGGGAAAGGACACTTAAATTAGACCTTGTCCTAGAGTTAGGCAACTGCCGAGCTGACACTACACCCCAAATCTGCACAGCTATGGGTCCGATTCCTACCAACAGAGGGTAGTAGTGTACAAACATACATACTTTAGCCTCTATACTACTAACAACAAAAATAAATCTCAGTTTCTTAAAAGAAACACTCCCAGCTTTCTCCCTGTTATCTGGAAAGACAATCGTAGAGGCCTGTCCTTCCAAGGAAGCCACACGATGCACAAGCTCATTTTGTGTGACTTCCCCTCCCCCCACAACTACCCTCCACAGCTGAGACAAAAATAAATCACATAAACAAATAGGCATTTTATAGGCTAACTTTACAAAGGCGGTCTCATTTTTGCAGCGGCAGTTTTGTACCCCAATTATTTACACTCACAGTTCAGGGTGCTTAGATATCTACAGATATATCCCTGATTTACAGGTGCAGTTGGGGTCTTAAACATTCAAGTGAACTACATTGCAAAATGGAGGCCTGGTGAAGACCTGGATGAAATTATTGCCCTTTCTGCACACTTACCCATTCTGCACATGCTTAAGTATTTTATGCAAGCCCTAATAGGTGCTCATATAGGTGCACCTTCCTTTGAAAATTTGGCCCTAGATTTTTTAACGCTTCAGGAGGATGAGACTTAAAGCAACTAACCTAGCTCTTCTGAAAACAGAGACCTCAATATTTTATTAATAGTGATGTGCAAGGCAAGAATTTTTCTCTTCCTCATTTGGAAACCTTTCCTGATTTCACAAGAGCACTGGCTTCCCTTTCAGGTCTCTCGTCACTACAAGTCTTTTTTGGTTTTGAACCAACAGAGCACTCAGGAGTTACAGAGATGTTTTCCCTGCAGCTTTTCTTTGCACTGATTTTCTTCAGCCAAGACCAAAGAGTGGCTTCTTACTCACTGCAGAACTGTGTGGTCCATGGAACGTGGGACAAAATGATGAAGGTGCTGTGTTATCACAAGAACTTGTCTCGAGTCCCAAGCCATCTTCCCACGAATGTAAGCAGCTTAGATCTGTGTGAGAATCAGATTGCAAGCCTGAGGCAGAATGACTTCAGGAACTTGAATCTGTTGCAAGTCTTGAATGTTTCTCAGAACCAAATTCATCTAATTGAAGAAGGCACTTTTACTCACACAAGCAACCTAAAGGTCTTGAACCTCACTTCAAACCATCTGAGAGTTCTTTCCAGATCTATGTTTAATGGGCTGGGGAACCTTACAGTCTTGCTACTTAAGAAAAATAATATTGACAGGATTGAGCCATCTGCCTTTGCCCCCCTGATGAAGTTAAAGGTAATTGATTTAACATCAAACAAGTTACATTCTCTGAGTGCTTTGGATGTTGTGTTTAAGGTAAAATCTTTGGAAGAGCTGCACATAAGAGAGAACAAGATAACTAATTTCACAACCGAAGATATTGTTAATGTGCCTATGGGGCTTCGTGAACTGGATGCATCCCATAATCCAATCTCCTTCCTTGATTTTGCAAATGATGCTTTGCATAGGCTTCTTTCACTGGATTTATCTTTCTCTGGCATCCATAACCACATTACATGGATGTTACAAGATGCTTGTTTCTTGAAAGGGTTAAAGAGACTATATTTAGGAGGAATATTCATGACACCACCAGAGATAGTGGCTGTGGTCCAAAAACTGAATTGCTCTTTGCTAGAGGAGATCCACCTAAATGATTTGAACTTGACTGATTCTGACAATCTCATAGAAAAGGTATGTCTTTGGCACCGAAATGTCAAGACTCTTAACTTACAAGGCAATAAATTGAAAAGCATTAAAGGAATTATCTTTGAAAACTGCACTCATCTATGGCATTTGGATCTGACACACAACAGGTTAAAAGTGGTGCCATGTGTATCTTTTCAGCCCCTGAATTATTTACAGAGCCTTTCTTTGGCGTACAACGAGTTCACTTCAGTACCAAATGCAACTTCAAATATAATGTCACTGAAAAGTCTGGATCTCAGCTTTAACCACATTAGGAAAATTGTCCCAACTGACTTTGCCAATCTAAAGAACCTGGAGCGCCTTACTCTAACTGGAAACAGCATCACGAAGATCGGCTCAGGTCTGTTTCCAGATCTACACAATTTGTTGGAACTAAATTTGGGAACAAACCACCTTTTGAAAATCTCACCTTTTTCAGATAGTTTAGGGAAGCTGGAAAAATTAGAACTAAAAGGAAATAAGATGAGTTGCATCCAGAAAGAAACTTTTAGGAATTTGACTTCTCTGAAGCTTCTCAACCTGGTGGACAACCAAATTAGCACAATAAAACCAGGAGCCTTTGAAGGTCTGAGTCACCTGCAGACGCTGCTTCTTGGCACAAATAAGATCACCAAGGAAACTTTCCAGAAAGGCGTCTTTCATGGGGTAAGTTCATTGGTAGAGCTTCAGCTTTTTGACAATTACATCTCCTATGAGACATCTGGAGAAATTGACAATCCTCCCTTCATTCTTTTGAAGTCCTTAAAATACCTCACTCTGAATAGCCAACGGCACACAGGGATTAAGAATTTCCCATCAAACTTTTTGCAAGGGTTGAAATCAATAGTGAAAATCCATGCAGGCAACTTGGCAATCCCTACCTTGGACCCAGCCACCTTTAGTTACACCCCTGCACTCAAAGAACTGGATTTGAGCAGCAATGCTATTTGTCCTATTAGCCCAACTCTATTCCAACCTATATCAAAGCTGGAAGAGCTACATCTCAATAAAATAGGGCTGCAGTCCCTTGATTTTGTTCTCCACGTAAACTTTTCTAAGCTGATCCTACTCAGGTTGTCTGGAAACAAACTCAATGTAATTGAATCTAAGCACATAAGGGCTTTACCTTACCTTGCTTTCCTGGATCTTACACAAAATCCTTTCACCTGTTCTTGCGACAACCAAATATTCCTCAATTGGTCTCTTCATGACTTAAAAACTCAGGTGCTCTATTTCTACCAGTTCACCTGTGCTTTCCCACTTGCCAGTAAGGGAAGAAAACTGTGGACCTTCAACACCACCTCCTGCACAGATGACCCCGGGTTTATCCTGTTCATCACGAATACAACCACGGTTATTTTGCTGATGATTGTTTGCATCTGTTTTCACTGGAGGTGGCAAGGGATTTATGTCCACCACCTGCTACTTGCATATATCCATGACCAGAGGCACAAAAGGATGAGGCAACATAAAAAATACAACTATGATGCGTTTATCTCCTACAACACGCATGACCAGGCATGGGTGATGAATGATCTCCTTCCCACACTGGAAGGCAAGTATCACTGGAGGCTGTGTCTGCACCACCGTGACTTTGAACCAGGGAATTTCATCCTGAAGAACATTGTGGACAACATCTATGCCAGTAGGAAGACCATTTGTGTCATAACCCGCCACTACCTGGAAAGTGAGTGGTGCTCTAAGGAGATCCAGATAGCCAGCTTTCGCCTCTTTGATGAACTCAGGGATGTCCTGGTCTTGATTTTCCTGGAACACATCCCCAGTGCTAGTCTATCACCCTACCACAGAATGAGAAAGCTGGTGAAGAAGAAAACGTATCTTATGTGGCCTCAGGAGGAGGAGGACATTCCGCTGTTTTGGCATAAACTCAACATGGCCTTGAAGACAGGTGAGGGGAGAGAGGAAGAAGATCCTATTTTGTCTGGGATCATTCCCAATGAAGATTAGTAAAGACAGTGACCAGTGTTGAATCCCTCTGTCTGCCTATGACATTTCTGATGGGCCCATCTCTACAATTTCTAGGTATCAGCCTGGATAGTGGAGATATTAATGTCCAGTATTTTAAAATATTTGGTTCTCCCTATTGCAGGGGACTATGATAGTGGCCCTTGCATTACAAAGAGGTCAGCCCTAAAATCACGAGCACATTGCCACCATCTGACATCTTTGTCAATAGGCACAGCAGAGAGGCCAAGTACTGACTGGGCTGTGGGGACTGAACTCCTTTCACCCCTTCAGGCCAGGATTGAGAATTTTAGTCTGGGATAGTGAGGGGATGTGTGTGAAGCTTGCATTGATACTATGCGTTTTGTACCTGTTCTGTGTCTAAATAGAAGCCTTGAGCCTGTAGGGCTCTCAAGCTTTATTTGCTTAAATTTGTTAATTGAGTTTTAATTTGCTTGAAAGAAAGAAAGAAAGAAAGAAAGAAAGAAAGAAAGAAAGAAAGAAAGAAAGAAAGAAAGAAAGAAAGAAAGAGCTAAGTAATTGTCAACCAAAGAGGGCAAACCTGGGGTAGAAAGAAAACCGAAACAAAAGCTTAACAAAATTGTGAATTCCTTCTTGTCTGCAGCTGTTTGGCACAGTGAACATACATAACCTTACTGTGAAACTGTGAAATTATTAAAAATAATTTGCAAAGCATCTTTAAGATTCTTTTCCTTTTCAAAATCACTGAAGTTTTGTAAATCAGCTTTGAGGCAATTAAAGAGAAAAGCTACATTGAGAAAAGGCTCTACTATGAACTTGGCACTTGTTAAAATCTAATGTTTAGGTTAATTTCTACATTTCATTTTTTAATCTTTAGGAAAAGAGATTGATAACCAGTATCAGTCAGGACAGGGAGAAAATGTCCATGCTATGTCCTGCTCTATACACTGTGTTTTTACTGGTAGAACTAAGTTGGCTGGTTTGTAATTTTTAATGAAATATTTATACTGATACAACCCTAGTGAGGATGCAGTTATAATAGTATAAAAGTGCTTTTACCACTATTGCTTATTCCCCTTCCCAAGAAGGTATACCAGTATATATATAAGAATATACCAATATAACACTGTTTTTTTTAAATATCTAGCTAGCTAGCTAGCAGTGTCCACATTAGAGGGATTGCATCGCTTTAGTTATACTGGTGTCGTTAAAGTGGTACAACTTTTGTGTGTACATAAGACCTAAGGCTTAAATGCCGTAAAGCATTTAATAATGATTTACGGCATTTAAACACATGCTTAACTTTAAGCAAGTGCTCAGATACCACGGTGATGAGCGAGGTATGAGAATCAATATAGTATGGAAAATAAGCATGTGACTAGTCCCTCTGAAGTCTTAAGAACTAGATTTTTTAACAAAGCAGTGTCACTGGAAAACGCCAATTCACTAAACTACTATACACTGGTAGGGCTCTATCAGAAACCCGCCAGCTCCGGAGTCTGTAGCTCGGGATCAGCCTCACCATGCAGGCTGCCCTAGGGCTTCAAGGTCTCTGCTGTGAACCCAGGAGCTGAAAGACTTTAGTCCCTAGGGGCTCTCAAGGCTTCCAAGCTCCCAGCCACAGAACTGGAAGTCTGATGGGAGCCCCAGTTCCTAGGCAGGCTGATGGGGAACCAGGATCTTTGTAGCCCTGGGAGCCACAGCTGAGCCAGGAGCCCAGGCTGAATTTCATTTAGATATTTTTTAAACAAAATGTTCTGATTATTTCAAACTGAATTTTTTCCCCAGATGTTTCCCTTTTGCAGGGAATTCTGAAATTCTATTTGCATTTTGAAACTGAACTTTAAAAAACATTTTTTTGAATTTCCCACAGGATGAAAATTCTGACTTTCAACCAGCTCTAGTCTTAAGTGCCTAATAATGGGTTTGCTAGATTGGGGCCTTACTTCTTACTCTGCTATACAGCAAATGGATTGTGAGCAATTCTCTGCTGTTACAAGAAGTCACCTAGCCAGACTGTGAGAGTTAACTGGATGGTTTTGATAGTCTGATTTGGTGACATACAGTAGTGGGGGCTTTGCTGATATCCTCTCTCTATAGCTCAGCATTTAAGAGTCAATACAGGATGTTTTAAGTGAGCCAATTCTAGATCATTGTGCTGAGTATGTTTAGTAGCTGCTGTCTTCATTCTCTAGAATACGTCAGAAGGGAATTTTTATGGTAAAACCAGGCGAATGATACAGTGTTTATGAAAAAGATGAATGAATGACATTCTGGGTCATATCCACTACTGCAGAGACTTCAGTGGAGTTGTTTCCATACTCTAATACTTGACTAATGTCTAATACTTGGCTCTTGGTGTCAGTGATCTGTTGGGACAGTGAGCCCCCCAGATGATTATGGATTGTGTAAAAAAATGTTCTTGTATTTGTTTAAGTTTGTTGCCTTTCACGTCCATTGAACAGCGCTCTGTTTTTATATTGAAAGGGCATCCAATTTACCTTCTGCATACCAGTCGTTATGTTGTATGCCTCTAGGATGCCCCCTCTTCTTTGTTTCCTCCCTAAAATAGTTCCAGTCTTCTCAATTTCTCTTCTTACTGAAGCCTCTCCAGCCATCTAGTTACTATTCCCTGCATCTGAACTTGGTCTGTTTCTGCCATATCTTTTTTAAGATGGGCTGAACTGAACACATAATTCCAAGGGAAGGTGTACCCCTGATTTATACAATAGCATTAGACTAGCTCTAGTAGTATTTCCTGTCCCATTCCTTATGCACCCTGACATCTTTTTTTTTTTACTGCCATTTCACATTGCTAGAGGCTTTCACTGAGCTGTTCACAAGGATACCCAGATCTCTTTCCTTTTTAATTAGGCTCTGATTCTTCCACCTTTCCTCATGCTGAGTAGCTCCTCACACTATGAATAGGGCTATTGGAAACCACCCTCACAATGGCACCAGTTGACACCTTTGCTGACAATCTCAGCAGAGAGCCCAGTGACTATATGGGCCACAGATTCTGAAGTCCCCCTGCTCTAGCAGGGATCTGTTGTTTTAATTTCCAGGTCAGGGTTGAGGCACATGGACTGGGAGCAGAATTTGGCCCATTGAATGTAATAGCCATTTATAAGGGGCAATTGCTGTGATAGAAAATCTTCTCAGCCATCTCAGATTAGTGAACCAGCTCCAAGGGGAAGCTGAGAATCACATTGTCGGGGAAACTGGAGGCACTGCTGCTGGATACCAAAATGAGCCATCAGCAGAGATGAGAAAGTAGCTCCAATCTAGCTGGCATTGACCGAACACTACTTGTCTACAGCAGCAGCCAAAAAGCTGCGAGCAGCTCTAAAAATAGACCAGTAAACAGCCTATTCTCTGCTGTAAGAACCCCCTGCCCACCACCTTAAGGTCATAGAAAAGCTCCAGACCTGGCCACCCTGCTCAGAAGGAAAGCCACAAGGGAGCCGTGCCTTTTTCTCAAGTATATGCTGCCGACGTAACAGCACAGGGAGTCAGGAAAGCTCATGCTGGGGCAGAATGGGTGTCCTGAAATAAATATTCCAGTGAGTCTGCAAAACCATTCATCCAGATATCTAATTTTATCCATAAATATTGTAGCAGTGCCAATAACACAGGAGCTCCCCTGTCTGTGATGCTGGAACTTGGGGTGCTGCTGCACCTGCTGGCTTGAAGTAGTACTAACAAACAGCAAATACATGGTTTCCATTATCAGTACCCCACTATAAAAATTGTGCCACTGCCCCGCACATAGATGTTAGCAGTGTTACTGCTCTTGTATTAACAACCTTTCCTAACTGCATCAAACAGGTTCTACTGCCCAGGACTGGTTATAAGCGATTGATGACCCCTGCATTTGTTGTAGGTGTCTGCAACCTGATATTTAACCCACCAGTCCGAGGGGAAGGCAATGTTGTTTAACAACTAAACCAAGGTACTTGAAGTCAGGAGATCTGAGATTTGTTCCCAGCTTTGCCAATGACTTCCTGAGTGACTTGGGGCAAGTCATTTAAGGCTTAGGCTTCCTGGTGTGCCTTTGAAAATCTTCCCCCTCGCATGCAGGGGCCCTCAGTTTCCCCATCTGTAAAATGAGGTATTGATACTTCTCTACTTCACTGGGTTGTTGTGAAGCTAAATTAACGAAAAGTTACAATGTGTTTTGAGATCCTCAAATGGCAGGAGCAATAGAAGGACAAAGAGCAGATCCTGATCTCAGTTACAGCAGTGTAAACCTTGAATAATTCACTGGACTTGCTCCAGGTTTACGTTGACATACCTGAGATCAGATTCTGTCCCAAAGTCTTTGCAATTGTCATGTTAAATGTTACTAGTGAAGTGCTCCACCCTATCTCAGAATGGAAAGCAGTCCATGGTGCAGCTTGTCATTGAAAGGCTTCCACCAAATGCGGCTTGGCAAGAACAGGGGATATTCCTGCTGCCCAGAAGGATGATCTGTTCCCTTTCTCTCTCACTTCATAGTGACAGATTCACTAGCACTGTTGCAAGGCTGATGCTGGGTCTGTACTGCATAGAACAGCTGTTTCATTATGCTGTACACTGCCCCTCCCTCGCTGCGATCAAATTAAAAGCTTTGGAGACAATCAGTTGCACAGGAAGAATGAATGAAGCATGAGCAATGTTGGGATGAAGGTGATATTGAGCTAATTATAGAAGAATGTGCTCAACAAAGGAGGAAGTTCCGTGTATCTAATGGGGGAGAAGAAAGGAGATTTATTCCTTTTGCTTTATCTGGTGGTACAGATATGAACATCTATTCCTTGCTTCACTGCCCCCGCAAAAGAATGAAATACACAAGGTTCATAGAGCATCTCAGAGACTTTAGACCAAAAGTCCCCAAACTGTGGGGCAGGTCCCCCTGTGGGGATGTGGAGGAACATTGGGGGAGGGCGCAGCAGTCCCAGGCCATCCCCCCCCAAGGGAGAGGAGAGGAAATGCCACTCAGCCCCACTCTGCCTCCAGCTCTGCTCCGGCTCCACCAGTGGCTCCACTCTCAGCCCCTGGTCCACATTCTTGGCCCCCAGCCCCCTCTCCTAGCCTCTGCTTCGCTCCTGGCCTCTGCCGTGGACCCCAGCCCAGCCACAACTCCATTCCTGGCCAGGGGTCATGGACACATTCTATTACCGGTAAGGGGGAGCACAAGAGGAAATGTTGGAAACCACTTTAGACAAAGTATTAAGGGCTGAGGCTAAAGAATGTGGTGCACTGAAAACTGTGCTAAATTATATAATTTTAAATTCTCAGTGGCTTATCGATCCTGCTTGCTGGTGAGGTGGCTCTATAGAGAAGCATATGGTGGTAGTCAGTATGCAAAGAGACAGCCTAGAGCTAGGTGGGGTGACTTGTGCTCCTCAGAATTAGGAAGCAGCCTGCTTTCTTTCTGACTTTGGTGCTTGTGTTGTCACTAGGGTTATACTGCAATCTCCCTGAAGGAGTATTTGATGTTTTTTCTAACTTCTCTGTTTGTACGATGTGAACATAACAAAGAATTGTCTGTAGGATGTACTTCCAAAATCATCCAAGACACGGGACTTGGTGGTGATGTGGGACTTAAACTGCCCAGACATCTGTTGGTAAAATAGCAGAGAAGGGCACAGATTACCAACAAGTTCTTGGAATGTATTGCAGACAATTTTTTATTTCAGAAGGTGGAGAAAGCAACTAGGGGAGAGGCTGTTCTAGATTTGATTTTGACAGATAGGGAGGAACTGGTTGAGAATTTGAAAGTGGAAGGCAGCTTGCATGAAAGCAGTCGTGAAATGATAGAGTTCATGATTCTAAGGAATGGTAGGAGGGAAAATAGCACAGTAAAGATAATGGATTTCAAGAAGACAGATTTTCAGAAACTCAGGGGAGTGGGTAGATAAAATCCCATTGGAAGCAAGTTTAAGAGGAAAAACAGTTCTAGAGTGTTGGCAGTTTTTCAAGAGACATTATTAAGGCCACAAGAGCAAACTATCCCACTGCATAGGAAAGATAGTGAGTATGGCAAGATACCACCTTGGCTTAACCAGGAGATCTTCAATTATCTGAAACCCAAAAGAGTCCTACAAAAAGGAGAAAGTAGGTTAAAATTATGAAGGATGAATATAAACAAACGCAAGCATGTAGGGACAAAATTAGAAAGGCCATGGCACAAAATGAGATTAAACTAGCTAGAGACATAAAGGGTAACAAGAAAACATTCTACAAATACATTAAAAGAGGAAGACCAAGGATTGAGTAAGCTCATTGCTTAATGAGGGGGAGAAAAACAATAATAAAAAATACGGAAATGGCAGAAGTGCTAAATGACTTTTTTGTTTCAGTTTTCACCAAAATGTTTAGTAGCAATTGGATATCTAACATAGTGAATGCCTGTGAAAATGTGGTAGAATCTGAGGCTAACATAGGGAAAGAACAAGTTAAAAATTACTTAGACAAGTTAGATGTCTTCAAGTGCCCAGGGCCTGATGAAATACATCCTAGAATACCCAAAGAGCTGACTGAGGAGATCTCTGATTAGCAATTATCTCTGAAAAGTCTTGGAAGATGGTAGAGATTCCAGAGGACCGGAAAAGGGCAAGTATAGTGCCCATCTATAAAAAGGCGAATAAGCACAACCTGGGGAATTACAGACGTCAGCTTAACTTCAGTACGAGAAAGATAATGAAACAATAATCAAGCAATCAATTTGCGAACACCTAGAAGATAATAAGACGATAACTAATAATCAACATGGATTTGTCAAGAATAAATCATGTCAAACCAACCTGATAGCTTTCTTTTACATGGTAACAAGCCTCATGGATGGAAACCAGTAGATGTGATCTATCTTGACTTTAGTATGGCTGTTGATACAGTCTCGCATGACCTTCTCATAAACAAATTAGGGAAATATAATATAGATGGAGCTACTATAAGGTGGGTGGATAACTAGTTGGAAAACCATTCCCAGAGAGTAGTTATCAGTGGTTCACAGTTAATATGGAAGGGTATGTCAAGTGGGGTCCTGCAGGGATCAGTTCTGGGTCTGGTTCTGTCCGGTATCTTCATTAATGATTCAGATAATGGTATATATGAATAGACTTACAAAGTTTGCAAACAATACCAAGATGGGAGGGGTTGCAGGTGCTTTGGAGGTTAAGATTAAAATTCAAAATAATCTGAAGAAACTGCAGAAATGGTCTGAAGTAAATAGGATGAAATTCAATAAGGACAAATGCAATGAACTCCACTTAGGAAGGAATAATCAATTGCACACATACAAAATGGGAAATGACTTCCTAGAAGGAGTACAGCAGAAAGGTATCTGGGGGTCATAGTGGATCATAACACAAGTTAAACAGGAGTAAACAGTGTAACACTGTTGCAGAAAAAGCAAGCATCATTCTGGGATACATTAGGAGTGTTGTACACAAGACACAAGAAGAAATTCTTCCACTCTACACCATGCTGATAAGGCTTCAGCTGGAGTATTGCAATCCAGTGGCACATTTCAGGAGAGATGTGGACAAATTGTAGAAAGTCCAGAGAAGAGCAACAAAAATTATTAAAGGTCGAGAAAACATGACCTATGAGGAAAGATTGAAAAAAACTGGGTTTGTTTAGTCCGGAGAAGAGAAGACTGAGGGAGGACATAGTTTTCAAGTAAATAAAAGTTTGTTACAAAGAGGAGGAAGAAAAATTGTTCTCATTAACCTCTGAGAATAGGACAAGAGGCAATGGGCTTAAATTGCACCAAGGGAGCTTTAGGTTGGACATTAGGAAAAACTTCCTAACTGGCAGAGTACTTAAACACTGGAATAAATTGCCTAGGGAGGTTGTGAAATCTCCATCATTGGAGGTTTTTAAGAGCAGGTCAAATAAACATTTGTCAGAAATGGTCTAGATAATACTTAGTCCTGCCTTGAGTGTAGGGGACTCGACTAGAAGACCTCTTGAGGTCTCTTTCAGGTCTACGATTCTATGATTACATCAGATTGTTTGTCTCAGGTAATTTTTTGATGTTATTTTATTGATGGTGGTGTATAGGCTGATAGTTCCCAATTTTAAGTTTGAATTAAACAATTACTTTTTTTTCCCTCTCAGTTGTTTGCAAAACCATCTTTGAAGCTGAGAATGCACACTTTTTTGTTGATCAGATTTGTCCATCCTCATCTGACACACACTACAAATTGCCTGGCAACTCACATGTACAATGCCACTAATGCTTCCTTTGCTTTACATCTTTTAAAAAAGAAACCCAAAGTCAGTAGTTTTCATGGATTAATTCTGTTTCTGATATTGACAGGCTGTGCTGATGTTGTTAACATTTGTGTTTGCTCACTAGCGGGTTTTTTTCCCCAAAGTCTCACAACGAGGACACGGACATAGAGGCTGTGGCTGCATTTTTAAAGATCTGGATGGCTTTCAGACTGTCAATATCACTCACAGCTCTGTAAACTAAAGATCAAACTTCCCAGTGTAGGTTATGTTTATCCATGGGAAAGCTGGAAAGAGACTTTTTCTCCTATATGGCATGACATCTGGAAAGGTGCATTATGAAGGGTCTCTATGTTCCTTTGAGGTATCAAATTTTGGTCACTACTAGAGGCAGGATTCCAGAGCAGATGGATCTATGGGTCTGATCCAGTATGGCAGAAGGTTGGGTACCATACTAGAGGTACCTGTGGATCTGATCTTATACGGCAAGGGGCAGAATACCAGATTAGGCCTTTGTTTGATCCATTTTGACAGTGCTGGATACAGGACTGGATGGACCTTTGGATCTGATCTGAAATAGGCAAGGGATGGGATACCTAAGTGGATTCTCATTCAGTTCCTATGTCATTAATAATGCCATTCACTCACTGTGTTGAACTCCTGCCCATCCAGAAATTAATTTCTCTTTCCTGTACTTGAGAAAAGAAATACTTTCTTGCTGTTGTAGAAAGATACATACACAAATAGAGGTCATAAATTGCCAAGACCCAAATCTGAAAACTGGCATTTAAAATGTGCACAGAACCATAGTAGAAACAGGAAATGAGCTGAGTATCATACTTCTAGGCTTGGAAGAATTTGATTTTTTTCTATAATTTTGATGGCTAATATTGATTTTTAAAGCATTTTTTTCAATTTGCATCAATTTAACTCTACAATTGTGCAAAATTATGGGATTCATGCATTTTTTAATTGTTATCAGTTTATTTTTTTCACAATTGTGAGAAAATTGGGAGGGAGCAGATGGTAATAATGACTGTAGACACTGAGATTCAAAAAGTTACAAGCCTTATAACTGTTAAAATATGTCGACATCAAATGTCAAAATATATAATGTAAATATTTTTAAATCAAATTGTAGCAAGCTCTCAGGCAGCATTTTTCTTATGTTGCCTATTTGTAAATTTCAGTTATTATCTATGGAAATATTTTTCATCAGTCTGTATGTGTTCAGTGAAATTGACATTTTCTGATAAAAATTGAATCCTTCCAAGCCTACATACATTCTGTGATGTTCCTTGAACCTTGTGCAGATTAACGACATGATGGAATTGTCCTTGAGATATTGTGTGGATGTGTCTATGGAAAGTGTATGTGTGCAAGTGTACGTTTCAATAGTGTGCAATACATGTTTTTGTGTGGGAATGCATGTACATCTGTGTGCTTAGGACTGGAATCAAAAGATTACCTGGGGAGATGATTATATTGATGCTCACTGGAAGCATAGAGATGGATCTCTTCTTTCTGTCCAAACAGCCAGAACTCCCTTCTAGGCTTTCATCATCTCCCATCTTCACTACTGTGGCCTCCCCATCACCCATATCACCATACAAAATGTAGCTATTAAGATCATCTTCTTTGTTTTGTCCAAGTCACCCTTCCCTTTGAATCCCCCGCACTGGCTTCCTCTATTTCATGTCATCAAGTTCAAGCTTCTTGTCCTCACTTTCAAGGCCTTTCAGAGGTCTACTCCCTATATTTATCAGCTCTTGTCTCTTCTTGTATTACTCTCGCTCCATTCCAGCAATGCAGCTTTGTCAGCATGTTTCTCAGCTTCTCACACACATCCCAGATCCCTGTGCTTTCTTCCAGGCTGTTTTCTATGACCAGAATATCCTTCATGAGCTGATCCTCTTTCGAAACCCATCTCTGCTGTGATGCCTGTAAGAAGTTAGCTAATTAATAATGGCTTGAGGAACAGATGGGGAGAACTGGCATTTACCTTATATATTTAAAATTATCAAAAGAAAAAATAACAAATGTCTATATGTATATTAAAAATACATTTTTATCTATTTGATCATTTCCCCCGTTGTATGACACTTGTCTTCTTAAATTGTGAGCTCTTCAAGGCAGACACGGTGTTTTCATGGGATTCCAGTCCTCATTGAAATCTCGGGGTGCCACTGTAACACAAATATTAAACATAAGCAGTAACTTTTCAGCCATTAGATGGCAGCATTACACAATTTTGCAGATCTGGAGCAGGGAGGTCACTAGCATTCAGATACACCCATATATGGTCTATTTATGGGAGAACCTGTTTTTCCAGCTCCTCCAAGTAAATGTGATTCAAGCTAAACAGCTTCCCAACTGCTCAAATCCCCTCAACAGCAGCCATTAAAAATCCTGAAAAGCTTTAAGCGTTTCTCAGCTCCTTCTGAGCTGTTTGCACATCATCAACAGTAACACAAGGGCAATTGGGGACACAAAGCTCCTTATTTAGAAATGAGTTGAGGAGGGAGATGTTCTGAGACATCTCCAATGCCCTTGAAAGTCCAGTTCCCTTTGGCTCTTGTGATATGTATTCCTACTCCTTGATAAAAGATCAACAGTCAGTTTCAGTGTTAAATCTGTACACAAACTGTGTAGATCAGGCCTTAAATAAGGCTCCTGGTCATTCATAAGCATATGGTTAGCAACTTCACCAGCTGAGCTGGAAGGGAGATTCTGTGGCTGACCCAGTTAGCAAGAAACATGCCAAGTTGGCATCTAATAGATGCTGCTCTTGTAATTTGGCTGCATTACTCTACGCACTTTCTCAACAGGGCTGGAGGCCTAAATCTCCCAAATTTAGTCTTGCATAGTGGAGCCCATCCTGACAGTGAGTAATAATGAGTCACAAGGAATTCTGTTTCATGCTCTTGCAAAAGAGCAATGCAAAGAATGGATAGAGACAACACAGAAGCAAAGAACATTTAAAAAGGCAGAGATCCCAGCCCCAAAATATTTGTGGCTGATCAAAGCAGCTGCTTAAAATACTCGCAGAAGAAATTTGCAAGGCATCTCTAAGAATTAGTGCTATACACTTTACAATCCAAATAGACCTGTAGCTGAAGTAAAGTTTGGAGGTAAATGAAATCATGTCAGACCTACCAAAGAAGGATGATGAAACAGCTGTTGTGTACTCATAAAAGCACAGGACAGCTCTACTTCATTCTTAATTCCCCGCTATTTTGCTTCTGGGCCTGAGATACACAGAGGTCTCAGAACAGCACCTTAGGTGCCACATGTTACTTTGAATTTATTTTTAAACAGTGAAGTCAAGCACTTAGCATTAATGTATAGAAAATGTTTGAATTTGTTCTGGGACCTGATAAATTGTCAGCAGAGCTTGGATATAATCCACTTTGGGCCATACTCAGAGCTGATGGTAAAGGTGATGTGAATTACAAGTCACATGTATACTGGTCAGAAAGATGGTGTAACTGGATGTAGTTCACACAAATGAAGATCAAGAAGGGGTGATGCAATAGGAAAAGTGACTAAGAGAAGGAGTACAAGAATTAGAACTATGAATACTGTATATAAGCACAATGTAATATTACTGCTATTTTCCTCAATGTGACCCCAAAGCATTAATTTATTATTATTTATAAAGCACATAAGTCAGGTTTTTAGAGAAGATCTATCTACTTAAGGGCCAAAAGTAAGTTATTGCAACTCCTTTGACTTCAGTGGAAGTGGGCCCATTTACACCTGGTCTGACTTTTAGGCCCTTTATATTTACAAAGTATTATTCACTCAGGGCCTCCAGAGCCACTTTTCAAAGAGCCAATCACCAAGCAATACTTAGCAGATTGGTATGTGAGAGGGACAAAAAGGAGCTGTACTGAGTTCGGCACGTGCAGCCAAATTGTCAAAAGTGGCCACTGAATTTGGATACCTCTGGTTTTGGGAGTATTGCCAGCTCTCATGATATTTGGTGTTCTTCCAAAGCCACAGCACCCAGAGCCATGTGATTAGGTGACAATCTCAACTTTTGTTTAAACAATTATTTCTATCCTTCATGGTTGCAAAGAAAAGCTTGAAAATATTAATCTTAGGGGCTCAAAAAAACAGATGTCAAACAAAAAAGGACTCCTCCAGCTTTAGACTTTTTAAAATCTCATAATTTTTTAGCCAAGCTCATGATTTTTCTGGGGCTTAACTCCTGATTATTGAATACTAGGCACGAGCAATACTGCCAGCAAGAGACATTGTGGGCCCGATTTTCCGTATGTGCTGAGCACCATTCCAGCATCTCCCACTAACTGCGTGCGGTAGACGCTCAATACCTCTGAACATCGGGCCCAGGCTGTCACAAACTCGGCCCCACCAATGGAAGCAACCACACTCTGATGGTCCCTCCTGAAAGTGACTGATTTCTATTCCAGGTTGCATTGCTCGCCCAGGCCAGGCTGGCACTCAGGCCCCTTGCGCTGCTTGCCCCAAAGCAAGTCTGGCTGCCAGACACAGAGATCCCTAGAGTAGACGGTGACAAGTGCGTCACCGGCTGAGTCTCTGGGGTCGGCAGGGCCCAGCCCTCTGGGGTGGGGATCTCAGCTGCCCCAGGACACAGCCCAGCTGGCTGCCTGTGCTCTTGCTGCAGAGCCCACCTGCTCCTGGCCCTATTCCCACCCTAGACCACCCCCATCACTTTGGCCATGTCAAGTGACTTTGAGAGGCCTCTGGCCCTTTAAGGACCGGAGGGGAGGGGAGATGTGAGTGAGGAAGGGCGGGCGGGGTGACGGGCGCCTTTCCGCCCGGATTCCAATAGGGTTGTGCGCATGTGCAATTGCGGAAACCGAAGAGTGGGCGCGCTGCGGCAGCGTGAGCCGCCCTAGTCGTGCTTTGATTTAACTCTGTCTGCGCACGCGCGCTGGCTCACCGTCTTCGACGCACCCCCTCAGCCTGCACATGCGCGCTTTGCGTCCTCCCGCACATGCGCAGTAGCTGCTCCGCCCCGTCCCCAGAGTGCCTTGCGCGGTGAAGAAGCGGCGGCCGCAGACCGGAGGCATTTTGTGTCCGTGATAGCAGCAGTAGCAGCGCGATATACAAGATGGCGGCGGCTGCTGAGTGAAGTGCTCGCGGCGGCGGCCGGGACCGGGCGGTGCCAGCTGCGCTCGGACCCCCGGAGCTTCCCGGTGCCGCTCTCGCCTGTCGGGAGCGGGCCGAGAGTGTAGTGGCGCCCGGCCGGGGCGTGGGGCAGAGCCGCGGAGGAGGACGCCCGCCGCAGGGGCCCGGCCTGAGCTGACCGGCGGGGACCAGACTCCTCCTCCGCTGCCGCTTTTTCCTCCTCCCGGGCGGCGCAGGGGCCCCGCCGACCCCCCCTTGCTCCAGTGCGGGACCCTAAGCGCCCTTTCCCCCAGCGCCGGGAGGGGCCGCGAGCCGCCCCTCGCCATGGCGAGCAGCAGCGGCTCCAAGGCCGAGTTCATAGTCGGGGGCAAATACAAGCTGGTGCGGAAGATCGGGTCGGGCTCGTTCGGGGACATCTATCTGGCCATCAACATCACCAACGGGGAGGTAAGGGCGCCGCGTAGCCCCGCAGGGAGCCCCCTCCCCGGAGGACGTACCCGGTGAGCCCCATCACCAGTGGGCAGGGGAGGGCGAGCCAGGGGTCCCGTCAGAGGAGGGAGCCCAGACCCCTGCTGGTGGCTTCACCAAAGAGGCGCTGGGGTGGCTAGTCCTTGACCAGCCCTTCCCGGGAGAAACTTACCTGGTGATAGCACATTGGCATGGGGGCCGTCCACCTCTCCGGGTATGGGTGGTACAGTTAGGATTTCTCCACATACACAAAAAATAGGGGACATGTCCCTGGCCATCAGCAGTGGGAGGGGGTCTGTTCCCTCCCCCCCCGTCATCTATCCTTTTCCCCTTTGAGGGGGCGTACATTTACCTGACATACAAACTCACCAGTGGTGAGAGATGCAGAAGACTCCTCCATCCCCATTCTTTGGTTCTCTTCTTTTTCCTCTCCCCAACCCTCATTTCGCTGAGCCATGAAGAAAGCACCCCCGTCTTGATTAGCTATATGGATCTGAAGACTAAACATCTCTAGTCCTATTTTCCTCCCGGGATGGATATTTATGCACAAATCAGCACCACATGGATTTTATTTGCGAAGCCTGCTGCTTCTCCATACAATGGACAGTGAACTAGTGGTGTGATCTCTAGAAAGTTTTCCCACATTCCCAAAATCTACTGTAGCAGAGCTCTGAGGGGGAGTGGAGTCCTGTGTCCTTTAAACCGCTGTGCTTGGTGGATGCTCTGATCCCTATTCCCTCTCACTGTAGGAAGTGGCGGTGAAGTTGGAATCTCAGAAGGCCAGGCATCCCCAGCTGCTGTACGAGAGCAAGCTGTACAAGATCCTGCAAGGGGGAGTTGGCATCCCACACATAAGGTAAGAACCAAACAGCCTGTGGGACATCGGTATGGCATTTTGCCCAGAGCATCAGTTTGTGTTGAGGCTCTGTAGTTAGAGACGGGGTTAGTGTTTGTTTTTACTCAGGATCAATTTGGGAGACAGAATAGTGTGTATCTAGTAGAAGTGGCAGGATCTCCCTAACGCAGCCTTCCCCATTCCCTCTCACTGCGTTCTGTAGATTTCAGCCCTTTGTGCAGCAATCCCTGAGGGTGGAATTCCCACAACTTGTGATTGGGAGTGTAGGCTGGCTTCAGGAGAGCTATCATTGGAAATGGCTGCTCTCTTTTGTTGTGTTTTTGTTCCAACATGTCTTCCTTCCCTGCTCAGAAAATGGCGGATGGACGTGACTAACCCTTCCCCCATCTTCTGTTGGGACATGGGACATGCTCTGGCATGTACCTTTCTTCCTTCCAGCACATTTGTATGTCTGGAAGGCTCAGGTCTTCAGCGAACCTCCAGGGGAATGAAATGGCAGCCCCCTTTCTGTTGCCCACAACAGATGCGTCACTGAGCTCTCTAGAGATTCAGTGCCAAGATTATTCTTCCCCCTTCCATTTGCTTGTTATGCAGTTTCCTTGTTTTGTGTGGTTATGAAAATTTACCTTGTTTTAATACATCAGGAGAAGATTAGTCAGAACTATTTTTAAATTTTCTTAGTAGTGAAGCAGACTTGAGAATTAGATTATTTTACTAATACCGGTGAGGCTAGCCAGGTGAGCAAGAATAAATCAAATACTGGTGGGTTCCACTTACTTCAGTGTACAGATTAACTGAAATTTAACTATATACAAAAATTTTCTAAGAGTTGTAACTTTTCAAGAACCTTCATTAGAAGTCTGTCTCATTTAAAATTCTTTAGATTGTTTTTAATATCTATAGCAAGGGTGGCTCGTGAGTTGCATGTGGCTCTTTTACAGTTAGTGTGGCTTGCAGAGCCCTTTATCATCCCTTCCTCTCCTTCTCTTCCCCCCCTCCCCTCCACCATTCTCTGCCTACCAAACTGGGGTGGGAAGTTCAGAGCTTCTACAGGGTGGTGGGGTTAGAGGATTATGCCCAGAGGGAAGGGAGGTCTGGGGGGGGGTGTCAATAAATTTGGCCACTGTGCCTGAACTGTAGTGTGGTGAGTGTGAAGAAAATCAAAGAAAAGTTATTGGATTCAGTGGCTACTGAATCAAAAATAGAAATTTACAAATAGGCAGAGTATGAAAAATGGTGCTTGACATCTTAGATGGATTTAAGAATATTTATGTTGTATGTTTTGACGTGATGATGAGTTTGTGCAGTAATGATTTTAAGGTTTTTAAATCTTTTAGGTTTTTGAATCTCAACATGTCACTAAATTATTATTTTCTGATCCCCCCCAAAAATTTCCTGTAACTGTTAAAAATTTAAATGGATAAATATAGAAAATGTTTTAAAATAGTCAGTATTAGCTGTCAAAATTTATTAAAATAAATAAATAAATTTTACAATTGAACTCTGTTAAGCCTAGATATAGTAGATGCTTGATATTCCTTTCCTTGTTATAGATACATAATGGGTGTAACCCTGACTGATCTGTAGGACTGTCCTCTGTTGTAGGACATGTTTTTTGTAAATCTTATTGAATACTAATTAGTTTAATGCTATTCTTCATTTAAAATAAGGACAATATTTGTTTGTGCCCCCGCCCGCCCCCCAATCAGAGTAGTAATATCCCTTGCATGTATCCCATAACTATATGAACTGAGAGGCAGTGTTGTTCTATCTAAACCCTTTGCAAAATCAGCCTTATGTAAGGATGGAACAAATATGAAGCAATAAACTTGTAGCTTCAAGTGAAACCAGAGCTGCACAGTCTTCTACAGACTATGCAATTGCAGCAGCATCTTCAGTGAAAGTATTTCCTTCTTTAAAATTGTGAAGGAATAATTGTAATTGTTTATTGAAATTCCACTACTAATAAAATAGCATTGTTTTAATGTGTAACTAACTTGAGAAAAACTGCCAAAGCAAACAGGTATTTACTATTTCACTATAAATCTGCAAAGCAAGTATTTCTAGGTAAATGTAATTTTTTTTAAGTGAAAAGCATACCTGTTACACTAGCAACAAGTCAGTCATTTAGTATTCTTAATCCATATAGCAAAAGTGAATTACAGCCCAAGAATGGGTTTTCAGGCTTGCTCAGTAATAAATTACTTGTTACTGGTTATTCCTCAAGCTGAGATGCAAAAAGTTAATTTAAATAATATTCCTGTCTAAAACATACCTACTCTTTGAAAATAACAAGATTGCTAACCTGAAAGAAAAAACTTGTTTCTAATACCTTTACTTTTATTTTGTGCATTTGACAGTATTTTTATATATCCTATTTCACTTTTTGTATAGTCAGCAATATCCCCTTGATTTATTTTAAATGGCTTTTCCACACAATAGGGGAATGAGCAACCTTTTTAAAGAACAGGAAATGATGGGTAATATCACAAAAAATTGGTTTGGGGATTTGGCAGCTGATACAGTATCTGAAACTACTCAACTCACTTTTTAAAAAACTGACTAGAGATTAAGTTGAGCAATCCCTTAGATAGTGTGAATGAAACAGTTCTGGGTCAGTTTCACTTTCAGGTTCTCACAGTGCTAGCCTACCTTGCAATGTCCTGTGAAATTTTCTACCCTAATTAGAAATCCCTCCACAGCACTTCTGCTGGGTTTAAATCTTGGGTTAGGTGGATGGGTGGAATATACTTTCAAAATTTATGTTGACAGTCTCTAACCACACATTTCTGTTTCTGACTGGTATCTTGCTTGATATCATTTAGTGACAGTTGCAGTAGGAAAACCTAAAATAAAGTGCTTCTGATTTTTCTTTTTCTACTTTAACATTAGAGAGGGGCAGTAACAGTTTGTAACAGTTTGTGCAGTAAAGTTCTTGTCCACAAACATTAAGGATGATGGAATTTGATTCAGGCTAAATATTTCTGTTGCTGTGAATGAAGATGAATAACCTGACTTACAATGTATAATGTGTCACTAGAAGGATATGTACATTGTACAAAGAATTAATCTGACTTTCATCCTGATGTTCATATAGTGTGCATATTTTGCTTTGGTTTCCAGTATGTCTCATTAGCCACATATGATTTGGTACTCTTTAAATGCACTTTTGTCTGGAGAATATTTGACTTTTATATTTAATTTAGTTTGCAGACCTAACTATAACTAAACATTCTGACAATGTACCACATCAGTACTACAAAAGAGTGTGTGTAATCTGAAGAGTTGGAATAGAATTGAGTTGTACTTTGGTGGAGGAGAATATTAAGGAAAATGCAATCTTTTTTTAAAGCTTGCTTGATTTTTTTGAGCTGTTATAAAATCTTACAGCTGCATTATATTAAAGTAGTTATAGCAGGTGGCAGTGTGATCCAGTGGATAGGGTACTTGACAGGGTCCGTTCCTGGCTTTGCCACTGCCTTGTTGTGTAACGTTGGGAAAGTCACTTTATCTTTCTGTACTTCAGCTTCCCCATCTGTAAAACAAAGGTAATGCTTTACAAAAGAATTCAAGATCATGTTGGACAAACTGGGTAAAGTCCAAAAGAGAGCAGCAGAAATGATTAAAGGCTTAGAAAACATGACATATGATGAAATACTGAAAAAAAAATGGTGGTATGTCTGGAGAAGAGAAGACTAAGGCGAGACATAAGTCTTTGAGTGTATATATAGGGTTGTTACAAGAGGAGGATAAATTGTTCTCCTTAATCATTGAGGACAGGGCAAGAAATAAGTTAAATTGCAGAAAGGGATATTTAGGTTCAACATTAGGAAACCCTTCTTAACTGTAAGAGTAGTTAAGCACGGGAAAAAATTCTGTAGAGAAGTTGTGGAATCTGTCAGTTGGAGGCATTTAAGAACAGGTTAGTCAGACACATGTCAGGGATGGTCTGTAATACTTGGTCATGCCTCAGTGCAGGAAACTGGACCAGATGACCTGTTGAGGGTTCCTTCCAGTCCTGCATTTCCATGATTCTATGTTGAGACCTGTGGATAGAAAGCACTAGATAAGGCCTTTGTTATGCTGTATCTATACAAGAAATAAAATGGTAAGCCTGAGTTACTAATGTAAAGATTATGCAGGCTAACTTCTGAAAAACTTGTTGGGCCTTCTTAAATTAGATAGTTTTAACTATGTCCATTGGGGTGAAAAATCCACACCCCTGAACAGCATTGTTAAGCCAACCTAAGTCCCCGTGCAGAATGCAAAGAGTTCCAAAGGGCTCTCAGAAAGGTGGGTGACTGGGCAACAAAATGCCAGATTAAATTCAGTGTTGATAAATGCAAAGTAATGCACATTGGAAAACTACCCATATAATTTGATGGGGGTATAAATTAGCTGTTACCATTCAGGAAAGAGATCTTGGAGTGCATTGTGGATAGTTCTCTGAAAACATCGGCTCAATGTGCAGTGACAGTCAAAAAGCTAACAATGTTGGGAATCTTTAGGAAAGGGATAGATAATAAGACAGAAAATATCATATTGCTTCTTTATAAATCTATGATATGCCCACATCCTGAATACTGCATGAAGATCTGGTCACCCCATCTCAAAAAAGATCTATTGGAATTGGAAAAGGTACAGAAAAGGGGTAACTAAAATAATTGGGGTATGGAAAAGCTTTCATATGAGGAGAAATTAATAAGACTGGGACTTTTCATCTTGGAAAAGAGACAACTAAGGGGGCATGTGAGAGAGATCTTTAAAATCCTGAATGGTGTGAAGAAAAGTAAATAAGGAAATATTATTTACTCCTTCTCATAACACAAAAACTGGGGGTCACTGAATGAAATTAATAGGCAGCAGGTTTAAAACAAACAAAAGGAGGTATTTCGTGTCACAATGCACAGTCAAACTGTGGAACTTCTTGCCAGAGGATGTTGTGAAGGCCAAGATTATAACAGGGTTCAGAACAGAATTAGATAAGTTCATGGAGGATAGGTCCACCAATAGCTATTAGGTAGCGATTGCAGTTTGCCAGAGGCTGGGAATGGCTGATCAGCTGAATCACTTGATTACCTATTCTATTCATTCCCTCTGAAGCATGTGGCATTGGCCACTGTTGGAAGACAGGATACTGGGCTAGATGGACCATTGGTCTGAGCCAGAATGGCTGTTCTTATGTTCTTACGCTTTAAACAGATTGCCCTAAAGGCAGCTCTGATGAACTGAATGAAAAGTCCAGGCTCCTCCAGTAGGTTTTTCCTGATTCTTCTAGGGCAGTGGTTCTCAATCTTTCCAGACTACCACACTCCTTTCAGAGTCTGATTTGTCTTCTGTAGTTTCTAGTCTTCTAGTTTCACCTCATTTAAAAACTACTTGCTTCCAAAATCACAAAAAAATACAGAAGTGTCACAGCACACTATTACTGAAAAATGTCTTTCTCACTTTTGCCACATTATTACAAAATAAATGGATTGAGATATAAACATTGTACTTACATTTCAGTATGATACTTGAGCCTGTTTTTCACTTGAGTCTTGTCTGAAGCCTGAGCCCCAGGCAGCAGTGCTGGTCCATGTAACTTAGCTTCATTGGGACCCGGGCTGTTGCCATGCTTGCCACCCTTTAATATTAGCCCTGCACTTGTAATCTCCCCACCCCCATACCCATCTTGTGCCCCCCTGGGAGCTGCAATCTCCCCCCCCACCCCACCCCGGTTGAAAAACACTGATCTAGGTAAGTTGAATACTTTCTGGAAGACCTGTGCATACCCCCAAGGGTACGCATATCCCCGGTTGAGAGCCACTGTTCTAGAGCATTCAGTCCCCTTCTTGTACTGGCAATTTATTTTGGTCCACAATTTTCTTGTGTAATTGGGTATTGATCACATTAATTTGGAGTGTTTGAGTTTGTACCAATTTGATTCTGGCTGGCTGTATATTTGACTGGTGGCTTGTTCTGAACTTTATTTCTTGTATTGATTTATTGTATCTTAAATGTCTTTCACAATTCATTCTTTACATATTTTTAAATAGGTTTACTTTGGATAGAGATTTTTCTTGAGGATTAATTGCCAGTATCTCGCCATATTTGGAGTGAGTGATGAATCTGCTCATTGTTTATAGCCAGTCATATTTAACATACTAAATGTTGAATTTATTTACTGATTGCAGGACTTAAGACAATGGCTACATGTGGAAGCCATTGCTCTTGTCTAGACAAGGCCTAATAACACACGTTGATAGGCGATAATTAATGGCATTAAAAATATATCATTAGTTTTCTGATGAATGCCAAGGATACTAAAACTCTTGTATATCAAAGATTTCCTTCCACCAGGCTTACTGTTAAAATCAGTTACCTATTCTACAGGTATTGAGGCATGTTTATGCCAGTTTTCTTATTTATTATGGCAGGGGGTGTGGAGGGAGAAAGTATAATCTTCTTAATGCTTCCCACCATCTTCATGGAAAGCAAATTCTAGAAGACAGTTATGATTGATCTTATTCTCCTGATGTGACCTACAAGGTTTAGAGCAGTCTGCCTCATGTTCTCACTGTAGAAATCTTAATACACCAATAAGCATATGAAGCTGACTAAAGTGACATTTGAATTCAGTTGTAAGTAGAATCACGCCATTGTTTGGAGCTATGCAAATTTAATATTTAGCATAGGTCCTTCCTAACTCACAAAATCAGTAAAACCTACTCAAGCATTAAGCCTGAGAGTGCAATATGTGCAGTTAGATGAGTAGTGATATAAAGGACATTTGAAATTTATTAATTTAAAAGAATTCAAATTTATAAAACATCTTATGATAAAGCACCCTTCTAACAATGTCCTGGAGCATCTTAAAAATCCCAAGGGTTTCTTGACTTTACTGTTCACTAGTAATGATTTTCTGTCTACAGAAATGGTGAAGTTCAGCATACACGATGCTGTCAAACGTACAAAGTAAATCCTAGTTACTTTTGTTAATAACAATAGAGGCATAGTTTTCAGACTTTTCAAGTGAATGTCCCTTTAAGCCAGGGCTCAACAAATCCCAGGCACCAGGTCGCCATGGCACCTAGGAATTTAATTCTGGTGCCTAGTATTTCTCCTACTGAAAGACTGGGTCTCGGGGAGCAGCTGCCATGCTTCAGCCAGGGTGCCCTGCCTCTGGGCCCACGTTGTGGAAGAGGGGTGGGGGGAAGGGGCAGGGCTGGGAGGGGAGAGCGGCCGCTGCGCTCCGGCCAGGGCACACCACTGGGCTCATGTTGTCTGGCTCCTTAATTTTTCAGCTGGCTCCTAGCTACGTTGCAAATTTGTCGCGCCTTGCTTTAAGTGACGTTTTATATAAGTTAAATATTTTAATTGGTGAGGATGCATTCACAGCTTGCAGCTGCTTATGCAAGACTTTAGGACAGGGCTTGAAACACAAACCCGCTAGCCAGATACTAATATGAGGCATAGAGAGGGCACAACTGTGATTTCTCTGGTAGAGAACGTGGAAAAGATGGAGGGTCCTGTCAGTGGATTCTGTTTCATATTTGTAGGTGTTTGACACCCCTGCCACTGCTTTTCCCTTCCAGCAATTGATGCTTTTCTTTCTGTGACAGAGCCTTTTGGCTGACCTGGAGAGTGGTCTCTGCTGTTGAATAGGGATAGCCTCAATCTTTTCCAGGTCCTCTTCTATATTTGGCTCTGTCTGCCTCTGGTCACAGCTTTACCTAGAAGAAGTAGATAACAATGTAGCTATCAGTCTTGTCAGTTTCAATATATATGGCATCCTGTATGCAGTAATGAATCTGATCAGTTTTGTCAGTTTTATTCCGCTTGGGAAACCTGAGCAGGGGCAGAAGCAGATGAGCAATCTAAAGACTTGAGATGAAAACACTCCATGGGTTTATCCTTGATATTTAAAGATGATCTTTGCAACCAAAAAGGCAGAAAGGCTTAATTTCTGCAGAAATTTATGATTTAGGCCCCTCCTAACTGTTTAGTAGGTGTAGATTTTCTACCTTAGGCGATTAGTAAAATAGCAAGTCACTCACTTGAAGTACACATGCAGCATAGAGTAATGGTCAGTTGAAACAACCATGTTGCATATCATTTAGGGGAATGAGTTGCACTAGCATAATTTATATATTACAGTAGTTCAAAATAATCTTTCTGTTAGCTGTACAAAATAGTCACAATATTTTATTTATAATAACTCTTTAACTTTCTCATAGCAAGTGTTCAGTTGCCACTTCTTAATTTAGTACCTGAGTACTCTAATTTATACCTAACATTAGTTGCCACAGTGAATGACCTCTGCTAAATATTTCACTAACACTACCAGTTGTGCCATATTATGTTATTCCTGACTCTTGGTTGGTTAACAATTGTTCTTCCAGCTTTAAGGAAGAGAAAACATACAAGTCAACATGGAGACGCTAACACATACGTAAATATAAAATACTTAAGGCAGTTCAGACTCAAATAGCTCATGATGACAGGCTGTATTTTTTTCTTACGTAAATATACTCTATTTGTGCGTTATATTATCTCTGTCATTGGAGGGGCTGAATTAGCAAGTGTAAACAAGCTGAACAAATTGTCTCTTGGGGCATAGGCATTCTTTTTTGCCATGATGTTGTCCTCCATCTTTAATAGTTGGAGGGTGACTGCCATAATAAAATTGTATATTTGAAACAGAAAGCAATTGAGGAATCAGTTGTTTAGTAACAGTCAAGATAGTTGTAGGCTAGAGCAGTACAGGATACTGAAAAAACATAGGGAACTAAGAAAAATAAATGTGTGTGGTGTCCCAGATAAAGGTATGAAATCCATATGCATAAGTTGTACTGGATGTCAAATTATCACTGATATTTTCAAGTAGTCAATTTAGTTACATTTGATGTCAGTCTACATCTATTTGTTTAAGTAAAGAAGATCTAAAGCTGTAGTGGTGAGTTTAAACTAGTTAATTTAATATGTACAACTATAACAGCTTTGTCTGCATTTCCTTACTCACTCAATGCATTGGAGTATTTCCTGCTTCAGTTTATTGTATTTGGTAACATGATCTATTTTGTAACTGTCGCTAGAGTACCTTTTATGTTGCGTTGAGGTTATTCCTTTGAGAATGAGTCCTTTTTGCCAATATTGGAGTTTTACGTTTGTGCCCCAGTTAAGGACAGATCTTTGTTGGAGAACTTAGATGCGTGTTTATCTGAAGAAGTAATGGCTTTTTCTGGTCCTTGAGGTTATGTGAATGCTGTTTGTACTTGCCTAGTGTACTAATTCCTGGTTTGGAATTAAGCTCTTAATTGCTGTTTTGTGGAACAGCGAAAGTGGTACAACATGATCTGAAATGAGGTCTAGAATCTCACTGGCTGTTGCGCTAACACAGAAATAAGTGGTTTCATCTATTTCTGCTCCTACACGTTTCTTCCTTTTTCCCTCTAGTCCTTCATTACACAAGATTGAATGTACAGTCTACTTTAGGAAGTAACATTTGAACATAAAGTTACCACATTGATAATTGAGCAAAATTGGTCTTTGGTTAGTAAACTTGTTGTAGCAGTCTGGTTTCTTAAGCTGTTCTAAATATTAATTAGTCACTAAATGTGCATTCACTGACATCAAGGTTTCAAAATTGAAAAGTTCGAAAGTATGTGCTATATCCAACTTAAAAAGCACTTCCTGTTTAGAGAACTATGCCTTGGTGGAACTAAGTACGATAATTGTGCACCTAGCACTGCGCATCTACGCTTCCATTTGCTTTCATCAAGGTTAGTAAAGGAATAAAAACTATGGGTTTGTTGAGTAAACATGAAGGTAACTTGCCAGAATGCCTCCTTGCCCATATGGGATTTGCAAAACAAATAGTTTCCCACACCACAGTATTATGACTTAATTTCCCCAGCATAGTGACACGGGTTGAAACACGGGAGAGGATACAAACAAGTTTTCCAGCTCTGTCTATGTATGTTATGCTGCTTCACTAGAGTAAAAATGTGCTAATGCACATGCATGACTGGAAAGGTGTGTAGATTTTTGCAAGTTTTAGACTTTCACGTTGGATTAATGTCCTTAAGGTTTTTTAATTTATCTTAATCAGTATCTTTTAAGTAGTTCATTTTAATGAATATGAAATTTTCAGCCTGTTGGAAAGCAGGGCTGCATGCTGTACAGTTGTAAATCTGCCTGCAGTCTAATTGACTATTGCCGCAGTTCCTTCTGTAGACCTACAACTCACAAGGCTACTTCAATTTCTGATCTCCTAGTTTTCTCTCATATATAAATAGGGAGTACTTTACTAACTTGAATGTGGCCTATAATTAGGCTTGGCAGAATTTGATTTTGGTGTTTTTATTATTTCTATTTTAGATTTTTATCAGTTTAAATTTTCTCTTATGGAAAAGTGAATGAGGGATCAGACAGTGATTTTATGACCTTAGATATTGTGATTCAAAAAGTTAAAACTCATTAACTGTTAAAACACAAATTGTCAAAATATACAATGTGATATCCTTAAAGTAAACTAAATTCTCAAGCACCATTTTTCTTACTTTGCCTATCTGTAAATTTTGATTATCATTGATGGAAATATATTTTCATTGGTTTGTGTGTGTACAGTGAAATTGCCATTTATTTACATTTACTGATTAAAAATCTGATATTTCAAGACCACTTGTAAATTCTTAGTCATGTACTGAAGTAAAATGACTGTTTAGGTCAGAATCGATGTTATTTTACAAATAAGAATCATCAAGTTAATTCTGAACTTCTTATGCAATAGTATATTTGCTGGTATCTTGTAACATTTAAGTCCTGACTAGGACACTTAATTTTTCAAACTCTGAAATATGACACACTGTCATATTATCAAAAAAAATACATGGTTGTATATTAATGAAGAAGGATGAATGAGCGTCTGCTGTGCCAGAAAAACAATATGCACATCCAGTTTTTAAGCCACAGAAACAATTTCTTTTGTGAGGCTGTAAGTTACATAATTTTTACATGCGAGGGATTTCAAGGAACTTGTGTGTATTCTGTTTTATTAGCATATAGTGAGAGTTGGTGGAGGATTTAATGGCTAATAGTATCCTAAAACAGTGTAATAACTTCTTGACTTTGTTTATCTTTAACTTTTTGCTTTTTGCCTTACTTCCAGCACATCCGAAATTAGATGTTTCTTGACAGGAAACCTCAATCTGAGACTTAAAAAGCAATGCAATTTCCTGAACATGTAGATCCAAGGCAAGATTAGCAATTAATCTCCAATAAATATATGGAGAATTTTGCCAAAATAGCATCTGATAGGTGACTAAATCTTTAAATACCCTTAATTTTATGTTTTGGGGTGAATTAGTAGTGTTTTGTTTAATTCTGCCAGCTGCTGTGGAGGTGGGTTTTTGAGAGAAATCCTGTGTAGAGGAGGGGGGAGTTTGTGGCATGGATGCCTAATACATCGGGTTAAGGACCTGTCTTTTTTGTAAAAAATCTAATTTTTTGTAACATAAATGGTAATGCTGGTTTTAAGCCTGTGTAACATTGTCCTTCTACATGCCAGCTAAATGAGTAAATGAATATGGAAGTATAAAGTAAACTCCAGACTACTTGCCAGATCTTTCTACATTGTAAGTATATTTTTCCAAAGGTTTGCTTGTGGGAGCCAAGTTTCTGCGTTACTTACCATTAGTTTCCAATAGTAGCTGCTACCAAACAAACCTTGAATGGACAAGGTGTAACCCTCACTTCTTAATCCAGTTCTTCCTGGAAACATTGCAGGAAAATGAAAGTTATTTGCAGTGCTTAGGAAAACAAACACTGAATATTTCAGATCTCCTTTACCAAATATTTCAAATAATTGGTTAAATGAATAGACAGGAATTATTTCTGTCATGTTACAATTTAAGAAATTAAAGAGGTATTAAACGCTAAGGTGAAATAAATTACTTTTAGTGAACTGTTGCAGGACTAACTTTGGTCTAGGCTATAGAGAGTAAACATTGAGTCTTAGTAAATACTGAGATCCTTTTTTTTTTTTTTTTAAGAACTGGCTATGATGATAGCATTTAGTTCATAGAAATTTTAGAACAAGTTGAATGTGGTTTTTTCCTGTATTTAAAAAAAAAAAACACACCCAAATTTACCCTTTGTGTGTTCTAGAATGACTGCATATGATCTGTAACGGACATAATCCACCCAAACCATAGGGTTTTTTCAGTGCAAGGGAGAATACATTGAGATGTTAACAAAAGTCTAAAACTAGACTGTTCATCATTTACCAAAACTTTATGTTCCTAGCCTACTCCTTGATGATGTATTTTTTTAAAAAACAACCTGTGCTGCCTTAGGAAAAAATCCTACATCTTTTACCAATTCATTGACTTCAATGGGGTATACCTGCACATTCTGGTTGGGGTTGGTTGTGTATTGTGGTAGTGATGGTGTGGTTTTGAGAGGAAGAATAGATCATATTGCTTCCTTGCTTTGTATAATCCTTAATTTAATTTATAAATAAATTTTAAATGGCTGAAATTAGCATTGTTTCTACACTTGAGGTAAACCTAAGCATTTGTGAAACATATTGGGGCGAAAGTGAGATGGAGCTATCATAGTGAATTGACTGTTTATTCATAGAATGTTTGAGGATTGTATGGAGGGACTGGAATGCTTTTCAAAGCAAGTAGCAGCTTTTCTGGTAGGTCTTTACAAATGCTTGACTCATCTAAATACACACCCCAAAACACAATGATTCCTTATTTTTTATGTCGACTTCAGCAGGTTTTTTAGTTCTAAACTTGTTCATCTGCTCCATCGTTAATGTGATTGTTTCCTGGGTTAATTTCTAAATCACAGAAATATAGGGCTGGAAGGGATCTTGAGAGGTCATCTAATATAGCCTCTCTGTGTTATGTCTGGACCAAGTACACCTATATTGGGGTTCTCAACCTTTTTTAAATCACAAACCATCTTAGCATAGTTTTTCCTGGAGTCCTTGCACCCCCACCTCCACCCCCAAATTTTTATGAATCAGTGACATTGCATCTGGTACTTGTCCCTCATCCCCCACATTTACTATAATTACTGTATTATTGAAAGGCTTCTCACATCCCCTAAAAGTTTTGAGCCCCTCCTCAAGTTAAGAATCTGTTCTAGGCCATCCCTGATATGTTTGTTTAACCTCTGCTTAAAAACCTACAGTGATGGGACTTGTTTAAAAACAGTTGCATTGCTAAATGGTGCATGACTTGCTCTTAAGGTAAAGATTGATTACTTTAGAAAGTTAGAAATAAATCTGGGAACTTCGGAGATTTGTTTCTTTTAAAATTTAGGGGTTAGGGTCCCACTTTCAGGCAGCTTTAATTTACAGATTTGGCACTTAATTTCAGGTCCCAATATTTGATTTTCCTAAAATTTCAAGGGAAAACTACTAGTATCCTGCCGTTGAACTCTATAATGCAGCTCTTTTATACATGTTTGTGTTAAACAAATGTTAGCTCAAGGGTCAGATTGGGGTATAGCGAATAGGTGACCGTACCCTTCAAAGCTCTGCCAACAAAATAATTTCCACCTACATGAGGTGCTGATCACAGGTTGTACAGCTGGTCAGAATATGGCCATATGAGTTATCCTGCGCTTGGCATCCCTCACTGGGGATCAGATATATGATAAAGATAAAAGAAATAATGTATATAGATTCTCATTAAGTGAGCACCATCCATCTGGGAAAGACAGTATATGATCATGTAATTAAAGACTATCCTAATGAATATACACATGGGGGCTGAATCAAGGCTGCACAAGCGGCCTTTACTCTGGCATTTCTTAACCTTTAAATGCTTGACTTTACACTGGAAAAGTTAGGTTGCAGTTTATTGTATGTAACTACTATATTGAACATTAAAATAAATAAAGCATCGCTTGAAACCCTGACTCCTGGATGGCTTGGAATGTTAGATCCACCAAACAGACTCCTGCCATTCAGTATTGATTTACCATGAATACAGATCTGAATTGACCTCTTCTTTTAGTAAAGTATTCCATTGGCTAATTACTCTTATTGTAACAAACGTGTGCCTTCTATCCCAAATGAATTTTTGTACAGTCAGTTTCCAATCATTAGATCTCTTTATGCATCCTCTAGACCAAAGAGCCTCTTACATCTTCTCCCTGTGTGCATACTTTAAGAATGTGATCAATATGCCTTTTAACCTTCTGTTCCATAAGCTATAGATTACACCCCCATCTTACTGTAAGGCGTGTTTTCCTGAAGTCTAATCTTTCATGTCTAAGTCTTTTTAAAGTGTTGACACCTGCTTGTTAATGGTCTCACCAATACCATATACAGTGGGGATATTGCCTCCTTAATTCCAATAGATTTTTCTGCTAGTTAAAGTATCGTATTGGCTCTCTTTAGCTATAGCATCATGCTGGTAGCTTACGTTCAGTTGGTTACCTACCACAATCCCTAAAGTCTCTTCAGACTCTGCTTTCCAGGCTATAGCCCCAGCCTGTCAGCATTGCCTATATTTTGTTCCTAGACGTAGGACCATGCATTTGGCTGAACTGAAACACATTTGTAATTTTACCCAGTTTACTAGGTGATCTGCATTGATGGAGTCAATAGTGATGAAGGCAGAGAAATCTGTCATACCTTACTTACCCACTTTAAAAGAGGACAGTAGGAATGTGCTACAGGAGTTACACAGTCAAACTGTAACTGTGGCTTATGTCAGAACTTGATGTAGTTCTCCATTCACCTACCTTTATTTCTGAGATGTTTATTACTAACGTTATGGCAAGGGCCATTTTAGTCAGATCCCAGAAAAGTTAATTTTATTTTCTTCACTTCGTGTGATTGATGTCTCCATTGTGACTGTATGTCCTCTGAAAGACCTAGGTATAGATTTACAGTCGTCGACTCTGAAGGTCACAAAGTATGATCACCCTGGCTAGATCCATCTTTGAAAAGATGAGGCACAGCCCTCTGGCTAGTCATATGGCAGAGGTTTTTTGTCATGATCACTTTGTTCAGCGGTAATGAGCAAGGAGAACATATGTGCTTGCTGAATCCGAAGAACCACCTTTCAAAACATGTCTGTTTTCCTGACTTTTATCCAATAAATTGTATTGACTAGGCAGAGGGTTAGTTTAGAGAGGTGCTGTTTGAACTGAAGAGAAAGCAGTGGTGGTTGGTTTCTTCTTGCCTCTCCACCCTGCCCCCAAATGTTAAACCAGATGGGTGGGGAGTGTTAAGTTTTGCCGGCATAAATACTAGTGGAGACCAGACCTCAGTAAATTGCTACAGAGCTTTTTATTGCTGCTTGCTTTACAAAAAGCTATTCTATTTAATGATACCAAAAAAAACAAACCTATATCCAGATTGTCCTTCTAAAGGCAAACTGGCAGTGGGTTGTTTTTAGTCAGAGTTTCTGGTGGCTACTAGGAGAATGGCAATTAGCGTTGTAAGAAGCCAGCATTATGTACTGCTTTCTGGAAATCAATAGCAGGAAGAACAAAATGGAGCTGATCCAATTAAGATCTAAACAAAATGAGTATTATAAAAGAAATGCATCATTGCCACTAATCTACATCAAAGTAAACTACCGTCACAAAAAACCTCCATATCTAGTTGTAGCCAGGGTGTGCTTATAAATACTGAATACTTTACGAAACTCCAATTAAGTAGACTTTTATATCGACAATGGATTTATCCATCAACAAACTCAATTGTTATTTTGAAGCGAGAAAACAGTATTACTTGACATCTACTAGAATTTAAATATTAATTGGCTGCCTCATTGATACTATAGATTGTTAGTTTATTTTAAATCTTAAACACAGTTCTAACTTAGACATCTCTGCTTCATTGCAGGTGGTATGGTCAAGAGAAAGATTACAATGTTCTAGTTATGGATCTTCTAGGACCCAGCCTTGAAGACCTCTTCAACTTCTGTTCCCGCAGGTTCACAATGAAAACAGTACTTATGTTAGCAGACCAGGTATGTGAAACTTAAATTCTCAGTGTAAGGAAGTTAAGATACTTAGAATGAAGCAAATATAGTGCTCCTCTTAAGTAGGTCAGAATGCATGCAGTTCAGTTCTCCATATTCTCAATGACCTACATAGAAGCAAAAAATAGGAGAGGTGATAATGGCAGGTTCGTCGTATTATAAAGCATGAGATTAGCATTGTAGTGCAGTATAAGATCAGCATTGAATGGGTATTCTACCCGTGCTAGTGTTAATGCTTTATAAAATCATGCTCTTAATTTTATTTTACTTACATTGCAAATGTCAAGTATTGGTAATGGAAAAAAGCAATCCTCAAAATTTCCGATTAATTTGAGTAAATGAAGCATGAATAGCTTCAGCCAAGCATGTTGTTGGCAGGCCATATGAAGACTTTTCTGTTGAGATCTGCCACTGCACATCAATAGGTACATGCAACATCATTGCTATCCTGAATTTTAGTCTTCTCAAATTGAGTGGTTTGGGGATGACCGCTGTTCTTTAGAGACAAGTGTGGGGCTGCCAAACTCCTTTCTTTTAATTCTCTAGAGCTGAGCCTTATATACTGTAGTGGTGAGTTTCTTAGAAATGCTTAGTTTTTGTCTTCACTTTCCTCTCTATTTAAGCATTAAATACTCTGCCATCTAGGGCCCGGTCTACACTTAAAATTAGCACCACCTCCCTACGTCGCTCAGGGCTGTGAATAATTTCGTGCCTTCAGTGCCAGGGTTAGATTGACCTAAATATAGGTGAGTTTAAAACTTGTATTGAAAATTATCCAAGATTATCCAACTGATATTAATAGCAACCTGTCACTTTGCCAAATGGTCATGGAATCCCAGGCTGTCAGCCAAGGAAGCTTAGTGCATTTATGAGTGGAGATAGGTGTCATCTGTCCTTGTTCTCAGCTGCTTTTAATCACTAATGCTCACTTCAGAGGGAGAACCACTCTCTTGCCTCCTCAGCCAGAGAGAGGCTGCTGTGGTAACAGCATCTTTAAGTGTTGTTGAAAAAATGAAAGTCATTGCCTAAGAATCCAGACCTAATGATCTAGGAAACATGAGGAATGCCTTTAAACATACTGCTGGATAGAATGTAGAAATTTAGTACAGGATGGCGGTTGGACATACTCCACTAAGATTGCTACTGGTTTAGAGAGATGCTACAGTATTGCCCTCTGTAATACTATAAGGCGTGGCCTACACTTAAAACTTAGATCAAAGTAGCTGTAGCTGCAGGGGTATGAAAAATCCACCTGCGTGAGCACCATAGTTATGCCAACCCAGCGTTTCCATTAACTTAGCTCCTATTGCTTGGGAGGTGGTCCTACAGTGACTGGGAAACACCTCTTCCTGTGCTTTAGGCTGTGCCCACCTTAAGGTGTTATACCAGCAGAGTGATGGCATTGTAGCTCTACTGCTATAATCCTTATAGTGTTGACATGGTCTAATGCTGTAGTGTTGACATGGCCAGCAAATGGAGACAACTAGAATAGCTAAAAGGCACATGTGACGTAACCAACTGTTAATGAGTTGGTTCCTAGTTAAACAACATCAGGAAAAAAATTCTAAATTAATCCTGTGGTATACTTAATGTTACATCTGTTAAATTGGTTGGGCTTTTTTACTATGTGGATAAATCAATTGTGAATACCTCTTGTGCTACTTATAGTGAAACATCTGGAGGCTTCTACACTGCTTACACTGAAGACTTGTTGTATTGGTTAGGTAATGACAGATTGGTAATTATCTTCATCATATGGTTTGTTGCTTCACTTCATCTATTTTTGTGAGTACTTATTAACATGTATTTGATTAAATACACAATTTACAACTCATGCATTACTAAGGAAAAGGAACTTGAACTAAAACACTGGAATTCTTTCCAGTATCATTCTTTCTCTTCCTAATGTTAAATTCTGATGATTTTTTTGTATTTACAGATGATCAGTAGAATTGAATATGTGCACACCAAGAATTTTATACACAGAGACATTAAACCAGATAACTTCCTAATGGGTATCGGGCGTCACTGTAATAAGGTTAGTCTAATGCTCTTTGCATGAAGAAGGGTAATGCCTTTAAGAATGGTTCTGATAAATGTTTAGATTTTGAAAAAAGCTATTCCACTTAAGTTAACTGTCGTTGCTGAAATGGATATGTCAAAGAAACTGTCAGTTTAATTCTTTGATGCCAGGAGTTGGGATTTCCTTACTTATATTGTTAAATGCAGTGGTATGAACATGTGGGCCTTTGATCCACACTGCAAGGGAGGACTTAATTACAGGATTGTTTTTAAACATAAAAATCAGCACGTGTAAACTAATTTGATTACTTAAGCATGCTCTGTCCAACTATGGTGTTGTATTATACAAAGCTAGCGAATATTAGAATAGCATCATTTTTTTCCTTAATGTTAAAATCAAATCTTAACTCTTGGCTCCAGGACTGATTTCTTGATGTAAAATGTGTTTGCACCAGTGTAGGAGCTCCTGACCTACCTGTCACCAAGGTGTTAAATTTGCAGTGATTGGTAATGAAACCTTCAGGATTGTGTATACAAATTAACTTGCAGCCTATAGATGGTGGCATTATTGACTTAAACTGTATTTGTAACTGAATTTCTACAAACCTGTCAAGATGAAGAAGTACTAAGATGTAGATTAGTTGAATGCTGAAAGATCACAAACAAACTAACCTTACTGGATCTTAAATAAGATAAGTTGGGGGACTCCTAGTTGCTAACTTTAAACTTGTGGATTGGGGGGTTAATTTAGCCAGAGGTGCATGCTTTCAGTTGGAAACTTTCATATAGAAATACTGTTTTCAATGACTAGTTCTGTTGAGTGAAATGTTTAATTCTCAATTTTTATGTTGAGCTCGGGCAGACAGGCATCATTGGCAATGCATTAAGCATGCTATTTAATAGAAATTTGTAACTTTAGGACAAATGTACATGATTAAGCTTTTAATTGGAAGCAAGATTCCCACTTATGTTCTTTATATGCTATTGGAGGATGTTTACTATCTTTAGGCACTATTAGCTATAAAATGTTTACCTTTGTTTGCCTGTATGAATGCCAACTTGGAGCCATTAACATTAGATACAAAATTGGTTGCTAACATGAGAAACATCAAAGTTCTGTCTGAAGGGGTGCATTGCACAACAAACATTTAGATATAACTGTTTTTGTTGGAAAAGGTTTGTAACAGTCAAATTTTGAAAGGTAAAGTCTTCATGTAATCCTGTTAAACCTTGCTCATTCCCAAGTTTCATACTTTTACTCTATAGAGCTCTGTTTTTCTCTGCTATGAAGCAGTCAGGTTCTTCAATTTTCTGGCAAGACCTGGCAGCATAACTAGAAAAAATTAAAATAGCTTGTTTTAATTTTTTTTGCTAGTTTCAGTCTCTGTTTTCTGACTTCTTCCATTTTTTGGCCTTTTCCCCACACTTTTGCACAGTCATGCTGGGTTGGCATTATAGCTCCTTGTGTTACCTTGATATGGAATAATGGCCTAGAAAATAATGCTGTGCTCATTTTGTTAGATGAGCTTGTCACATCAGCTGAGTGGAAAACCTAAATTGCCTGCAGACCATGAATTTTTAGTCTCTGCCACTTGCTGTCTCTGTTAGGGAGCCACACAGTGAAATGGTAGTAAACACACTTATTGTGGGCATGAGTTTTATTAAATACTGAGTTTAGCGAGTTAGATATTCCTTGACATAGGAATGTAAAATTGTTGGTTTACCTAAGCAGAATGTAAAATGGACATTTCGCTTCAATTTTGGACTAATGGCTGCTCTATTTTAGAAGTATTTGCTTCCAGACATAATACACTGTTTTGTTCCTTTTCCTTGTAGCTAAATGCAGCTACATATTTAATGTTCTGTACACACTACTTGAGGACATGCCAGTCACAAAGAGACTAGGATGCCATGGTAATCTTGTTCCAGTAGCTTCCTGTCAATTATAAACTATATTTTTTTTAAAAAATGTAGTCATAGTTTGAATTTAAACTGATCAATTTTTCAATTTGTTCTCAATTTGATATTTGGGAGTAACTTTGCTCCTACCTTAAAAGGTGAACTTTCAGCTCCGCTAGAAATAAGCCCTGCATGCTTATGAAAGTAAACTTTAAGGTGACTAAATGCCTTCTACCTCTTCCTTACTGAAGATTTACTTCTTCTGAATGTCTTTTGGGGAAGGGCAGTTTGTGGTACAAAGAATGCTTTTGTAAGCAAAGCTTCAATTTCCTTTTTTTGATAGAGCCAAATGTCACCATTGCTATCCCTGTTTAAGGCAGTGCCATTATGGAGTGGCTCATATTCAAAATTTATCTTGCCACATTTTTCAAATTCTCTTTAAAAAGAAAAAAAAAATTAACTCTTTTGGAAAACTACAGTGCTTGGTGGAAGAAGGATGGCATTTGGCTACCCTGTTCTTTCTCTAATGCCTCGGTGTTGCCTGTCTGCGCCGGCCATTGTTGCAATGTAAGCAATACTGTTTGATGCACTGCCACCCTCTATTGTTTGTTCAGTGTTTAGAATCTCCAGTGGGGAAGAGGAAAAGAAGCATGACTGTTAGTACTTCTCAGGACCCATCTTTCTCAGGATTAAACCAGGTCTGAAACTATCTCCTATTCCAACCTCAACCCCAGATTCATGTGCTTTATATTTTTTTGTTTTGTTTCTGGAGAATGTAGACCTTGCAAAAGCACCTCTTATGTTGGCATTATTCAGACATACTTGGCAAACATGTTACATTTCTAAGATGTTTCCCTGTGGCGCTTGTCTAAACTGTAAAGTGTTTTTTGTAAACTTAAATGTGGAGAGGATTATATGTACATGCCTGATATTCAAATGCAGAATTTGGTTTTAGATTGGTATATAAAACTTCAGTGCATGTCTTGATGTGGATAGTTATCCCTTCAAATATTAGCAAAGTAGGAACAGGACTTGCTGCATAGGGCTGTACATATGACCTCTATCAAGTGCATGCTGTGTATCTGAATCCATTCAGATATGGGAAAATCCTGTTGACCACCACAGTCAGTCTCCCTTCCCATGTAGATTTTGCTTGATAAATCCTTTTCAAATGGTGGTGTGAGGGCACTCATGACTTAAGACTGTGTGCTCATAAAATGAAGCTGCCCTGTTAAACCTCTCTCTCAGATAATCCCATGTTGCCTATTGCTTTCAAATCTTGCGTAGGATTCCTTGTTTCTAGGAATGAGGACATGGTTGGAAAGGGAAACTAGGTCTTGTGCTTGTTTCTAACCATGCAGTTGAAACTAAATGGACATTAATCAGTAGGCAACTCAGCAGTTGGCTGGTAAGATATACTATTCTATTATGTAGCTTGCTGAAGCAATAGTCTTCACTGCTTGTACTACAGAACAACTGTCTATGCTGCACCTGACTGACACACACATTAGGTGTATCATTTTGAAAACATGTCAGTCAGAGCAATCTTTTTTCTATTTCTGCAGCTGCCCTATCCGTATACCATTAATTAAATTAAGGTGCCATCAAACTTTTTTCTGATAGCTGATCTGTTAGTGCTGACTGGCATCTAATGAAAGACTCTGTCCCCATTAAAACAGGGTCAGAAGGTGTTTTGAAGAGATCCCAGGCTCCTACATTGACTCCTTTGAACTCTTAGTCATCCAGAAGGGAGGTGACTGAACTTGCTTTTCACCTCCTGGAGACTAGTTTAAGTCCTTCAGAGAAAAAGTTAGTGGAATACAACAGAGTTTCCAGTCACTTGATCAGCGTAAAACAGGACTATACATGACTGGTTTAGCTATTATATAAAAATGCCCTTTCGATACAGTTTAAATATGAGCAGGGAACAACAGCCTTATTAGCCCAGTATGTATCAAAACAGGAGTATCAGAGTTGTAGCAGGAAGCATGGAGTACCACACAATTTCTATAACTTATTTTTGAAGCAGCAGCAGCAGGCCGGCTTTAAAAAGCCCATGTGGAAACTCCAGGAAAAAATGCAGAATTTACCTGAAGAACTATAAAGATTGCTGCTGTATGTGTGTTGTACCTTTGATTTGGATCCATGTCACTAGGTTGCATTTCTTCCTGCACTTATGATTAACGGCAGACCCCAATGGTTATAGAAGTGACTCAGTTGAAACTTTGAAGTATTTAAAATACTTGGTACCTTCCTTGTGTAGTTTAAATATTCTGATTAAATGAATGAATGTAGTCATTGAGGAAGGTGGCTTGCCTTTGAGGCATAAAACACCTTTGTTCTTTCTGATAGGGGGCACTCCAAAAAACCTGTTTTTTGTGATCAAAACATCATATTGGTGGTTGTCATGTGATCACAGAGCTTTAAACTTTGAACAGTGGGATGGCAGTTTTCTTTCTGTGTGGTGGTCAGCTATACATTTACATCAACCTTTAATTTTGCCTACGTCAAGGGTAGGTGGCACTTGCTGTAAGGCAACAATTGCGTTACCATGCTGCAGCTACTTTAGGACTTCATTGTTTCAGTAGTTCTAAGAATTTTATGTTTTTGCTCAGTCTGAGACACGTTCTCTGCCAGTTGTTGTGGTGTTTGGCTAAAAATGAAGCCATTTCTGACTGCTCTCTGAGACTGGCGGTGGCTTCACCTGGTGCAAGGTGAAATGTCAGCAACCCAAATTATGGGAAGAATTTTCAGTAAGGCAAAGCTTTGCCTTAAGAGAAAAGGAAGAGATTTCATGCTGATTTGTGCCAAAGCAAGTTCTTATGGTCATGGTCTTAAATATAAAACTATGGCAAAATGTCCCTAAGTTCTTCAGTACCAAACATTGCCCCTTATCTGTGCCACATTAACACTTGTCTTCAGGCTGCTAAAGAGTACTCTGAATATGATTGCTCTCCAGAAGAAACAATAGTTAACAAATCTCCAACCAGCACCCTAGAATGGAGCTTCTATGCATGGTAGAAGTGTTTGTTTAATGTGTTACCACCTAAAATGATGTACCAAAATTAGCCCTCTCTCCTTATACCAGGATAAAACTGTCCCTCAGTCCCAGTTTTTTTCTTCCTATTTGTTGAGTGAACTTAAGAGCAGTATTCTCTGTTTTAGTTACCTGGAATAACCTTATGAACTTGGACCCTTGAGTGTGGTCCTCAGGAGAATTATTGAAGAGTCTCAAAAGCACCCAGACTAGCCTGACATTCAGCCACTTCAGTCCCCTATAGTAGGTATGGACTGAGATCCCAACCTTTTGTTGGCCTGTAGATTTTATCTCTGGCAGTGGGGTCACACATGCCGTCAGGCTGAAACTTGAAGGTTGAGGTAAAAAAATTCTGTGAGTATCTTAAAGGAAAAGATTTAATTGTTCTTCAAAACGGAGACAAACGAGTAATATTCCAGATCTATAATTGAAAACATTTTTACATACTTGTCTCATTTTTGCTGCCAAATTCTGACTGAAGCTTTGCCACAAGAAAATACAACTGTTAGCACACTAACTAAAATCCAGTTAAACCTATTTAATATTTAAGTTTGATAGTTATGGAGGTTTAGTTGACATGGGCTTTGTAGAAATAAATATTAATCTGATCCCTTTACTGTGCTAGAGCTCCTTGGCTATGTGAATATAATCAGCTGGATTTAATAAAAGCATCTTATGCTTCTGTGGTACTTGGCTTATTGACTTCTTCTCAGTAGCTTAAAAATATGGTTGAAGCAAGATTTCTCCTTGCTGTTGAAGTTGGCCTTTTATGCTATGCAAAATTATCTTTGATTGCTGTGACAATTAATTAAAATGCACAGACACAGCACATCAAAACATAGTGATTTAACAGGTTGAGCTTCCCATTAAGTAAATGCCTAAATATATGTAGTACAATACTGCCTCGAGAGAAATACATTTTTGTGATGCATACGTCCATACATATTTTCATTTCCCTTCCTTACGATCGTGTATCAGATCTTGAGTAAGTGCTTGTCTATACTGCCCCACGACTACCAGGGTGTGAATGGCATTGCGTATTAGAGTGCTGTGCTGTGACTCCTTTGTGTAGACACTAACTAAAAAGTTTGTAATGTGCATTATGTAGTCCTGTTCAAATAGGACTACATGAATGCAAAGTACCTTTTTAGTTCACACCCACCGCATCCATCCACCTAAGGGAGTTACAGTCCAGCCCTCTGCTAAGCACTGCTGTTCATATCTCCATAGGCAGTGTAGACATAGCCTTAGAGTAATACAAATTAGAATAGTAAAGTATGTTTAATAAACCTTGAGTTGTGAGTAGCATAATCTAGTCCCTCCTACTTGGCAAAAGAAGGGCTTGAAATAACTAAAAATTATTATAACTTTTAAGTTTGCTTGTTAAAGCAAGTAATACTTACTGCAATGTTAATACGCTTCCTTTAAACTATGGGGTCTGATTTAACTACAGACCTAGTGAACCAAAGTACATATTGGGTGGGGTTTCCACATACTTGCATTGGTCTGGAAGCAATAACCTATTTTCATTTCTTTTTAAGTTATTCCTTATTGACTTTGGTTTGGCCAAAAAGTACCGGGACAACAGGACAAGGCAGCACATACCATACAGAGAAGACAAAAATCTGACTGGCACAGCTCGATATGCTAGTATCAATGCACATCTTGGCATTGAGCAGAGGTGAGTTCAAGGGGATTATTGCAGTGCTCCTGAAGGCTGTGGGCTGACTTCATTTATAAGAATCTGAAAGTCTCAAGTACCTTCCCTCAAATGTGTGAACGTGTATCTTTGCAAATTCTTCTCGTTCTGCCTGCTTCTGACAGGGAACAGAAGCTAATTAAGTGCTTTATTTTCTTCCTTGAAGTAGTGTTAGTCTTCAGGCTGAAGAGACACTTGTTATGAATAAAATTTTAAAACACACATTTTTCTCATTGTGCTGCCACCTGTTACTGCCACTATGAAAGTTCTTAGAAGATCCACTTCCATTGCCCAGTTTTTTGTTACAGGAACTGTAACTTAATTGGCCTCAGATGCCTTTTTTTTTATTGACTTCTGGTGCTGGTACTTTCACTTTGTCTTTCCCTGGTCATGAATTGTTAGGCTATGCTTGTGCTGGTACCTGCCAGTAAGGTTTTGAGAATCACAGTACTCCTGCCTTCCTCCACTGTTTGGCTGTGGTTGTAGCAGTATCCCTTTTCCTAAAAGGGTGGAAGAAAGCCACCTTCTCAAAACAAATATTTAACTTCACTAATCAACCAAAAGAATGGATTTGCACCACGTAGAACCGAGTGCATCTCTTGCTTTGCATGCCTGAGCTCCACTTTTTCAGGAATCAAGTGGAGAGTGTTCACTTCTCTAACTGTTCAGAAGCATGTGTTGGGCACATCAAGCCAAACATAAGTTGATGCCATATTTCCATCCCTCACCCATGCCTGCTAGATGTTGTGCATATGACACTTCAGAGATTTAAGCAATATAGAGTAGAGCCCTGTGCAATACTATTTTTTTATCCCATCTGCATTGTTTCTTGCACTTTTATCCCACTCCCACCAGCAAAAATCTTAGATTTTGCAAGAGACAGTCTCACATGCTACTAAAAAACAAACAAAAAAATTGTGGGGGAGGGGGAGGGTGTATGTATAAATGGAATTCAGACACAATTTTCACAGCTAAAAGAATAAAACAAATCTTGCTTAAACCATGTAAAATAGTTTAAATTCTGTTGCAATAGACATCAAATCTTTCTAGCCCTTGCTTAAATTTAAGTATTAAAACCTTTATTTAAAGGGCAAATCGCTGTAGTCTGGTTTCGTTTTGCCCACCCAATCCTGCCTGCAACAAATTACATTTTACTTGCTCCTACTGTTATGGCAGTGGGACCCGTGGGATCCCAGTTCCGCTGCGGGGCTCTAGTTTAGAACCAATACGTTGCTCTCAATCTCGACTAGAGATTGGGTCTTAAACTTGTTTTTCATTAGTCTGTTGGTTAGTGATTACAGGCAGCTAGGCTGGCAATATGAAGAGGGAAGCTGCCCTTTGCCAGTGTCTGCTTTAGTCCTGTGGTTAGACGTTTTACTGGCTTGTGGTCAGTCACCCATTGCTTATCTCAGACAATTTCCGCACAGCCAACATACTTAATGCAGGAATACCAGACAAAGGTTAGTTTCACTTCTTAACACAGGAATACCAGACAAAGGTTAGTTTCACTTCTTAATGCAGGGGGCTGCCCAAGCAGTTACGGGCCTAGTCTTGCTCACAGCCTAAGCTAGATTTTTAGGGCCTAGCCTTACCAACTGCACTGGTTCCGCGTGACAAATTCTTCCGAGCCCTACACATCCCAAATAGATTTGGATAAGCCAAGATCTAAAGATAAAGGCAGGGATCAGAAATGACTGCACTCTTTAGTCCTATTTTTAACAGGAGACGGGTATTGAGTCTAGCAGATCTCCCATCCTCTATTTTGATATTTGGAGTTCTAATTTAATGATAAACTTCCCTCCCCCCCACTCTAAGAATTACTAAAGAATCTAGACTAAGCCAGCAGTGATGCCACTAAGTGATCCCCTGCTGTAAATCAAGAGAAAATGGAGGAGACCTGAAACTTGACAGCAGAGCCCTTCATCTGTTACAGTGCTAAACTGAGACTACTGCAGGGTATGTGCTGATAAGTGTAGTGACAGCTGTTATTGAAGTAGCATAAATACCTGGTATAACAGAAGGTGATATCATCCCCATCCTTTACAAGCCAGATATTCTGGAGTCCACTTTCATGGGTATGGATTCTAATGAAGCCTTTATTAGGAAATGTCAGTAGAAGACTGTAAATTCCAGGCTTCATACTATACAGCAATGGCATTGAAAAATCCATTAAAAAATTATAGGGCAGCTGCCTGCTGTCCCCTTACTGTTTTGTGCTCAGAGAAGAGTTTGCCCCAGAGGCCAGTCCCCACCACCCCACCTTATCTCTTAGGCCCATGGTCTATGCATGAGGTTGTTGGGGTTTGCTGCTGATTATTTGAAAATGGAAAAAACAAATTATTCAGAACCAGCACATTTTGCACATTGCGTCCTAGGAACACAGTATAACTACAGTTGTCCTCCTTTTTTCTGTCCATTCAAGTATTCTCACTGCGTCTTCTCAGGTAGTGAGCTCTGCAGGGCAGGGTTCCATGCACCTGTGGGTTCTTTTGGAATCTCCTTATGTACATGCTCTTCCACCACATCTCATTAAATAACACCCCCTCTGCTGTTCCCACTCTGCTTAATTCCCTCCCACCCTAGCTTTCTCTCCCTTCACCTCTTAGTGGGCAGAAGGAGGGGACCTGTTACAGAATGCAGCACTTCTTCCTGTTGCCATCTAGCTTCCCTGCAAGCTCTGATTTTGTGCAGAATAATAGCCTAGCAGGAGGTGAGTTTGTTGATTTGAGGTTTGTGTGGAGACAGAAAACTAATCGATCCAGACCACACTAAATAGGCATTGGCGGTAGGCTGGCATATAGAAGGGCAGAGGCCTTCTCGGCTGTTGTAGGGATGGCATTGCCAAGAAAGAAAACTGGTGGAACAGATACCTCCTCACTGCAGTGGATTGCACCTGCCATTAAATAGTCACAGAAGAATGATGCAGGGAAATGTTATCTATAGAGCAAGTTTGGTGTGGTGGGTTCTGAGGCTGTTTAGTGGCTCTGGAGCATGTCTAGCAGAACAAAATGTTTGAAAGTTTTAGCAGCAAGCAACTAAGCAAGCTCTTAATGCAGTCTGCAAATGGCTCTGGAGCTTCCTCTGACATTTTTTTCTCTCTTTTGATGGTGGCTTAAAATAGTAAGTCTACACTGTTAAGTCTACACTGGCAGTTAGGTCATCGTAGGTACGTCAGTCGGGGTGTGGATTTTTCACACCCCTGATGTAGATTTGTTGGCCTAAATGTCAAGTGTAGACCAGGCCTTAAATCGTGTAAATGTGTCTGTGGTCATCAGATATTTCACTTTGACTTTCTGGAGTTTCATGGGAACAGATTTTCATAGAAATGGAAGTGTTTAGCCACAGCTACAACTAATGTCAGGAGTTATATGGGGAAGTCATTTCCTTGCTTTGAAAAATTAAGTAACACTGGAGTCTTCAGACTGATTGTTACATGTGTGCCCTACATTTCAACATCTCTGAGACTTGTAGAGAAACATTGCTTAATCCCAGATTTTTCTTCCATTTTGCTTATTGATTTCTTGCCATTCTTAGACATAGTATGAACTAACACACTTTCTAATGTCAGGATTCTTATGAACACTAAATGGTGCAAGCTTAATGTTCTGATAATTTGCAGTTTTTAAGATTATGCCCTTTTTTCTACAGTCGTCGAGACGATATGGAGTCTCTAGGCTATGTATTGATGTACTTTAACAGAACAAGCCTCCCCTGGCAGGGATTAAAGGTAGGTCATGCAGTCTGCAATGTACTGTATGCTCTAAACATTTACGAGCTGCGAATGGATGCTCTTGACTACTCGCCTGCATAAAATGATCTAGGTTGTACAGTTTTAACTCAGAGGTGCTCTTTCCCAAGTATAGTTTTGCAGGATGTGACAGGAGAAATCCTCTGCTTTTTCTCATGCAGTGTGCAGAACGTGTGTATTATTTTACTACTTAAAATTTATGCTAAACAATGGCTTACGTCAGCCTTGCAAAAGTACTCTTTCTATCCCAGGGTGAGGTCATTTTACGAAGGGAGACTGATATTAAATTTTGTGGGTTTTAGTATTCTCAATCACTGTGTAGGATATGAAAGTATAACTTTAAAGAAGATTTAAGTCTAGTTTGTGGGTTAGCTGAATTGCTAAATTGAATTCAGGCATGCGTTTGCACTGTCCTGTGTCAGAACATGGGCCATCATGTAAAAGCATGGCAAATCTGTGATTGAATAGTGTGCAGACTCAGTCCTTCCTGTATTTTAATTTTCTTCCCCGTGTGGGATTTGTGCAATTCAGATGGTGTTATAGGTAACCTGTAAGGTTTTAAACAGGCAATCTGTTTGTAAAACACTAGAACTCTTCAGCTATAGTCTAATGTAATGGCTGTTCACTGAAAAGCACAGACAGCATTTGAAAGGGCTCGAGTGGGAATTAATAAATTTTGTTAAATGAATATTCAAGTAGGATCTGAATGGACAAAAACAGCAGCTAGCAAGACACGAGTTATGCCATGTGATGGAAGCCTTATACTGCAATAAATGGTATTAAATTGTGTCCAAATCTTAATACCAGATTGACCTTCATTCCCTCTGCAATAAGTATGTGGGACTTGGAGATTTCTTTTACATATATATATAAAATAAAAAATTCTGGTTGACCAAGGGCTTTCCCTGTCAGTTTGACTATTTTTTTGTTACTGTCCTTGTTAATCCAGTATTGCACAACATCTTTTTATATTGTGACCCACATGTTCCACAGGCTGCAACAAAGAAGCAAAAGTATGAAAAGATTAGTGAAAAGAAGATGTCCACTCCCGTTGAGGTTTTGTGTAAGGTAAGTGTAAATAAAAATAACTTTTATTTAACCACATTACATTTCTTAGACTCTGAGGGCATATCCAGTGTTGGACACACAATCAAAACACTTTAAACTGCATTCTGTATTCAGTTGAATTCTTCTGCTAGCCATTGCTACTTGAACAGCAGGTGCAGCTGGCAATCCAACAAGATCCCTTAATTTGCAAATATACATAAGCCAGGCATGCCCTCGATTTGGAGGGGTCTGAACAGTATAAACTTTCACCTTTGCCTATTCTGCTTGCTCTCACCATGTAAACACTCAGTCAGGTTTATCTGGGTTAAGTAGCTTCCATATCCTTCTCAGAAAGTATTTAATTGAGGTACAAATAGAACACTCATCACTGGAAAGATCGGATGAGATGGAGCTACAGAGCTCTCATATCCAGTGCTGTGAGCAAAGACACAGCAGTCCATGCTTCTGACAGTCTCCTATACCTGTTGAATAGAAGAAGCAACAGAATGGATCCCCAAGAAATCCCACTTGAGAGTCCTGAGTGCAGGAAAACAATTGTCCAATACTGTTACCTGTGATTTCAAAGGACCAACTTCTTGTACCCCTGTCTGGGGCTACAGATGTCAACGCCTCATGGCATCAAAGACATGGGCATAGATGTCGGCTTTTTACACATCTCCAGGATAAGGTGGTTGTGTTGGTTGAGCATCATCCAAGATTCCTGTGGATCTAACTCTGCAATCCTGCAAATCCACCACATAGTGAATATAGAAAATGTAATTCTACTTCTTATAAATGGCAGATCTTAGCAGTATTCGCCAATCCACTGAATTCTCCCTCCTCATGCTTTTTTCCTTTTACAACACGAAAGCAGTAGTTGATGCAAATACTTATTTTCTCCTTAAGAACATAGTATTTAAAACACAAAATTCACATTATGATGCCAGTGTTCAAAGTAGGAGACTTTTTTCATGATTAAGTCCCAAGGAGCATTAAGCAGTATCGCCTAGTTTTGCTTGTAATACCTCAAAATAGCCTGTAGGAGTAACTTTGTTTTTCAAAGGAGTACGACCACTTCTATTGGGGCAAAGGATTTTTAAGAACTAAGTATAACTAGAATAAAAGAAGGGTATAAAAGAATAAATCATTTGGTATATTATCAGTTTCAATGAGGTGCTATTGTTTGTAGATACATCTTTATTTTTACTTAGCATACATCATATTAGTCATGTGAATTAAGACAGGAAAAAAATACGTTCTTGGGTGTCAAATGATCAGATCAGTATCCTGAGCAAAATGAGACAAAACCAGAAGACTTAAATTCTTCCCTTCTCCTAAAAATCAAATCTGTTTTTAACTCTGCCTTTAAACATTGGCCATGGCTATTGGATTTCTGAATAATTACAAAGGGCTCCTCGTTGTGGGTCCTGATTTGTCTAATGCTGTTGCTTACAGGGATTTCCTGCAGAATTTGCCATGTACCTGAACTACTGTCGTGGCCTGCGCTTTGAAGAGGCACCCGATTACATGTATCTGAGGCAATTATTCCGTATTCTTTTCAGGTCAGTCTCAAAATATAGCACAATAATCTAGAAACCTAATTGTGTGAGCACTCGAATGAACGATAATTGCTTCATGAAACTTATTTAGGGCTAGATTTAAAAAGAAAACAAAACAAAAAAAAAAAACCACTCCTGGAGTGGGGAGACTTCTAAGTTTACTTAAATCTTTTTTTAAATTTGAAATAGAATGCAGACTGTAACTTCAGGGAACTAGGAAATGTGGCATAACATTAAACTGGCTGTGAAAGAAGAGGATCTTTTCTATTTGATCTGTTCCATCCTGATGGTGACAGTTACATCAGTGACTTGGATTCCTCTTCATCCTCAACCCACAAAATGGCTGAAATTGTCTCATATCCCACCATCTCCAGCAACTCTGTGGCAAGAGGATTATGGGATTTGGATCATGGGAAGAACCAATGGGAGGCTTTTGGGTGCTGTGAGGATTGGGGCTACATATAGGTCTGGTGGTGGTGTCCTGGAAGCTTATTTGAGGGGGGGGGGATGGTGTCCTTAAAAACCCATTAGTGCTTTTTACACTATAAAGAAGCAAACAAGAATGAGGCCAACTATTTTCTTTATAAATTGCCTTAAATAAGGGAAATTGGTGCTGACAGACTATAATCTGAGCCCTTTGGGATTTTACGAATCATCCTACACTGAAGAGTTATGAATTTATGGCACCACAAATCTTTCCTGTAACAAAATCTATGAAAGGATCATGACTTCAGCGCAGACAGAAGGAGAAGCTGGGCTATGCAGAAGCATTCTACAGATGCAGATATCTGCGTGAACGAGGGAAGCAGACATTACCAATGGCTTTCAGGCTAACTCCAAGGATTTCTTTCAATTATTAACGCTTAGCATTTGTACAGTGCTCTTCAAAGCACTTTTAAAAAACAATTAACTTCTAGCTTCATTTTTCAGCAGACTGGCTTGATATTCACAGTAAGGTAGTCGTGTGTTGCAGTAAGTGTTTCCCTGTCTTCTAGGACGCTGAACCATCAATATGACTACACATTCGACTGGACAATGTTAAAGCAGAAAGCAGCACAGCAAGCCGCCTCTTCCAGTGGGCAGGGGCAGCAGGCCCAAACCCCCACAGGCAAGCAAACTGACAAATCCAAGAGTAACATGAAAGGTTAGTAGCCAAGAACCAAGTGACGTTACAGGAAAAAAATTAAACTAAATTGGACAATGCCAGTGATTTAAGTGTTAGATCAAGGAGGTGGTTTAAAAATACACATTTGGCTATTTGTTTAAAAAAAAAAAAAATAGACGTCCTTGGAGAATTTGACTACTAACTTTAAACCAAAATGTCCTTGTTCTTCATATCATTTCTTTTGGGGATGTTGGGTCATTTTAACCACTGCATCTTTTGCTCCCGCATTAACCCCTTTTTCAAAACAAGAAACTGACTTGGTGTTGGGAATGTGATAAATGATACAATCCAAAATCCTAGACCTAACACTTTTAAGGGATAGTTCTCATTAACTAGGGCCAGTATCTGGAGACTTTGGGTTCTGCTCTGTTCCAGCTAGAGTATTGCTGTGGGTTTGTCTCTGCTTTATCTCTCCAGCAATGAAAATGGAAAATTGTGAATATGTTTTCATCAGGTGGCTTCCTGTAATGTTAATGCATCCTACATTCAGACTCACTTGGCCCAAAGTCAGGGAAAGGACCCAGTGAGCCTGGAATGTCTTGTTTAAATCCAGCTATAAGCTTGAACTGCTGTTGTACTTCAAGGTTTTGTTCCAGAAAGTCACAATTTTCCATCTTTTCATTTCAAAGTGGCTGGATGTTCTTGGTTTTCAGACTTCTTGGGAAAAAACATAAGTTTCTAGATGATGGTTTCAAGGGGAAATGTTGTGAAATGTTCAGATGCAGTTGTTTTCTGAAACTTTTTTTAAACTAAACACACTTCAGTTTGAACACTGTGGAATCCTGTTGGAAAAGCCCAAGGGATTATTTTGAATGTTTTTCTTGCTGCTTTTAAAGCTCTGCTCTTTTAGCAAAGAAATGGTTTCAATCTTACCTTCATAATGAATGTGCTCATTATATTATATTCCATTGATGTAATAACAGTTACTAATATAGGAAATCCTTGTGCTAAGCATGGCTGAAACAAAAGAGAAACTTTGTACAATCCTTGGTCCGCAGTGAATCTAGGTGTGAAAGTCGGGCTGGGTCTACACTGACGGCGGCAAATTCGCCGCCGTCATATCGATTGCTCTGGATCGACTGAGCGGTTTGTATAGATGCGCTCAGTCGATCCAGGAAGCCATGCAGGAAAACCACCCCGGTAAGTGGCGTAGCGCTGCGTCGAAGGGAGCGCTGTTCCCTTTCGACGCAGCGTAGTATGGACGCCATGCAGAGGAGATGCTGCAAAGTCAACAGGATATACGCAAGTGATTTACGTCACTTGCGTATCTCCTGTCGACTGCTGCCGAATCGCAAAGGTAAGTGTAGACCGGGCCTTAGTAAAATAACAGGCTAGGTTTGATTGTAATAATGCAGAGAAGTGCTGTAAAAGCCATTCCACAATTGACTTGCAACATTCTTACTTACGAACCAAGCTAGATATAGAAACTTTTCTTGAAGTGAAAGACTGTTGTTTGTGCTGCACTTCGCAAGCTGGTCAGTTGATAGCCTACTTAATCACTGTCAAGTATTCTAGCAAGAATGACCTGATGTTGCTGTCAGCCTACCCTTTTCATTGCATCAATCACGCTGCTGTAAATTAGCAAGCCAGTTTGAATGTATTGGTCACTTATTACATGCTAATGTACATGGCGGTATATAAAGTATGTTAAACAAAATTAAGACACAGTCCCTGCCACAAAGAGCTTACAGTGTAAAACTGACCAGACAAACACAAGAAAGTAACTTGGAAGGGAATATTCAGTCATTAAACTTCCTTCCTCAACACAAAGAGAAGCTACACAACCATTAAACTTCTCGCTAAACAAATGACGCTCAGCTGTTACTCCACCTCAGCAAAGCAAACAGCAACATTAAATGCCTCTCAACAAAAATCCTCTTTATAACACCCACACAGGTAACCCCAGCCAAATCTTGCTGATAATATGAAAAAGTCCTGTACTAATAAGGAAGTTCTGACGTCAAATCTCAGTAAAGGTCTCTCCCTTACTGCTGTGTTTCTCTACTTGCTGCTGCCTGTGAGTCCATTGTGTTTGCTGATCTGAGGAGGAGCTGCCTCCCCCCTTCATGTGATCTGGGAAACTGTAAAGGTCCGGGGGTGGGGGAGCATGCCCTAAAATGTTCTGATTTGCTAGAATTTTCTGGAATAGCAGCAGATAGAAACAGAATATATTGGTTACTGGTTGCTTGAAATACAAAAGATACCTCATAATCTGGAGAGCATTCCAGAAGTGGTGAGATATTAACAGTGAGACTATGCAGAATTGGGGAAATCCAATATCATTTGTATGGAAACTTTAAAAGACATGAACATGGAAAAACTTAAATCTAAGTGCAAGTTCTGTTCTCAGTATGATCTGTGGATAGAATGGAGAAACACTTCGATGAAATCTCATGGTGTGTCCAGCTGCTACCAAAGAGTATTACAGTTATACAGCAAGAAAGAGAACTGGTCTGCATCCGTATTTTTCTTCTATGCCTTCTACTCTTTGGCAGCATTATCATGCAGTATGGAGGGATTTTTTAAAGACAGCGATATGAGTGAAAGTGAAGCAAATTCCACCTCTTCATCTTCTAATAAGAATTTTGCTACTCCATCTGCTTCAGCATTAAAAACTCCTACTCCTGGAAAGTCTTCAGATGATCATAATCAAATAGTTTTAGGAGGCTTTTGGATAGAATGTGCCATGACCAAAAAAACTAACTTGACTACATTTGTTAGAGGTATTTATGCCAGCAATATACCATTTCATGCTGTGAAAAATCCTCATGCTAAAATTTTTTTCATTAGTTGTGTCCTATTTACCAAGTAGGATACAGTTTGTAGGAAGTCATCTGAATGCTGAAACAAATTATATGAAAAAAATTGGTGTAGTTATTGTGCAAGCTCCTCACATGTCTCTAATATTTGATGGATGGAACTATAGTGTGCCATCAACATCCATGATTCAGTATTTTACTCACTCCAGTGCACTACTGAGCATCATAACATAGCCCGATATATTGTTGACCAGTGTGAGAATGTAATCAGTGAATTGAATCCAGGGAAGGACTTCTTGATCCACACTTCCAAAGCCAAGCCCTTTCTGAAGACACATTCTGTTCAGCTTGTGACCTCTTAATGGCTGTTGCTAATTTTAAAGGATATACAAATGAACAAATAATTCTTATGGCGGTAGCAAGCTGTAAAGTCAGAGAGAGCCTGTTCAGTCACAAAACAATATGATGTGCAATCCCAGCATTGAATCAGAAGAGTTTGCTACTTAGTCACAGTGGTAAGGGTTGTCCTCCTTGCAGTCTAGCTACTGTGGCAAAAACACTTTGGTGTTCTATTTCATGTGTGGAACAAAATTGGTTGGCTTGGGTATTCCTCACCCGTTCAGAGACCAGAAATAGACTACAGGTCTCCAGTGCAGGGAAGCTAGTGACCATGTATTGCAATTTCGTATTAGAAAAGAAAACGGCAGATTAAGAGTTGATTCAGTATTCATCAGATGCGGAGGAAGGAGATGAATTTGGCAACAGATATAGATGAATCAGTTGAAGCTGAAGAAAAAGATAATGAAAAAGCAAGATTCTTGAAGAGTTGGTCTTATACCTACCTAGCATGAGTGCATACAAAATGATTTTTCTTTTGCAGATGCTAGTATTTTATTTCTTAATTTAATTTTTTTGTACTACTAATCTGGCACTGTAGTATGCAGTGTTGTTGTAGCCCTGTTGGTCCCAGGATATTAGACACAAACTTGGATGAGGTAATATCTTTTATTGGACCAACTTTTGTTGGTGAAAGACAAGCTTTCAAGCTTACACAGAGCCTTCTTGCATAACAGTCACATTGCTAAAAGATAATAATTCTCTTATTTATTGGAACTTCATTTTATTGTGCTTCACATTTTGTAAATTAAATAATTTTGTCTCTTGTAATTAGGCATCATGTCTAAAGCTAAGCCTATTGGAGACTTGTCACTTTTTTTTGTTACTGTTACTGTTCTGAGAAATTTAGTTTGTTAGTGGTTGACCCTATTTGACGTTATTTGAATAATATTTGATCAAGTCAATTGACTAGTTATTTTTATACTGGTCAAATGTATAACCCTAACTGCAATTGATGCAAGTTCTTAAAGCTTGATCTGCAAGTTTAATCTTCACTGAGGAAAACACTGCAGGAAAGAATCTTTGACAGTTATTCATGTAACTTTTCACTAAACAGCTTCAACAGAACTGGTTCTCCTTGCTAACAAGGTGACTAAAATCAATCATTTTTGAAAAAATACAAAGAAATAAGACTTTTTAGATTTTAAATTAAAACTTTCTTTTTAAAAATAAACCTGTTAAATAAAATGCACTCTGAATTTAATACAAAATATGTTAAGGCTTAAATGTCTTATAATCTTTTAAAACGTTTAAATAAAATATATATATATCATGCTGAATCCACGAGCCTCTATCAAAAACTTGGAGTTAAAGGCTGTTTTTATATGATGTTTTCCCCTGATTCTAACTTTTGAGGGGCAAGCTTTATAAATGACACCATAGGTAATGTACTGTGTTAAGAGCTGGAACCTGTGAGGGATCCAGGGTCTGTGCTGCTTCGTGCAAGAGGCTGGCAAAGTCATAGGTGTTAGGACCTGGCTTCTGATTGCAGGAGATGCAGTCAGGAGCCATTTCATCAGGATCATACTCTGAGTCCACCTGGGGGGTTTCATACTCCTGTTTTGTAGCTTCTCCCTATCTGATCTCTGATTGGCTCAGTTCTCAATTTACAAATATTTGACTCCACCCACCATGGACACTTGCTCTCCAGTTCATGGGAAAACACTGATATGCCCAGTATTTACCAGCCCTTGCTTCTGAATTGTTCTCAGCACTTCAGGTAAATGGTCTTGCTCTGTTTCCTTGCATTTGTATACAGACAGATACAAACAGAAATCCATTAATTTCTCAACAGCCTCCAACTCTGTCTCTAAACAAATAAAATGATGAGTGCAAAAGACGTGAGTTACACAAGGCTTGGTTTGTTAATACTTTTTGTGTTTCTGAGGGTGGAGTGGGGCGGAGGCATTTTGTAACAAGGGAAAAGGAGTAGTGTGTGCAACCAGAAGTGCACAGTCCTCCATCAGTAATACAGAGGAGAGGCAATATGAGAGCCGGTTACTTAAAGTATCAGGACACTATACCCTGGCTATGTGCTGCTGTTCTCCTTTGTCAGAGCACTACGTCCATTTTTCCTCCAGGAAGTGGAGGCAGAAATTGAAAGCAAGAATTATCTAAAAAAACAGCTTTTAAACTTAAAGCTTCTGTTGTCGATTAAAATATTACAAATCGTGGTTCAATATCTGACTTAAAAGCCTAAGAAAGTAAAGAAATGGCAGCAGTATTTTCCCTTGGAATTTAACATTTGTCCTATGTGTATCCAGACACTGTGCTGTTAGTAGATCATGGCAGTACCAAAGAACTCACTGAGCAAATTGATATTAGTGAAAAGTGGCAATATAAAAATGAGCTTTTCCTTATTCTCTCAGATTCAAATAGTTTGCTGCTGTTTAGTGAGAGGTTTTCTAGTTTTGAAGACAGAACTGTGAATTTGAGCACCCCTTTCCCTTTTGCATTTTAGATCATTCCTAGTAATCTGCAATTGGATCTTTGATGGTTTTTTTTCATGACATGGAAGAGCCCAGCTCATCATGCTGGAGCTGTATGGACTCTATAATGCTGATGACTGTAAACTAGTTGCTTTTATCAGACATAGGACTCAAGCAAACCTACTAAATGTGTCATTTTTAGGTAGTTGCTTTTCTTACCATAAACTCTCAAACTAATGAATCTAGATTCCTAAATGGCTTATTAGCACATAGCAAAATTCCCAGACTTTCATGCTTTGATTCCCCCCTTGCCCATTTAAGGCATGTATTATCAGTTGCTAATAGCGTTTGCCTGCTGAAATCAAGGAGAGTCATTGTCAAAAGGTTAGCCAATTCTGTGGTTCCCTAGGCCAGTTTGGCCACTGATGTAGTGTATCCCACCTTGCTTGGCAGTAATTCAGAACACAGGAGATTCACATGGCTTAGTTGCATTTTGTTTCCTTTAGTTTTATATGCTATCTCCCTTAAGTCATATCTTTAGAATAGATCATGCTGTTCCTGTAATCTTGTACATTGAGTAGCTGATGGAGAATTGATAAAAGCTCCAAAGATGTTTGATTTCATGAGCATAAGATTTTCCAAAATGCAGTGAAGCTATAGCAGTGATAGGCGTGTAGTAATAGAGGCAGCCAAACAAATGAAATAGTAATATGGCACTAAGTTCTAGAGGGGGAGCCATATATGCACTACTGTTGGAAGACTCTTGATCAGACTTTTGGGGGTGGAGGGGGCAGTGTATATACAAGATTGTGTGGTTGTCAGTCTAATCAGCATGACAACCCAGAGTGTAGCCCTAGTATCCGTGTAACGAATGCTGAGAAAATAGGGAGCTTTGGTCAGCTTGTCTAAGACAGTTGCAACAGAAGGATGCAGCCACATAGCAGAAAAGCAGACTGTACAATAATAATTTTTCCTGTAGCTTCTGATGAGGGCGCTTAAAAGAAGGTGGTATTTTAAATGCTGAGCATTTTAAATGCTTTTCAAATTAGGGGCAGTGCACTTTACAGTCTGATAGGCTAGTAAAATAGTCTGAAGTTTAACAAAGTACTTCTCAGAAGCCCTTCTCTCCCACATGGCATACCTTAAGTGAAGAAAGAAAGATAGTGATGGCATTGGTCACTTGCTGGCTGAGTCAGCATTAGGATAAATTACCAGTGAACATGCAATAACACAAATAAAATAGTAACGTTGTCTGGAGTCATAGATTTTTGTGAGCTTTGATGAGTAATGATTTGGGACAAAGCATGTCAGCTGGTCCTTTGTCTTTCAATTAAAAATATACAGCTGTAGTCATTTGGATAAAGCATATTAAAGGTGAGGTGCAAAGAAAACAATCTTGGACTCTAATTTTTTTTTGGCTTCTTTAATTGAAGTTCAGCTTTCTTTAGATCCAAGCATTTTTTGCTTGTTTACCTTAAAAATCTAAGTGCTGTGTATTCTGGAAGGCGGTCTGACTAGAGAACTAGTGAAATGATGCCTCAAGAGCTAAAAGCTAAATGGTTGAAAGATGGATTATTTTTAATCGCTGGTCTTAATTCTTATTTAAAATCTGTTTAATGATTGACTCTGGTTAAAGGAGGTCTGTTAAAGTTTCAGCGTTCTAGTCCCTTCAGTAAGGGCTGGTCTACATTAGACTTTTGTCAACCAAAGTTAGCTTTTTGCGCCAAAACGGTGCCTGCCAACCCAATGTGTCCCTAATTTTTTAACAAAATAAAACCACCTCAGAGGCATAGAGCTTGTTGCACCAAACTTTTAGTGACAAAGCTTCAGTGTAGACACCACACTTGGTTATGTCTTGGTAAATGGCCTACAGGAAGTGTTCCACAGTGCTAATTCTGACAGCTCTGGCCATCAGTTTGAACTCTGCTGCCTGTCAGCCATCTGCACATCCCTCTTTAAAGTCCCAGGAAATTTTGAAATTCCACTTCCTCCTTGGTTGGCATGGAGAGCTCACATTGCATCTTCCCAGTTGACCAGGGTGGCTCTACGCACCGAACACTCTTCTGCCTGGAGCACACCAGACCTTCTGGATCTGATCAGTATTTGAGGAGAGGAGGCTGTGCAGTCCCAGCTCTGATCTAGCCGAAGGAACTTTGATATCTACGGTCAGATTTCTCATGGCATGGCAGACAAGATCTATGAATGGGACACAATACAGTGCTGTGCAAAAATCAAGGAGCTGCAGCAGAGAAACAAAAAGGCTAGGGAGTCAAACCGTCACACTGGTGCAGAGCCGAAGACCTGCTGTTTATATGAAGGAGCTGGAAGCCATCCTCAGCAGCAACCCCACCTTCACTGCCAAGAGACCTATGGCTACCTCCGTAGGCCTGGAGACAGTGGACACTGAACTCAACCCCAATGATGCGGAACAGGGGCGTAGGTTGTTTGGTGACATGGGAATCAGGATTTCTTAACCCTGGAGGGTTCGATCTAGTCCCAGCCCTCCAGCTCTTATGTGCAAGGTGCAGGAGAGGGGAGTGCTGGTAAGTGATTTTTTTTTTTTGGCCTGGTGCTGCTCACTTACATGAGGTACAGCTGTCTTTTGCTTTGTTGCATCATATAGGGGGAGAAATGCACAAGAATAGCTGTTTGTATGTGCTTCCCATTCCCCTAGGCAGTGTGGGGGAAGTGTGTTAATGAACACTACTATTTCACAGGAATCCTCTAGAGATCACTAGGAAACTTTTTTCTGGAGGTACTTGCCAATCCCCTGCCAGCGATTGCTTGGTGGAGCTGCTTTGTTTCTTCCCTGTTGTAGGAAGCCTTCCTGTGCCAATTGGCAATCACTGGTGAATGGACCAAAGTGGCATACAGGCAAGCAGCATAGGGACCTGGTTTGAAGCTGCTTGCATGTAAGAGATGCACCCTAGCGTCCCTGCTTACTCTCAAAGTGAGCCGTTGGTGTCTGTGGCCGTGCCTGTGGAAAATGGTGGCACAGTTTGAAATTTTGTCCCGATCTACCTGCATCAATAACCAAAACAACCACCCAGAATCTTTTCCCCAGCTTGGGTGCCCTCTCTTCCCAGGCACAACTCAGCATGCCCTGAGTAATCATTGAGCTGTGCGCTTGCCAGGGGACAGTGAGAAAGAGGTGCATTATACAGTAATGAATCAATGCTATTAGTGCACTGACAATCAGGCATCTGTTTATTGCTTACTATGCTTCTACAGTGCATCCTTGAAGGGAAACCCCTATTCTCCCGCTGAGCACCTGAAGCTGATAAGAAAACAACCATGGAGAAGTGGACATGTTCTAAATACCCTTCCAGTCCTCTGAAACAGAAGAAGGGGCATGGACACTCAGCGTGACTGAAAAATCAAAAAATTGATAGGCAGGAGAGGAGGGAAAACCAGGAGTGAGTGATAGCAAATCACAAGCACATGATAAAAGCCATGGAGTAAACAGAGCTGTTGAAGTCACTCATAACGCTGCAGACTGAATTCATGCAAGCTCACCCCCTTTCCTGCCAATCCAAAACCACTTTCCGTGCTCTCCCCAAACTCCACGAACACATTCCTACCAAACTTCTGGCCCATCTCGGGGCCCCGTTCACTCCAGCCCTTCATACAGGTTCCAGTATAACTGGACTTGCACCCAGCTTTGATAGCTCACACTGCCTGTCACTGCTTTCTCCCTTCCAGCCCAGATTTTCATGTTGCGAATAATTATTTATTAGACTTACTCTGAAGGATAAGCGATCTTTATTTGTCTCTTGCACACAATGGTTGCTCCTCAGATTGATACACAGTGCAAGCTGGATAGCATAACATGGCACGGTGCTGTTTACAAAAATACATTATTGGTATTCATTATCACAATAGTTTCTCAAGGCCTCCCTGATTTGAATGCCACCACCCCCCCACCCCCAAATTGTAACCCTCTAATAGCCATGACATCTGGTTCATAGTCAGCCACAAGGTGATCCACTGCTGCACTCCACCCAGGGGAAAGCTTTTCACAATTAGCTTCACAAATATTATGGAGCAGGGAATAACATGGGAATATTGTCCTTATTTAGAGCTAACTTGCGATAAAGACATCACCAGCAAGCTTTTAATCTGCCAAACACACATTCAGTGGTCATTCGGCAATTGTTCAACCTGTTGTTGAAGCGATCCTTGTTGCTGTTCAGGTTGCCTGACTAAGGCTTCATGAAACATGGCAGTAAGGGGTAGTCTCGGTCTCTGAGGATCACTATGGGCATTTCAACATCCCCCGTTGGAATCTTTTTGTCTAGAAAGAAAGTCCCTGCTTGCAGCTTTCTGTATAGGCCAGTGTTCTTGAAGATGTGTGCATAATGAACCTTCCCTGACCAACCCACGTTGAAGTCAGTGAAGCACCCATGATGATCCACAAGCCCCTGCAGTGCCATCGAGAGACATCTTTTTATTGATGTACTCCATCGCAGGATGGTCCGGAGCCAAAGTTGGGATATGCACTTCATTTATCACCCTGCCACAGTTAGGAATCCCATTGCTGTGAAGCCATCCACTGTTTTATTCATGTTTCCCAGGCTCACAGTGCTTCATAGCAGAATGCGATGAATGGCGGCACTGTGCTATTGCTAGTATGCAGCAACGGTGGACTTCCCAGCTCCAAACTGATTAACGAGTTATCAGTCTGGAGTTGCCAGTTTTCACATGGCCACAGGGCAGGAGCGAGCTCCGCTCAGAGTTCCATGAAGGTGGCTTTGTGCATTCGAAAGTTCTGCAGCCACTGCTTATCATCCCAGGCCCGCATAATGATGATATCCCATCACTCAGTGCTTGTTTCACATGCCCCAAACTGGCAGTGCACCGTGTGCAGATGCTCCCTGAATGCAAACAGTAATCCGGCATTGTTTGCATGGCACACAGCAGGCCAGGCGCCTCAGATTCCTATTCCACTTGGGAGCTCATGATATAGCGCATGAGCAGCCACAATGTGTTCAGAACAGTGACAATAGTGGAGAGCAGTGCAGGATCCATCCTTTCAGATAGAGCTGGCGAGTGCGCAGAAAACTGGGGCTGTTGAAAAATGCCACGAAATAGTCGGAAACCCATGTAATGACAGGTCGGAAATCATTGCATCATGGGATGTTGAGTCTGTACCCATGATGCACTGCGATCCTCTCTGCCTTCCCACAACTCCTAGCGGCGCAAGGTGGGATAGATGGCCGTAGTGCACTGCTCTCACTTTTGATGCAAGAGCACCAACTGTGGACGCACTTCCGCGACACAAGTGCTGTGTGAACAGGCATAAGCGTTGTAATTATAGTGCTTTTTGATCATCACTGTAATTTTTGCATCAACAATCGTATAGGCGAGGTCTGTCATTAGTGTTCAGACTTCCCTCATGCATGCTTGATTTTTTTTGAAGTTCAAAACCAAAAATAAAACAACCTTTTAGACTTTTATACCTCATGAAGTAGAAGTGGCCTCAAGTCAAATTTTAAAATACTTGTCCCTTTTAAAGGTTTCTGGGTACCAAAATGACCTTTTACTGGGGTGATTTGATTGAAGGTGTCTGGTCTAGTCAATTGTCTAGTGGCAACATCTGTTTGAGAACAAATTTTAGATTTTCTAATAACTTTTTCTCTCAAATTAATTTGAGTGGGGAGAGAATGGTATCAGATGGCTAGAGACATTCATAAATAAACAAAACACTTTGATTTGTGAAGATGTCACTACCACACTTCAGACTACAATGTCCCTTAGAGTCTGGGGACTGCCTACAGTTCTTAAACCTGAGCATTCCCAGTAGCACCACCATAAGTAGATAACTACAAAGGATATAAATGGAGCCCTGAGGCAGCTGCAAATGTAATTGGTGCTCAGCTGAAGCAACAGCTCCCAACACAGCACAATATGCCTTTTTAAAATACCAAGGATCTGAAGCAAACCAGCTGATTCATGCCTTTTCATTCCACTATGAAGCAAGCATTTTAAAGTGTTTCTGCACTTTTCCAAACCTGTTCTAATCAGGCTGACCACAGAGAAAAGGATCAAATCTTCCTGCTGTTTGATGCTCATTTTAGAGAAGCAATGCATATGCACTGCCATAAGGTGACCAGTGACGATATTCTGCAAAATGTGCACATAGGGCATTACAGACAAGTAGAAAACAATTCTGTGAAATTACACCCTGCTGCCAAGTGGCAAGAACACATCTTGTTCTTAAATTATATGGCTGACTGCCAAACTGAATGCCAATTTGAAGGACTTTGCATCTGGTTAGTGCATAAGTGTACTGTTATAAATTTACACGTATGTGGTGGTTGGCTGCAGGATTAAAAGTATGATTAGAAACTGATCAGTCAAACCACTCTTAGCTTTAGAAAAGGAAAGCATGGACTATACAATTCTAAAATGAACATTTTCCCTGTAAATTACCATAACTATTTGTGTTTAACCCTGCCATCTTAAAGGCTTTTCCTTTCAAATATCAGTAAGTTTGTCTTTGTTTATCTTACAGGTTTTTGAGCATGAAAAGAGGAACAAAAGAAGCAGAGCAGATCGGAGCAGGACTTGTCACTCCCCAAATCCTAGAAATTTTAGTTCATACGTACACTTGCCAGTGGTTGAGGGCAACCATTTACTTGGTGTAAAGAACTTAATTTCAGTATAAACTGGTTCTGGGCATCGCGCCGGTGATGCAGCATCTTGAGTTGTTGCAGCAGCTGTAATTGTGAATTACTGAGAGAGTGAAACATGGTGTCCAGTTTTCTATTGCATTTTTTCAAGTGGAAAAGTTAACTAAATGGTTGACACACAGTGGTGGAGAAAATTGTGCATATGCCAATTTTTGTTACCTTTTTACTTTGAACTACACTGCTTATGAGATCTCATTGTTTTGGAAGAATGGCATGAACAGTCTTCAGCGACAGTTGTGATAATTGTAAATGCTCACAATTGTGCACTCTTTCTGGTTATTCCTCCCTGGGTTTTGAAAGTTGTACACTTAAAACATTCTTAAAATTGTTGGCTTCTATGTGCAACATACCAAGCCAGCTGACATGGTAGTAACCAAAGATTCCAGTTTTTAAGCGTATGAAAGACTCTGCCTGCTTACCTGTGCTAAAAATAACAGCATCTAAAGTGAAGACTTAAGAGAAACTTAGCGACTACTAGATAATCTTTAGGACTCTGCATTAACTCTATAATGTTCTTGGTATAAAAGGAAAAACAGCATATTTGTCACAGAAATTTAGTTAACATCTTACAACTGAACCTGTATGTAAGTTGCTTAGATAAATGTAATCACTGTAAACATCTATATGATCTGGGATTTTGTTTTTATTTTGAAATGGGAGCTTTTTTGTTTACAAGTTCATTAAAAACTAAAAACTGTTTCTGTAAGGAAATGAGATTTTTTTAAAATTTGCCTTGTTAATTCAGTCTAAAGAAATCAACACCACCCCAATTTTTTAAACAAACAATTTTGAGGCCATTTGTTAAGCAAAAGAAGTCATTTCTTTCTAAATCATTTTAGATTTAGTGTTGTAATTCTTCCTCACTTTTGTTTTTAAATAAATTTTGTATTTTTTTCTTGAGGGGGAAGGGCAGTCTTGCATTTATTTTATAATCTGCTGCATTGATACCCAGCCCTCTATAACAAGAGATGGATGGATTTAAAAAACCAAAATGGCATCTTTTGAAGACCCCAGTATTGGCAGCCCACAAGCGTTGTCATTGTTTTGCATTGGCTGGACTGACTTGTGATTTAGTTTTTGAAAATTTAGAAAGTGTTTGGAAGGCTTTAAACCAAGGCATTTTCTTTTAAGTTCTTGTGAGGTGGATATGATCAAATTAATTCTTGTTCTTGGACAGCCTCACACTGTGCAGTGTTCACATTGGTTACTGCCCCGGGCTCTCCTCTTTCTCACTCTTACTTTAGCCCAGCTGAAAGAAAGAAGTACTTTTATTGCTGGTAATTCTTTAACAGTGTAATTTATTCCTTTATAGCATGTCAGAATAAATTAAAAAAAAAAAATCTGAAAATGCTGCCAGATGCCTATTGTGTAAATGGTGTTTTGTATGTTAGCCTTTTTTTTAGACCGTTTCCATGCATATAGCAAAGTTTTTGGTCATGATGCATATTTTTGCTGTTGGAAAAGATCTTTAATTTGAAAAACTGTTATTCCAGGACTGCACTATATCCTGTGCACTCTTACTGAAGAGATTGAGCTCACAATTATAGCAGACTATAGCTGTACCAACAAGTGGGCAATCTGAAGCGGGAAAGCTAGTATGTTATCTTTCCTGATAAGATGCTAAATTTGTGAACTGGCAACTATATAAAATAAACATGGGTAAATATCCGTTGGGATGGGGGAGGAGTTTGAAAGGGCACAAGACGTCAAATATATCAAAATATACTTTCAGTACTACTATCTCTTTGTACGAAAGGCTTCATTTTTCTTTTGTAACTTAGCCTTTGAGTAAAGACAGTGTCTTAAAGGCAGAGGGAAGAGGCCCCATTCATTCTGGAAATATATTTTTGGTGAGTCCCCTTGGATAGAGGGAAGGTTCTAGGTGTCATTCTTCTACTTTGTTTTGCCAAAGGAAGCTTGAAATTCTTAGAAATTTGACAAATCCCAGTCTCAGTAATGAAAACAGCCACATTTCTGAGACACCTGTTGCCAAAACATGTAAGCACAAACCATAGTATTCTAAAATATATTTAAATTGAATGGAAAGTCCCGCTTCTGTGAGACATACTAGTATAAGTGGAAGATACTGATCTGAAAGGTAAGCTCCTGGATAACTGTCATGTTTCCAGAGAGGTTTATTTGATCTGAACTGAGCTACCAATGTTATTTCCTTCCCTAGATGTAGTTCCCCAAAACCATGGGGAGATGCCCTCACAGTCACTGTCAGCTACTGTTTTGGGAAGATACAACACTTGTAAGGGGAGAGATTTCTTTCCCATATAGTTATAACCTTGTTTTTCATTTTACAAATAAATTTGTCATGGATTATTAATGGGATAAAAATTCTCAGTAGACGTTTAGCATTATAAGCAAGATTCATTCCTAGCTGCCTGCCTTGCGTTGACTTAGCAGGAAAACCTGGTTTCAGTGGAGTCATGAAATCTTGTTAAACTACAAAAGTCATAGAATTGTGCTATTTTCATGTGCAGGGAAGAATAGAAGCTAATTGAGACTATTTAATACATGTATATGGTTCTTGTATGATGTGCAAGCATGAGATGTGCATGGGACATCTCCCATGCTAAACAGAGTATGTCATTGTTTTGGAAGGCACTTCCCACTCCTGTAGCCTTCTGGCTGATCAGGGAATAAGATAGAATCTTCCAAAGGGGGTGGACACTAGCTGAACATTAAATGGCTGTATAGTATGCAGCATATGCCGTAACCAAGACCTAAAACTGAAGACAAAGTCTCAAACTGTGAATCTAAACTAATGGCTTTCAGGTGCAACTCTGCCAGATGCATCGCATTCGTGGTTGCCTTACTAACATCCTCTGTCCTAGAGGGCAACACAGAATATTTTGCAAACTACCACAGACTTTCCAAGCAATTTCAACACTCCTACAATGGTCATATATAAGGCCCAGAACTAAGACCCCATCCCTGGAAGACTTGTTTCCTAGAGAGAACTAGAGTTCCTGACAATTGAATATAATACAATCAAAACAGATGTCATGACAGCCAATCCAAAAATTTCAGATGCCCAGAGATTTTAAGCAATTTTGTAATCATTTAAATCACCAAGAACATACTGTCACTTTGATGCTGGTTTTAAAGCATAGGCAATTACTGAAGTTCTATGCACTCTTCTGTTCCTGTTAGAAAAAAGTTCTGCTGACTGTTCTAGGTATTAGCAGTGGGGTTTCTATTAAGAGGTTCTCTGTTTTAACTTGGATGTGCAGGTTTGTTTAAAAGAATGAAGCTTGCCAAATGGTCACCAAACACACTGAAAGCCTGTTCAATGCATAACGATGTATGCCATCTTTAACCAAGCTTTTCTCTTGAGGTGTCTGAGGGCTCTACTGGTTTTTATTAAACTTTTATACCTAAACTCAGTAGTTGAAAAGATGTATCTATTCTGTTCTGCTATTGTCTTGCAGCAGCAGCTCACTCACCTGTTTTTCCTTTCATGTGTCCACTTCTGAAAGGTTCCCTGAACTTGCACATTGCTTTGTGGATTGTATACGTACACAAGTGGAATTTTGCACCAAGGAGTCTTCAATGTCTAGTTCAAAATGTATATCTAGTGAGCTTTTTCACATGGGGTTCTAATTTCCCTTGGCACTCTTCTCCAATGTAGAAGATTTGTTGCTTAGCCAGCCTGCTCCCTCACCCCCATCTCCTCCTTAGTGAAGTAATCATGCTGAATTCCTAATAGCCTGATAGTAAAAAATGCAAGTTTACAAGCACTGCAGGCTCCAGCACAAAGGCAAAGTTGAGCTGTGAGGAAGAGCTTTTACTGCTGCAAGCACAAATGTCTCCCGTAATTGTAATTGGGAAAGCAAGGGAATCTAGAAAAACAACCTGTTAATCGGGCCTTTCTAGGACAGTTCCCTTCATGGTTTGTTCCAGTGTGGGAAAGTGGATCTTTAAGTTCCATTATCTAAAAATAAACCAATGAGCCCTTGATGCAAATCCTGTAAGCAGTGAAATCTTTTGGGGCTGTTGGTCAAGGGGAATAAGGCTACCCAGGGCATGGCCTTGAGGACTTTCCAAACTCCACGCGTGAAGCTGCTTTGTCCCAAGTTGTGAAGAGAGAGCTCTTCCTTCAACATGCAATCTGTCCCAAAGAAATTGGGCCTTCTGAAAAGTCTCTCGGGTCCCAAAGTACTATTCTTCAGCTGAGTTTGAGGCATTAATGGTTTTATATGAAAGCTTTGGTCTAGTTGAATCATTGAATGCATGAAATAATGTTGGCTTCAGATAGCTGGGATTAATTTGTGGAGAAGAGATAAACTCCTGGCGTGGTAGGTAAATTAGACTCAAGCCTTTCAATACTCCAATTGTACAGCCAGATTATTGTATAATGTTTAAGTACTTTGTATTACTGATGGAAAGATTTAGTGTTTTGCTTCCTGAGATTTCTTGAAGTACTTAATCAAATTTTCAGTAAATACTTGATCTTTGTGCTTTTTACGTTTTTTCCCTATTGTGTGTCTCCTGGGTTCATCAGTCGGAAATATCAATTGCTTTGGTTTTAGGTAACTCTTAATTTCCCATTTGGCAGGTGGGATGGGGCGGGGGGAAAGGAAGCTGGTTGTACTTCAGAGAATCAGGTGTTGCCTCTAACACAGCTCCCATCCTTTCATCTGCCTATGGTGGTGCATTACCCACAAGCTAACTGGCGCATGCTGCAGTGTAGGTGAATGCCTGTGCGCTGCTTACAATGGGCCTGGTAACCTGCCCACTTTTGCAGCATGGATGCATGTCAAATCATATGGGTGCTGATTAGTCCTCCAATGCCTTCCCACAATTCCCCTGGTGTGTCTAGGACAGAGGTTCTGCCAGTTTGCTGAGAGAATCGCAGCATGGCTCAGCTTATTGCAGGGCTAAGGACCACAGGATATCCCCCACTAAATCCTAGCGTCTCATGCAGGTGAGTGCAGCATCCGTGTGGACCTAATAACAGGTGTTGCAATGTAGCTGCTCACACCTGAGCTAGACCAGTCTGGGTACCGATCAGTCAACTCTGCAGTGAAAATTTATAGGGTGTTTTAGAGGCGCATCAGCTCAGTACTTGCTTTTAATCTGAGCTCGTACCTAGAGAAAACCTTTTTTCTTTTTTGGATCATATGCTTTGGCTGGATATTGCTTTCAAAGGCTCGCCTTTCCCAGCTTGCCTGACAGCTCTACATAGCAGCAGAGAACCTCTCCAACTGGAAGATACCAGTGGGGAGGAGTGGGACTAGGTTCCTTCAGCCTAGTTAGGGGAAGCAACGAAACTCCAATTTCTATGCTGAGCTCATTTTTGTTGTTGGCAGTTCCTCTTGACATATAAAAGGACAAACCCCACTGTTAATATGTATTATAAGCGTTTCTCGTATTTAGAGCCCATTACAAAGTCTAGAGCTTACATTACTAATTCAAGAGAGAGAACCAGTACTTCCTTATGTGACTCAGGTGTTTGGCAATTGAACGTCATGCAAATTAGCTGTGGTGCTAGTAGGTAACACCTGAAATTCACCCTGAGTCACATCCTGGAAATACACTCCACCCCTATTGCCTCCTCAGTCTTCAAGGGAGAAAAGCAAAGTGCATGTCTGGGTTACAATTAGCCCTAATAAATATAACTACTTTTCACTCTTCTAGATGCACTGAACTGGCATCATCAGTACTTTTTAGTAGATGTTTGTGCTCCAGTAACTCTAGTGCCCAACGCTTATCCACGTTTTATCCAAGTAGATAGGGCGCAGTTGTGAAGAGCCTTTCTGGCTTGTGATAATGCTTTCTGGCTAGCCTTAACCTATTAAGTCCCATAAATGGATTGCTCCATTTTAATAAATCATTCCGTTGAATGACCTTTCTCCTTGCTACTGCCAGCTCTTTAAATTGTATCTTATCTAACCTTTCCTGTGCCTCAATTACTCAGAGCCTCTCCTCTGTCAGCGGGCACGTTGAGGATACTGTAGAGGCCTCAGAATAGTAGCGTGCTCCCTACAGTTCAGAGAGAGACTTGTACTCTGTAAAGTATCTTTGCATGTGCCCAGAAGGCAAAGTGCAGCCTGACAATGCAGTATCTAACCCTGGTAAGCTATGGCTTGTTCATCTGTTACGCAGCAAAACTTCTTCAGGTCTTGAACTTTACACTAAATTTCCTTTTTCCCCCTCAGATAGCAAATGATTTCGTTAAGGATGCCGAAACATGCGGCATGTTCCATGCACTTCCTTCCTTCCCATCTGTGCTTCCACGTTCCCCCTGTGATGCCTCCAGTAATTGCTTTGTGTGGAAGAAGTGATAGTAGAAGAGCATAGTTAGCTGGGTCTTTTAAAATGCAATTTAGTAGCTGGCACCAAGGAAAGGCAGCATCAGAGGCAATAGCCAGCTCTTTGGGGGCCAATACCAGCCATCGGTTTGGATGTTTCACAGCACAAGATGGACCTGGAACCTTCCACCACCTTTCTGCCATCTGCTAAGGAGCTGTCTTTTCCATGGGGTGGTTTTAACTGGCAGCAGGGGTGAAGTTCCCACAGGGATAAGTTTCTTTAACTGGTGGGGGTGTGGATGTCTTAAATTTAAAACAAAAAACAAAAAAACCAACAAAAATACATTCACTCCAACAAAAGCCGCGGTCCATCGCCGAGCTCCTACACGCAGCTGCCTGTTTCTGTTTCCTGGCTGCCATGGACTATGGAAGTCAGAGTTTAAGGCCAGAAGGGACCACTGTGACCCAATCATGGTGGGATTAAAGGCTGCTGCTTGGTTTTCTCTCTCCCGTGGGGCAGAGGTGCCACTGAGTGACAGCGTGCATCTTTGTCCTGCCTCGTTAGGGTTCAGCAGCAGGGCAGCTTCGACTGCCTCCTTTGTGGTTGCCAAGAAACGGGTAAACAGCAAGGGATAACTAAAGGGGGGGTTGTGTTGCAGTTTTCTTGTAACTGGTGCCCAGCTGTTTCACCTTATTCACGAGTTACGCCTCATGGCTATGGTGGGGGAAGGTGCTGAGGGAAAAATGAAGTCACGGGGCCTATTGCCTTCATGCTGCTCCGGCTGAGCACTTCAGATTTTAAATTTTCCTGTCGTTGTGTAAACGCAATCTAGGGTTAACTGTATTCCAGAGGCCTTGAATGGGCATGGCAATTTAATTACCTGCAGGCAGTCTTAAGTAGGTCAGAGTCAGAGGAGTCTGGAGAGAGACTTCGTTGTCCCTGATTGTCTAGCACATTTTGTCAACACTAAAATCACTTCTAATGTGGGGGTTGACCTTGATACTGATCAACTCCGCCAGTCAGAACTGGAGTCCTTCAGGCATGCAGCAGCTATCCTGCTCCATTTGCAAGACTTGCAGGATGTATGGCATATGGCATTATGGGCTGGGGCCCTCCCTGAATTCTAGGAGTATTTGTGGGTGTCCAGCACTGTTTATGGGGGCCACTTCTTCCCTTTATTTCAAATAACCAAACTGCAACAATTTTCCTAATGGATTGCACAGGAGCAATATCTCTGCAGAGGGAAAAAGAGGCAACATTGGCCCCCTGAGGCTGCTGCAGCGGGCCCAGCTCTTCCCACTCCAAAAAGCGTGTATTTCTTCAGAGCAAGTTGACACCTCCTGTGTTTTTTTGCAGCTGAAGCATATTAAATGGCAGCAGCTCTTTCAGTTAGATGTTGGCAGTCTTGGCCTTTGGCAGGTGATCATGGAACTGGAGTGAGGAAACTAACACATACCTGGCTAATGGCTGGCAGGGAGGGATTCAGCTCCTCCTCCTCCTAGGTGACATCTACCAGCTGCTGCTGTTTGTTTAATGTCCCTGAGACCATGTTCTCAAGGGAGAATGCAGAGCACTTGGGATCCATTTGCAAAGAGCAAGGAGAGTGTAGGGGGAGAAATATTCAACCCGAGTAAATGCTTTCCAGGAAAGGTGCGTGCGCATGTGTGTTGCCTAAATCGGTTTCTAGAAAGGCACAGAGATCTGCAGGAAGAACTTCCATCAGCTGGATCTGACACCTATGGAGACGGCACCATCTGTACTCTCATAACTGTGAACTAGAGCACATGAGGTGAGCTTGGTCCAGTCTTTATTGCTGGGAACCTGAACCTTGGCAGAAGTAAGGCCTCCCATTGTTACTGTCCTAGAGGAAGTGGTTCCGCTTCATGGAAACAAGAGATGCTGATCCTTACAGCAATGCTTTCCAACAGCCCTTGACTTGATCACTAGCTGAGGAAAAGGAGGGAGACTACTAAGGGTGTCAGATTGGTACAGAGGAGATTGGCTCTCTACTCCAGCTACTAAATGGGCTGCTTTACACGGGGAAACACGCTCACAATGTTACGTCCACACACTAGAGAGACACGTAGTTCAGCTGACTGAACCCCTGGTATCGATGGCGCTAGGTTGACAGAAGAATTCTTCCACTACCCTAGCTACTGTCTCTCAGAGAGGTGGATTAGCTACAGTGACGGGAGCACGTAGTGATGCCGCATCTGCGAGCATACAGCAGAACAGTTGTGCCAATGCAGCTGCGCCACTATAAAAGGGCTCGTGTAGCTGCTCTAGGCTGAGGAGGGAGGAAAAGCTCTCCTGTTGACATCGCAAAACCACCTCAAGGAGTGGCGGTAGATATGGCGGTGGGAGAAGCTCTCCCATTGATATAGCACTATGCACGCTGCTGCTTATGCTGGTGAAACTGTCATGGGGTGGGTGGGGCGTCTTAACACCTCTGAGCAACATAAGTTTTGCCAACATAAGTGATAGTATAGACATGACTTGAGTGTCTACACTGCAGTGCTAAAGCTACATCGGTGCCACTATAGCATTTTAAGTGTAGACATAACCTGGGTTGAAATATGTTGGCAAAAATAGATTTAATTTGGATATAAGCTCTTGATTTCCCCTCTTTTCCCTCCAATAGCCTAACCAACCTGGAACAAAATTCTGTCCATTGATGTTCAGCTCCATAGACTTTGGTGAATGGTGATTAACATGTCTGTAAATGCTGAGGAGGGAATTCAGCTGTGGGGTTGTGACTGGATTTGCTTTGGCAACACTTGAGTGAGAAGTTGTTGTAATCGATTCCAGTCTCCCTTTGGGTGTGCCCAAGATGTCCTGATGATAACGTGTGGGCTCAATGCCCTGTACACCTGAGGGCAGCACTACCTTGGCTTCTGTACAATGCCCTGTGTTGCTTCCCTAGCAGTGTGCAACCACAGATGCTGTGTCAGTCAAAATGGAAAAGCCTCTGTCTCAAAAACTGTAATTGTAAAAGGAGGCTTCAGCTGTTCACATGTGTCTCAATCAGCCTCTGCATGTCTCTGCCTGACTGTCATAGTCTGCTTAAATCCTTCCCTAAAAGGAGTGGTGACAAGTAACCAACGCCCTTCCTGTGCCAAAGCTGTGCCCATAAACTTCCAAAGCACCCTCTGGAGGAGTTTGAGGAGGGATTTTTCAAAAATGCCTAGTCTGTCTATTTGCAGGTTTGGATTCGTATGATTATGTTGGCTAAAAGTATATTCTTACAGCTATAGTTTTAAAGCAGACGTAGTTAGTACAACAGTGTCTTATTCCTGCTTCTTGCATTGGTAGGGGAATGAGCTATATGGTTCTAAGGCACCTTATACTGGTATAACTGCATCCAGTGCAGGGGGTGTGCTGCTTTCACTGCAGCGATAGTTATGATATGGTTGTGGGCAGACAAGGTCAATGGGAGAAAGGGTACAAGTCCCGCAGGTTTGTGCTGTTAACTCACTGCGGTGCTTCTGAAAATCCCCTGCTTAGTTCATGATGGTCAAGTGTTCATCAGCCATAGATTTTGATGCTTGGGCCAGGGCGGTCAGTAACAGAACGTGTCATTTTATTTTCCCCATAGCGTAAACCGCTCACCCTCCACCAACCTCAAGCACTTGCTTGGATTCCACTTTCCCAGCAGTCCCAACTGTTCTTAAAGGTGACACCCCATTAGCTCCATCACACTTGGCTTTCAGAGTGTGCTTTGCAGCCAGGAGAAGGCGCATGGAGGAGTGGGGTTACTTCTTGCCCAGCTTGCATAAATTGAATGGGACAGGACCGAGTGCCGAGTTTGGCTGTCTGCCAGAACAAAGAGGCTCTCTGCTGTCTCCATTACAGAGCTGTCATTGGAAGGGGGTGGGCTCAGTGCAGGCAATGCAGTCTGCCTGTCTTACAACAGCTGTGAAATGTTCCTCTGCCTGCCCTTTGTCCTCGCAGCAAGGCACAGCCACATTCAGCAGGAGTTCTGCTCCTGTTTGAGGGCATCCTGCCGTGCAATTGGATTTCCTAGGTGTTCCCAAGAAAAGGGAATGGCACATCGAAGGCCATGTCTTCACACAAAGACTGTTTAACACATTAACAACCCTGTAGTGAAAATCCAAGGGAAGACAAGGTAGTCTAGTTTTAACACATTGGCTGGCGTCATCACCTAGCTTTAAAGCTACTGTTGAATTATGATAGCATCTAGATGAGACGTTAGCATGCTGGTACATGTCACAAATGCCTGTCTTTCTTTCTGTCTGAGTGAAGACAAGGCCTAACTAAGACTTTCATCTCATGCTCTCCTTCCACACCTTCGCTCTGGTAACTGCAGCTCACCATTGAAGAAGGCTTTATTCCTGTTCTCCCTTCCAGCCCTCGCAAGGGACGCCAAGTGAAAAAGAATTAGCTGTTCTCGATCTGCTCAGAGCTGCATGTTTGGGTGGCTGCAGGGCCCCAGGGTAGTGTGGTGGCAGAACCAGACTAGAATCCTTCCTTTTCTCCCTTCCACAAAGAGAACATCCTCCAGCCTGACCCTGCATGCCGTCCCTTATCCCCCTAGCATGGCAGCTTGACTGTCCTGTGTCTCAGTTCCAGTCAAAAGAATGCACTGCTACAACCGCCCCCAGAGCACTTGTCAACCAAACTGCAGCCCCCCTCCTCTTACATCCTCCTGCGCCATCCCAGCTGGCCTACTCTGCTCCTCAACGAGGCATCCTGGTTTGATGCCAGCAGAGCCGGAGCCTGGAGTAATACTAAACAGTGAACCAGACAATGGATTTAATCATTCTGGCTGTACTGAGCGTTGTGAACATGCTGGATTCAGAGCTACACAGGTCTGTCCACAGTGCATTGTAAACCCGGCCTGGTGGATTGGGAGTTTTCAAGCCTGTGCTTGAGTGTCTACACTGTATAGTAAACCTTGGCTTACAGTGGCTGGCCCTGGGTGTCTCTCTTAATGTGTCCATGCTGCTCGACACAGCCTTTCTGACTGGGGCCTCATCTTGAGCTGTGTCTGCTCTACAAAATAGCAGGACTTGTACCTGGATCACAGTGGGAGGTGGGCTCTGACCTCCCCCGCACAGCCCAGCAGTGTTTAGGACCTAGGTCCTGAGTGCTTGCTGACCCTTGTCAAACTGACCTGTGTGTAGGTAGAAGCAGGGCTTGGGCTCAGAGCTGCGCCCGAGCCTGGGCTGAGGGTGCAGTATAGACAAACCCCGAGTGGCTCTAACGTTTCTAGCCCCAGCTGTTAAAGAAAAAGAAATGTAATCTGCTACCATCAATCAGCTCCCTAAGTAGTGCAAATGGAGCATGCCTCGTGCTGGCTCACCCTGCTCACTACCTAGAACTTGTCTGTCTCATATGACTCCTGCCATGTTCACGTGGGGTGGTTGGTCTGTTCTCACTCCCACGCCTGCTCAGGAAGGAGGGATTGCTCTGGCATGTTGGCACAGCATTGGGCGACAGGTGATGGGGGTTCGAATACCTGCTCTGCTTGACTCACCAAGTGGCCTTTGAGAAAATCCATTCCGCCATAAACCAACAGTGGCACCTTATGTCCTGTGGGGGTTGGACGAGGTTTAGTAATTCACATGCACCAAGGGCCGTGTCTCTGAGCTTTAGGCCAAGTTAATTTCTCTGCCTGCCCCAGCTGATCTGTCCCAGCTCAGTAAGCATGGAGGAAATTGAGGTGGGAGGTTGTCAAGATCAACAGGCCCTGAACTCTCTCTGCCACACCTAAGGCCTAGAAGCCCTTTAAGAGCTGGGCCCAAGACCGTGCCAACAACACGGCCGTCTTGAGCCAGTGACGGGCAGCGCCATATGGAAGGAGGAACACAAACAGCTAGCATTATCCCTACGAAATCTGGGATCTGGCTGGCTCAGTGCACTCCTGAGCTCAGAAGCTGTTGGACTGGAAGATCCATTTTAACACAGTCTCCTGCAGGTGAAGTAAGATTTATAATTGAGGGGTAACAGCATCACATTATTGCCCTAGGGCCGTGAAGTCTGAAGCCAGAGTAATAGATTCTGGCCCTAGTACAATGAATTGCCCTCGTTTTAGTTACTAACCTCCTAGAGAAATGAGGATTTTTCATCATTTTTTCCCATTTTCCCCAACCATCCTCCAAATCACTCAGTTGTTAATTACATACAAGCCACAAGTTGCTCTGTTTTTCATAGTCCTCTTATTGCGGACAGCCACCCTTCTGTGTTGTCTTTTGCAGCCATGGTGATACAAACACTGGCTGCCACTGTTCTAAACAGAGGCGTTTAGTTTCAGTAGGTAGGATGCTTTGCTAATGCTGCAGGAAATTAGACCACAGAGGCCTGAACTAATTCTTGTGTCCATTTTCTGCAGTGTTTCGGGAAGCGATTGCTCAAAAATGGTCATTAGCAGAAGAGAAATGACCATAAAAGTATGTCTCAAGTGTGTATGGGAGAGAAAATCTGTTGCTTGCACAGATAGGGTCATATGAGACTTTTCAAACTCATTATTGAGACAAAGAAATAGCAATTCTGTGCGAGTTTCTTTGCCTTCTCTTCCCAGCCCCGCTCCACACATCTCTGGTGCTGGCCTCCTGCCCCTGCCTGGGCGATGGACCCTGTCCATGCACTCAGGAGTGTGATTGGCTTCCTTGGCTAACAAAGGGAAAGAAGGGGCCCAGTTGAAAATTGGGTCAAATTTACAGCTGCAGGGCGGAGTCTGCTATCCAGTCCAGGCATTGGTGTAGGGGGGCAGGCAACAAAGCCCTGAAGAGAATGGGTGTCATGGTCTTGAATGACCACCTTCTGCTGCAGTGTTTGTCTGTGTGGCTGATGCAGTAGGTCCAGCATGCCCCACTGTCTGCAATGAGATCCAAGAACTTCCAGTTACCCTGCTCCTGTTAAATCCCCTGGAGTGACAGTTACCCCTGTCAGTTGTCTGTCTTCCCAGGGGATTGAACCATTGGAGCTCAAAAGCCAGGATTGAGTTTCTAGCTGTATTCTTAGTCATCTGCTGACAATGTGGGGGTGAGGGGAGAGGAAGGGAAGTCCTGCCATGCTTGATCTCCCCTGTCCATCAATCAGACTTGTCTCCTCCATGCTGCGGTCCCTTCTGTAGTTCCTCTCTGCAACTGCCTATAGCAGCAGAATTTCTGGTTTCGGGTTTAAGCTGCATTCTGTGGGTCTGGTGTGAACCTGTAAAACCCCTCTAACGATGGAACAGGGCAAGGGCAGGCCTTGGTGTCGGCTGGGCATAGCCTGTGCTAGCGGTTACGTGTTTGAATGGAGAGGGTTCCCGGCCCTGCTTTAAATGCTGACCTTGCTTCTGTGGCGGCAGATGTTAAAGGGGGCGGGATGAGCGGATCCCTCTAGGACAAGTGATGGGAGTGGCAGCTCTTCCACTCTGTCACTGCTCTGAATCCAGTCATGTGCCCTTAGCAGCTGAGATGCATAACAGCTGCTGCTATCCTATGAGATGTTAGCTGGTGCTTTCAGCCCCATTCCTACTGGCTGGGTGTCTGCAGCAAACTCGGCTCCTAGGCTGGAGGATCACCTAGGCATAGTGCGAGAGCCTGCCTTATTTATTCAGACATCTCCGGGCAATGGGGATGGACTGTGTGGAGTGAACTCTCCTTGTGGACGAAAGGTGTCTGCTTTGATTGCTAACAAGCTTTGCCCTGGATCTGACACAGCCGCATGGGATTACTGGGCAATGGTATATAGAGGATCTCCAGTGCCCAGCAGCCGAGCCTATATTTGCATCCCTCCCAGGCCTCGTGCCCCGGGAGGGGGGTCTGTACTGCATGGGAGGGGGTCCGTGAGGCACCGGAGGGGCACATATGCAGGCTTGGCTCTGCCACACATGCCTTGCGCATTGTCCGCCTCTTTCCTTTCTGCCCTGCAGCCCAGCGTCGCCTTGGATGGGGCGGCCTCGCCCCCTGCCTGGGGAGGGAGGCCGGGTCAGCCCTTTGCGGAGGGTGGGGGTGCAGGAGACTGAGGTTGGCTGCTCCCACTTCTGCTCCTGTGCTCCCCACACATCGTGAAGGGCCTGCCTGGCCCCCCCAGGCTAGGGGGTGAGGCTGCCCCCTCTGACCCGGTGCAGGGTTGCGGGGCTGGAGTGGTGGGTAAGTGCTAGTTCTGCACCAGCGTAAGGTGGGAGCCATGGGGTGGGGCTCTGCTCAGATGGACCCAGGGTGCTTGGGTGAGGGGAGACCTTGGAAATCCATAAATAATTGGGCCCCTTCCTGCACAGAGCCAGGGCTGCAGCCAGGCTGCGGGGAGAATGAACAGGTTCCACGTTGCTAGGTGAAGCCAAGGAGTGGAAGGACCGAGGCGCCTGGGCAGCTGGGCAGGGAAGAGAGAGCTCAGAAGTGGAATAACAGGGGCAGCTGGAGTTCAGGACGGGGGCGCGGGCAGGGCTGCGTGGAAGAAGGAAGCTCAAGCGAAGGTTCTCAGTTTCATGCTTGCTAAATGAACCCCTGTGGTTGGAGTTTCGCCTCTTACACCCTGCAAGTCCCTGGGCCCTTTCCCTACAGAAGGAGATGAGGGGTGCAGCACAGGGTGTAGCTGGCCAAGAGGCTGAGGAACCCCTGATGCCTGGCAGCAGAAAGGAAAGGGGGCCCTGCCCTGGCTACAGTTCTCTGCCGGCTTGTGGTGTGGTTGGCTTTTCAGGCTTTCCCTGGAACTGTAGGTGTGGGGAAGCTCAGAGCAGCCGCACTGGAGCCAACTGTTTAGACAAGAGCTGGTATTGGCCCAAACACAAACCGATCCCTCCCTCTGCCCGCCCCTTTCTATAGGGACTGATTGCAGCTGTGATTGCCTGATTATTTACTTAGCCTCACTGCAAACACACAGGTAAAGGGCTGGGCCTAGTCCAAAGTTCAGCAGCAAATGCAGCCGCTACAGGCCAGGTGATACCTCAGCCTACCAGGAAGTAACACAGTCCCCGTCGCAGGGGGGCAGAACTCCGGCTGCCCTGACATTTTGCAAGATGAGATCTGAGCTGGGAGAGGGAAGGGTTTCTCTTTGGAACAGAGTCAGCTGGTGAGGGCGAGCCCCTCATTCCCTGGGTAGGAGCCTCCAGCAAGGATGGTTCTGTAGTTTGCCTCTGTCACACGCCCGTTGTGCTAGGGGCTGTACATGCACAGAACAGAAAGATGGTTCCTACTCCAACAAGCTTTTTCCCCTGTAAGCGAATCTGCCATTTCTGTAGTGCATCTCCTTTCTGGGCAGAGAGGGGGAAGGCCATGACCCATTCTAGCAGGAGAGTCCTCTCTTCTGTGGTGATCCTCTAGTAAAAATAGATTTGGGAAGTATGCAGCGGACTCCTAATTTAAAAGGCTTTAAGAGGGGGGCTGATGTTACCCTGGTTCAGTCCTGCAGTTTGAAGTGGCTGAAGGGAGCCTGGCTAGCTCCTTAGCTCTGCAGGGAACTTTCCTCCATTCCTTTTTCTGCTGCAGCCTCCCTTGCTTTTAGGCAGCTCCCAGCAGACCCCGCCAAGAGCTCCGTGGGAGGGCACGGTAGGAGGAAGGTCCAGCTCTGTGGACTAGGGAGGGCCAAGCTCCCTTCTGTAGCCGTAGCTGCGGGTACTCCAGTCCAGTCCAGCCCAGCCTGCAGGTTGGGAGCCAGGCACATAGCAGCATCTGCTGCAGGTGCAAGAGGGCCTGCTTGAAGGGGTTAGTTCTGCTGCCCTTATGTTTTATGGGTGTAATAAAGCCCCACCTGTTTGGAATGGCTTCCGAAGAAGGAAGCAAGGAGCTAATTAGAGGGAAGAACTCTCCTTTCCCGGGTATCCCTGCCAGCCACCTGGGGCCCAGAGGTCACAGTGCCGGTGGATTCAGTATCAACTCCTAAGGCAGGGGAAAGGGGATGGCTGTCACTTGCCTGCTGGCCAGCCATGCCCTATCCCTGCCCTAGGCTCTCTGTGACCCTTCCGCCCCTTCCTCCTAATGGTGCCAGCTTCCATGCCCTCTTTATCCCCCGCTCCTGGCTCTGTGCGTGGCCCAGCTAGCCCTGAACAGCCCTCTCTCCCCACACGCCCCGTAACTCCAGGTCCTGCTCCTGGCGGGCCCCTGCTCCCTTTCTTGGAGCGTGAGCACCTGGGGGCAGGGGCCAGCCAATCTGCCTTGCTCAGGGCTGCTCAGCACCAGCGTGTGAGGGGCGGCGGAGGATCCGAGCTGGGCTCTTTCCTGGCCCGGCCATGAATGAGAGGCTCCCCCGCCCCCATCCCAGTGGGCTGCAGGGAGCAGATGGTTGTGCTGCTGCAGCCTCTCACCTCCAGAACACTCGGTTGCTATGTGCCAGGGCTTGTGGTTTGTCTGTACTCTGCTCGCTTTCTTGTGCACTGGCTCCGTCTCCCCTCCCGCTCACCCCTGGTCTGGTGCTTGCATAGGAGGCCACAGCACCCTGGCCAAGGCGGGGGGAGGGCGGGGGGCCCCACGATCTCCCTGCTTTGCAGCACTGCAGTGGCCTGGCCCGGCCCGGCCCAGCCAAGCAGGTTTCGAGCAGCTTTGCTTGTCAGCATGGGCGGGGACGCCACCTCCGCCCAGGGCCAAGGAGGTTGCTGAGGATGGAGCTTTCAAACTGTGCTTTTGGCTGACAGTCTGGACATGCCTGGGCCATGACTCCCTCCGCAGGGCAGGGCTTGGCCTGGCCTTTCTTTCTTCCTGTGCCATCCTGCCCGAGAGCATCACGCTCCCATTTGTCTGCTGCCAGAGGAAGCTACAGGCGGGGATGCAACTGGGGACACACCTTACTTTACCCCTTCTATTAAAAAGGAGCGGAAAACGGGAAATAAAAAAGCCCCCCACGGTCAGTGCCACCAGCAAGCTGACGCTGCTGTCTCACAGCCTGGCTCTGGGGCAGCGGGGCAGGACAGGGATGAGACAAACTGCGTGAGGGCGATGTGAGCAGGGGTGCGGGGCACTGGAATGGCAAGCTGAGCTTCATACCAAGAGCGCCGGTATGTCTGACACTGGGGGGCTCATTGCTCTCTTGCACTGGGGTTGGCAGCTCCTCCCCGGAGCTGCCCCTCCCCTTGCAGTGCCCATTTTGGGTGGGCAGGCACATGACCTCCACTCCTCTGCTGTCTTCCCACGGCTAGCCCACTCCCCCCTTTGTCCTTCTCTGGGCGCGCCCCCTCTGGTGAACCCTGGCCCCTCGTGCCTTTCCCATGCTCCCCCCTCGGCCAGTTTTGCTTTCTCTGTGCTCTGCCATCCCCAAGCTGCACAGCACAGCAGTTCTTCACGCACGAGGCAGGCCTGGAAAACACACTCGGGCGCGTCGGTGTTTACATGAATCTCTTGAAGTGCTGACTCAGGAGGGGGGGTGGGGGAGAGCAATTCCCCTGCTGTTGAGTTTGTGCTGTGAGGGGTGAAGGGCACACAACGGGAATGTGTGCCTGGCCGGGCGAGGGCACCCAACACTCTCTCACCCCCAGCTTCTCAGCCTTGTCCTCCCTAGTTGCTCACCCCTCCACCAGCCTCTGGCCAAAGGGGTACCCAGTCATTCATTCTGAAAGCCAGCCTGCTTTTGAGGTGACCCAGCTGGTTCTTCATCTGCAGGCGGCCAGAGGGAGACTGTGAACCCAGCTCCTCCAAATATTTTCCTGCCCTGTAAGCTAAGAATTAGGCAGGTGGCCGCAGAGGCCCTCAACACACTGGCGGGAGAGCAGCTGTCGAATAGTTAGCCGGAAATGCTGTTGTGTTTAGTGCCTGGGGAGGCCAGCTAGGCAAATGCCCAGGATGCACAGCTCAGGGTGTATTGATGTTTGCCAACGTTATGCTTCGTGGGTGCAAACTGGAGTCAGGAAGGAAACGTCCCCGTCTGCTTCACCCATTGCGCCATGGCCTGGGGCTTTTCACTTCCCTCTGAAGTAGCTGGTGCTAGCAGTGCGGGCCGGGCACGGGATGGGTCAATGGTCTGTAATACAGCGCAAAGCAGCATGACTCAGGAGGTGGGGCTGTGCCACCTGTAGGGCAGGAGCTGGGCCCCCCATAAGTGGTGTACTGGGGAGGAGGCAGTGGTGTACTGGGGAGGAGGCAGGAGGAGGCAGTGCCGGCCTGTGGGGGGAGCAAACATCCTCCTGGCCCCTCTGCCCCCATGCTGGGTGCAGGGAGGGAGCCGCGGGGACCCCAGCCTCGCAGGAGCCAGGCAGCCAAAGGTGGGGCTTTGAGGCAGAGTCTGTCATGCCCTCCCCCCCACCATTGCTAGGTGGCCCGGAGGCATCTCCCTGTCACTCCCGCAGCAGAGAAGTGGGGGAGTGCAGGAAATGGGCCCGCAGACCCCGCTGTCCCCCATAAGGTGGTGCCAGGGGGAGGGCAAATGTAAGTGTTGGCCTCCCTGGCACCAGAGTCTCCCGGAGACCCCCATATGCCACTGTCTCCCATGCTCTGTCCCTTGTGGGTGGAGCTCCGGGAACACTCTCAGCCTGGGCTGCTCCGCTCCTGGCGATAGCGGGGTGCCCTGTGAATCGTCTGCAGAGAGGCACTGGGAGGGTCCTGGCCGGCTGAGGTATACGCAGGGGATTCGCCTGAGGGAAGCGAGGGGCTTTGTTTATCTTCCTTTTCCCTATCTGCCCCCCGTCTCTGCCGCCTTCTCCTGTGCCGGGGCGTGAGCGTGCGCCCACACATGCACGTGGTTGACTGGGCCCCGAGTGAGAGAGCAACTGAGCTAATTACAGCCATGGGGTCCTTCACCCATTAGCAACCATAATTAGCAGCTGCAACAGCTTCCAGCACAGCTGTGCTGCTTCCTATCAGAACATGGGCCTACAACGCTAGCAGGGAGGTGGGCTATGAGCAAGCCTCTGGGGGGTACGGGAGTCTGCTCCCTGCGCCACAGAAACGCCTAAAGACACAGCAGAAGAGTGCACCAGCCGCATCCTGAAGAGCCAGTCGCCCTTTGGACCAGCAAGCTGGGGCATTAGCCAACCTGCTACATCTCCCCTGGAGACCCAGCAATACATGGCTGTCCTTGCTCACCCCTAGGGTTCGTGTCACCTGGAACAGCCATAAGTGATGCGTGGAAATAGAAATCGGGAGCTGAGGGGGCTCCCTAGGACGTTGCACCCAGAGGCTGAGACGGGGCATGTGTAAGCGTAACACCTGGGTGAGTGTGCCAGATCTCCTGGGCCGAGCCACAGCGGATCTGAGTCGCTGCAGTCCCCCAGGTGCAACGCTGGAGTGCCATGCTTTTAGCTCAGGCGGTGCAATGCCGGCATGTCGGTTAAGAGGCACAAGGCGTGTGCTCATGCGGGAGCTTTTCTGTGTCTGCGGGAGGTAACTGAGTCGGCCTAAGCAGGGGGGTGAGGCTGCTGAAGCGAAGGTGTTGTGTCCTCCCTGGCGGGTGCGGAGACTTCTTGGTGGAAGCACAAGGTAGTGAGTAAACCCCAGGGCCTGCGACCCAGGAGAAGTGGATTCTGTTTTTGATGCTGCTGCTGGCAGACTTCCAGTGGGGCCTTTGCACACAGCATTTACTCACTCTGGGCCTCAGTTTCCCCACCCACAAAGTGGAGATAATGATCGCGGCCCACTTCCCAGGGGATTGTGACACCAGAGTGTTTGAGAACGGCTCTGAGGAGCTGCTGTCACTGAGCGAAACGCTGCCGGGCGTGTTCTGGATTCTAGCTGGGAGATCAGCCTGCATTTCTCTCAGCAGGTCAGCTCCCAGTGCCAGGGCTGCAGAAAGGACAAGGGGAGTGTGCAACTCCGAGAGCTCCTGGCAGGAGCCGAGCCCCGGGCTGCCTGAGAGATGGACTCCAGAGACACGCACAGGGCTCAAGCGCAGCGTTCAGCGATGCACGCTTTCCTGGCGCCGACCCAGTTTCAATGCAAGCAGCTGACTAAGGCCTGGCTCACCCACACCAGTCGCTCTCCTAGGACACAACGCCTCACTCTTTCCCCTTCCCCTTGGCATCAGATAAAAGCACAGAAGCTCCGGTGCCATGTTCCCTGCCCGTGGAGGGGTGCGGCGTACGGGAAGCAGCCTCTCTCAGGCCCCAGAGGCCAAAGCAGGCCAAGGGGGATTAGTTTTAAGCCGATTTCTGCCACCTGTCAGGGAAGTGCTGACACTGAGGAGATACTTTACATCATCACTCCGCAGAGTCCCCAGCTGCTGGCAAGTCACATGGTGCCAGAGGGTGAAATTAGCAGGGCACATTCAGAGAAGAGATTGGGGGGGGGGGGAAGGAGGGAGTCCCAGGAGGGCCCCTCTGCCTCCTGGGACAGAGGCCCCCTCTGAGCACCAATGTCCCCTGTTACAAAGAGCCTGGCCAGGGTGGAGGCATGTTTTGGAGCAGGGCAAAATGAAGGCCAGAAAGAAGCTGCCCCTTCTCATCAGAACCCAGTTCAGTCCTCTGGCACAGTGCTACCCACCAAACTCTGAATCACTGAGCACCCTGGGCTGGGAGCCCCCAGCCTCGGCCTGCCAGCTGCTTTCCTCAAGACACTACAGGATACCCAGCATCAAGCCCAGAGCTGTGGGAAGTTGGGTGAGGGGCAATCTTCTTCCTGCTGTTGAACAGGTTGGCACAGGGGACAGCTGGGCCCTTACCATCAGCCAATCAGTTGGGGGGGATGAGAGAGGGCATATTAATTCCTGCCATCCTCCTCCTCCCTACAGCCCCAAAGAGGACGATGGGGTCTCTCCATCACACATGCTCACAGGTCTGATCAGACACTGACTATCACAGAGGCTGAGCAAATAACTCTGCTCTAACTTCTCCTCCGTGACAGCTGTCTCCATGTTTGCCTTGTGCCATCTGGGGCACAGCTCGAAAACTCCTTCCTGGCCTCTGCGAGCCTGGCTCCTGCCCCTCACCACAAGGGCCACATGCTCTGGTGCAGGTACAGTTCAATGCCACTCAGGCAGCCTTTGCTGCGTTCACTTCCCAGTCCCTGCTGTGGTGCCCGGGGGGCAGCTGGTGGAAATAGTGTTCTGCTGAGGGCTTGGGATCATCCACTGGGGCAGGCTGGAAAACTCCCATTGAACAATAGGAACAAACATGATTTTGTTCTGATTCCCCCCCCCATCCATAACCTTATTTCTATACAGAATGAATCAAAGTCCATCTCCACTGATCACAGTCCCTCCGGTAACCTGCACTTCGATCTTCTCCCTCTGCCCCAACAATCTGCTCTTCAACCTCATATTTCCTGATGCACCGTCAGCACGAGTATTGGTTTAAGCACAGCTTATCAGAGGTGTTGCTTGGTGGATTTTCATCTCTATCAGTATTCCCTGGAGCATAAACCTTCATTAAATGTATCCCTTGGAGCAAGTTCTACCCCAGAAGTGTTTTTGAAGGTATCATTATTTATTACTTACAAGGTTTTTTGCAATTAGGCAGAATTTCTGCAATACCCATCACCCCCCCAAGCCCTTTTGATCTCTGTATAGTTGAACAGCATGTATAATATTTAATAGATCCATTAGCCAACTTCTCCTCCTTTGCTGTCCTGGCGTTCACCCTCTCTCTGGTCCTTTTTGCTCCGTTTTGTCCTTGCTACCTCTCATCACTGGGGCTGAAACCAGTGTCAGGGTATGTTTTCTCTTGGTCAATGCAGATTAATTTGGAAATGTGCGTGGAGAGAAAGACAACTTCTGCTGGTCTCCTGTACCTACCAAATCACATCTTAACAAGATGCCACAAGGAGGCACAGCAGCTGTAACCATTCCCACAGGCTGCTACGTTGGCTAGCTTCCGTTTCAGAGGTCATCTTTAGGTAAGCGATTCCTGAATCCCCCACATTTTGCACAGGAACAGGTTTTGTGGGTGTCCTGGGTCTGCATAACACCATAAATACCAAATGGGGAGACCTGGATGCCCATGTCAATCCAGTGCTCCCATGCAGCCAGTGTCCCACAAAAACCTACCCTCATGACCTCTGTTGGCATCTCCTCTTGCCACTGCTGTGACACCAGGAATGCAGCCTTTAATTCCTAAGCAGAAGGAACTGCCACCCCCATTATGATTCAACTCCAGCTGCAAAAAGCCAGCAGGCCAGCCTGTAATGCAGGCGTGGCCTCGCTCTGGAAGCCTATCCATGACACATATTGCAGAACTGGTAGATATCTGCTGACTCACCAGCACCCTAGCCCATGAATGGTGTGTTCAGAGTGCAGCTTCCAAAGATCCTGCAGAAGATTGGTAGCTGGGGCCCTTTAACCGACATGCTAGGAATTCGCTTTCTCATACAGTTTCCCTTTTTTCTGTGTGTGTGTGTGAGAGTGAGCAGGGGATCCCCAGCAGACGGAGAAGAATTCACAGCACCAAAGTCAATATAACAACAACAGCTTTTTAGGAAAATTGGAGCATGGAGACCAAAATCTGACCAACAAGGGGAGGTTCTGCGAGGAATCGGATCTATGGGTCTTTCATATGGAGCTATGGATTTGAGCTGGATTTGGGATGCCTTTGGAAATCCAGATGGTTTCTAGAAATTGCAGAATCTTCACTTTGCCACGTGAGGGGCATGCAATAATGAGATCCTTCACAACCACCTGCCCTGGTAAAATTGCCAAAAGGAAGGGGGACTTCTTTCTGGCTGGTTCTAGCACTGATTTTATGAGGTTTCCCCTCTGGCTCTCATGGGCCACCCCAGTTTGTGCTGTTGTGATCTCATAACCTGAGCAGGGCTGGGCTAAGCTGTCTCATCCCCCAGGAGGGAAACCTCAAAGGAGCACATAAGTGGGGCTGGAAGCAGTGGGGTTCTGCAGTAGTACTGAAGCAACACCCCAGTGTCTTGCATCAGTGAGAGCTAAGGTGCAAGGTGATATAAAGCCGATCCTACTGGCCGAAGTTAGGAAAAATCCCATGTAATTGCTTGTGAGAGCAGAGATACTGGGCCTTGTGGACTAGGTAGGGGAAATTACCTCTTCGAAAACACCCAGCAGTTTCAGCTGGATCTACTGTTCTTTTCCCTAGCCAGCCAGGTACTGTTTGGTGCTGAAAAGTTGGTGTCTTTCACCCAGCTGGTGATGGTTAACATGGTCCTTTCAGCTTCCCAGAACTTCGTTAACATAGGAAGTGAGCCTCCTGAAGTGAGCCTCTGGAGAGGCAAAGTATTATTACGATGACAGGGGAACCACCAGGTGTTTCATAGCATCTTACCACCGTACTGCCAACTCTTGCAATTTTATCACAGATCTCATGATATTCAGTGTTTTTCTTAAAGCCCCAGCTCCTGGAGTCAGGTGATCACATGAGGATTCAGCATTTTAAAAAAATAGCAAGTTTCTTACTCTTATGGCTGCAGAAAACATGAGCACTAAAGACTCAAACCCTCAAAGCCAAATAAAAAGAACCCCAAGTTATATTAGTTTTTTTTCAAACTCTCCTGATGTTTTTGATACTTGAGTTTGGCAGTACTGTTACCGTATTTCAGTTTACTGCCTATCTTAGGTGCTCATCGAGCCTTTATCACCATAGGATCTAGCCCCTCACAGTCCATGTATTTATCCTCACAACATCCCAGAGAGGTAGGGTAGTGCTGTTGAGGGTCAGGATGGAGTGCGACCCTCGAAGCGGGTTACTAGGAAGATTTGCTGAGTAGGGTGCAGTCCAGCCAACAGGGAGTGGTGTAATCTTGGAATTTCAATCTAGTGCCTCCTTCAGGGGAACCATGGGCCTTAGGATTAGAAGCAGCATAGCCCTGAAGCCTTCAAGTGTGTCTCAGATGGACCCTGCCAGGGTTTGCCATCTCCCCTGGAGACCGTCTCTGGCTTTGGACAAATCCCAGCTGTGGCAAACAAATGTGCTGCCCAGGCTGGGACGTCCCGAAGCACTTCTCTGAGGTTTTTCAGGTGCATGAAAGTGAAGCCCTAAGAACTTCTGTTAGGCCCAGACATGGGCAGGTTGTACAGCTCTGCCAGTGTGGCTCCAGCTTTCCTTACTATCCCACAACTGGCTCCCTCTCAAGCCCCCTTGGTGTTGGTGTGACTGGCCGTGTCAGCTCAAAACAGAGAGAGAAAAACATCCACGAGAGACAGCGATGGTACTCCACCAACTTCAACACGTGGGTAACTGGAGGCAAAACCAGAGCTCAGAGCCTATCTGGACTTTCCCATCATCTGGGGGTCTTTGGATCAGGGGTTTGGGGCCATCTCTGTGTGTGGCTTCACCCAAATGGGGAATCCTCATGCATCAACCCACATTAGCAGTCCCCTTTTCCCGTCAGGGTTTGCATGAGCGTGGTCCCACTTACGTCGATCATTGTGATTTTATTGGGAGTCTTGTGCTATTTGGTGTTTTTCTTGCAGCCCCAGCTCCTGGAATCATGTGATTACCTGAGGAGCGCAACTTTAAAAAAAAAAAAAGAAGAAGAAAGAAAGTTTCTAGACCTCATGGCTGGGGAGAAAAGCTGGAAAACATGACCCAAGTGCAGCCTAAAGGTTCAGAAATCAGAAGGCAAAGAAAAATACCGTCCTGTATGTTGTTTCTAAACCAGTCTTCTGGGGGGGCCTGGCTACCATTCTTCGAATGTTTGGGGTTGGCAATAAGTGATACCCAGTGTCCAAAGCCCCTTCTGTGCAACTCAGTGGCTCTCTGTACAGGTGAATGCTTACACCAGGCTTGAAGGCATTTCTTTGACTTTTGTAATATAAACACATAGCAACAGGTATATTTAACAGCAAACAACAACAAAAACCCTTCCAGAACAAGACACTCCGCGTGCTTCTCCCTCCGGGGCGAGGAGGAGGAGAGAACAAACAACACGTGACAGATGTGCTGTCTGGTAGCTCGATGCACTGTTGGAAGGTGCTCAGATGCTGCGTTGATAAACATGGTATAAAAACCTATGGAGAAGACACTAGACGGGCCTGGCCGGGCTGAGGCACCAAATGCTCCTCCCGCACTCTCAGGAAAACAATCAGCTGGGAAGCTGGGGTGATTGGGAATAAGGCTGGTGGGACTGGGTTGTCAGTGTGATGAAGTCGGTGTCTTCACATCCTCTTTGACCTGCGACCCGAGCTGATACCAGGAATCAGCCCTGCTGTGTTGCATCCCCTGGGGACCTGCTGTTGCTCTGGGACTGAGGAGGAGGTGACTGGCGCGGCCTAGCTACTACTATCTGCCTGCCCTACAGCATCCCTGGGAGGTTTCCAGGCCCAGGAGTTGTTTCATTAACTCAATGTAAAGCCTTTACGGCAGCAGCTGGGCTGCACCCTGGGGGGAACTGGATCCTGAAGAGATGCAAGTAACTTGGGAAGGAGCTGAAGCCATTAAAGCAAAGGCTGAGGTAGCTGGCAGGGCCAACGTTTAAGGATGGGAGCATCAGGCCTGGCTGGAATCACAGATTCACACCCCCGTTGTGTCTTCCGAGCCATTCGCCCTTCCGAGGCGACTCACTGGGTAGGGCTTTTTCAGGTGAGACCTTGGGCTCCTGTCTCCTAGACATGGGCAGGAAAGGTCCCATGGCACTTCTTGTAAGGGCAAGGGTTTGACTAATATCGAGGGCCAAAGCTTATCCTCCCAGCATGAAGGAAGGAGGATTCTGTGGATAAAGCAAGGACTGAGGCAAGAGACAATTTCATTGAGTCAGTCACAGAGGCTCCCTCTGTGCCTCAGTTTCCCCATCAGTAAAAGGGGCTGTGCTCCTTCCGTCCCTCCCAGGGCTGCTGTGGGGCTCTATTAACTAAAGTTGATAAAGCAGGTTGTGAATCTGAGATGGAAGATGCTGTGGAAGCCCGAAGTATCATTATCTAGTATTGTCTGCAGAATGCCTCCAGCACAACAGCCGTATTTGAATGGTGCTATAACATATGGAGACAGGTTGCTGTGTCTGGGGCAACCCACAGCGTGAAAGCTTCTGTTGAAATGGAAACAGCCCTTTATTTTATTCAAGGGGTGGAGGCAGTGGCTTCTCTGCAAATGTCAGGGCAGCTGTTTTACTAGTAGGGCTCAGAGCTCCCTGCAGATTGGAACACTCCATTGTTCAGATCCCATGGGTGCAGAGGAGGGTGCCTGCCCTGCAGAAACCCCACCTGGGGTGTGTCCTGCCTGCGCTGGGCAAAGCTGAGTCAGCAGCCGAGAGGCTTTGATCTCCACTAACCGTGGGATGGCTGACGTTTGCCACAGTGCCTGCCGGCTGGAGGATCAGGGTTGTCCTGTGCTGTGTGAGTGTGTGAAAGAGAGGGAGGAGGCAGCAGTGTGAGAATGTGATGTGCACAGATCCCTTGTGCATGTGTGGTGCTGGGTGTGTATTGAGTGTGCCGGGGGCTGTTCCTGGCGGCGGTGTTGCTGGGAGTGTCTGTGAGGCGTGGCTACTGAGTGAGAGTGCTTGGGAGCCACGTGAGGCATGACTGGAGCCCCAGGTGTCGCTCACACTGCTGGGAGCTGGGCTTGGTGTCAGTTTGGGTGGGTTTGGGTGGTCTCCCCTGGACTGGCCACAGAAGCTGGAGGAAAAGTACTGCCCACCAGCTGTAGCAGGTGAGAAAGGCCTAGCAGCAAGAGCTGGGTCCAGACACTCCCTCTTGCGGCAGGCAGTAGCCAGAGAGAGCCAGGCCATCAGGGTTTGAATGAGCAGGACAGAAAACATACGTGAGGCATGGAGAAGGCCTGTCCCTTCAGATGGCATGTCTGGGCTGGGCACGGTATGTGAGGAACGGGGCGTGGGGGAGCCCAGATAGGCTACTAGCTAACTCCTGCAGGATAATCCTAAGGTCCTTCCTCATGCTTCAGGCCTCACTCAGGCAAAGCCCCCTGTGGACTCCATCACGTAGCCAATATTCGGGGCTTTGAGGTTTGTTTCTGATAGGAGAAGAAATTGATGATAGAGTCGGGTATCTGTTCAGCAATCCTGTTTATTTCAAAGCACGCACCAAGTCCTGTTTCTGTGAACACAGGAGGAATCAAGCAGCAGGAGGAAGTTCCTCTGCTTGCCATTCCAAGCCCCTGTCGGCCAGCACTCTGCCCAAAGGATCTCTCTCTCATATTTTCTCGAGTGCTCATTCTGACTGTTGCCTTGGCTTTCAGCTCATGTTCTCTGTATTTGTGCTTCTCTCTTTCTCTCTCACACACACAGTTGGAATCATCTGAATCTTGCACCCTTGTGGGGACTATGTTTTTTATCAGACCCTCAGGAAGCCGCTTGGACTGCCTGGTCAAACCACTGTCCAGACTTGCGTGTGTTCTGGGCCTTGGCTGGTGGTGTTCCTTTGCTTCAGCTATCACCAAACAATGAGGCATTTAATTATTCCCTCTTTCAGTCTGAATGGAAAGCAGCTCTCACCCCCCCTGCCCTTGACCTCAAAGCCCACTATCAGGCTCCAAGTCATCCCCAGGCCTGAGGTGAGCTCAGCACAGGACTGTGTTTTGCACCACCTTCGTGCCTCCCTTGTGTTGGGGCTGAAGGGGGCCACCTCAGACCCTGGAGCTGGTTAGAGAGGCCTTTGGGGATACCCCAAACCGTGTCTGGCTGCCCATGGTCTCCGTGGGCCATTGCAGCCGCTAAGCCCTAGGCTGCACTTACATTCACAACTCTGAGCGTGAGTTGTTATACTGACCTAACACTGGTGTAGATGCAGCTGGGTCGACAGAAGAATTCTTCCCTCAACCGAGCTACTGCTGCTGAGGGAGGTGGAGTAACCACAGCCACAGGAAACCCCTTCTGCCATAGTGCCCGTAGTGCAGGCATGCCCCATGACGAGCCAGGTCGTGCCCTGCTTGGAGCCCTTTACCCAAAGGTGTTCCCCATCATGCACCCTAAGCAGCAGGCTCCCGCAGACGTCAGCGTAGTGCTGGGAGTGCCCCGCCATCGGAGGGATGCCCCAGGGGTCCCTGTGACAGGTTTTCTGCTACGTGATGCCAGCGCTGCCTGCGTAAAGTGATCGGGGGTAACCGTGCATCAACACCATGCTCTGTCACTTCAAACCCCACCCCCCACATACACACACACTCATACCCTAACCACCACCCATGCCGCCAGTCCCTGCCCACGCACCCCCAGCCCCTCGCTCTGCTGCTTCCCTGGGAAGTCATGCTCCCTGCAAAGTGGCTGAGATGCTGGGCTAGTCTTAGCCTGTCTGGCACTTGTATCCCCTGACGGACAGGAACAGCTGCTTCCCTTCAGCTGCCTCCCAGGTCACAACAGCGATCAGATCCGCGCTGGACCCCTCAGCTCGGAAGGCCATTGGATGGGGAATCTTGCGCTGTGTGGCAGGCAGGTGCTGAAAGCGCCAAGGGGCCCGCGCGCACCATGTCATCCTGGGGGCAGGGAGTGTAGAGGGACCCATTGCCATGAGGCAAGGGACACTGAGGGCTGCTTCCTTAGTGAAAAAGCGTCAGGGTCACCAGATAGCCGGCCCGCCTTGCCAGCGCTGGGAGCCCTGTGGGGCTGACCCCTTATGTGCCTCCTAGGCCCGGGGCCCAACGGTAAAGGAAACCTGCCAGGCTGGGGTGGGAGCAGCTGGCAGTGGCCAGAGAAGAGGCTTAGGCCCATGGAGTGGGTAGGTTCCCCCGAGTGGGCCAGCGACTGGCTGGGACTCACGCGATGGTGACGGCTGATACGGTGCTCACGGTGCCCCATCCCTGCTGTGCCCGGGAGGGCTCTGGAGCAGCACAGACACCACCCCCCCACGCACCCCCACTGGACGCCCCTCAGCCGCTTGGAAGGAGCAGGGCAGAGAGGGGAAGCGATGCCCACCGCCTAGGCGGAGAGATTGAGCCTGGCGGCCAAGGAGCTGTGTCCAGGAAGGGGCTGGCACTGGCTGTATGCCTGAACGTGGGCCCCAGGACTCAGCTCGGCTGGCAGCCAGGCACCCTGGCACAGGATGGGCGACGCATGGCCCCACGGGCTGATCTGTGGAAGCGTTTCCTGGCCGTGAATCACCTGGAGACGATCCCTGGGCACCACCTGTCCCCAGTGAGTCAGGGATCAGCCTGCGGGTGTGAGGAGAGGGGGCAGCCCAGGGGAGGGGGAAAGCAAGCAGCCTGAGTCACTAGGCCTCCTGCAGCACTGCTGGCCAGCTGGGGTGGGCGGCAGAGCGACCTGTCCCAGACAGCACTGGGACCCCTTCCCATATGCTAGCCTAGCACCTCTCGGCTCCTCAGCGTGGAGCCCAGCCCGAGAAATGCCACAGCGGGGCTGGCGGGGGGAGGAGGGGGTGCCTTCTCCCTAAGGTAATCCTCACGGGCTTGTGGCCTGCAGCAGAGACCATGGGGCTGTGGGTAAAAGACACCATGGAGCTGGCTTGTGACATCAGACAGGGACCTCAACGGTTTGTGTGTAATAATGAGCTAGTTCTTATGCGACCGGTGCAGCATCTGTCTAGCTACCACCCCACCCTTCGGCTCTGCGAGGTTTAGTCCAGCCCAGGTGCAAAGAGCCAGCTGGCTAGGCCTATGTCCGGGTGGGAGACCCAAGAGCTTGGCTGCCTGGGTTTGTTGCCTGATGCCGGCTGGGCGTTTGGCTCAGCGCGGCTCTGAGGGAGCTGGCGGCAGAGACGCCTCTGTGACCATTTCAGGTACAGCTAGGGGAGGGAGAGCTCGCTGTGCCCCTCACCCTTTACATCTGGGACTGTCCCAGGGAGATTCCCTCGGAGGCCCCAACCATGCTGCCTGACGGTTTCACCCATAGCTGGGAGGGCGGGGCGGTGCTGCTGGTGACATTGACGTAGACGTGCGGCTTATGGATCCTCTGCGTCAGTGCAATGCCTCACCCCAGCCGGCTCCAGAGAACAGCTCTGGGTTGGCCGCTCCATCCTCCACCCCCTCTACAGCGCAACACGGCCCAGGGGCGAAGGAGGGGAGAGCAGATTTGCTGTGTGTTACACAGGCCTCGCCATACAGTGCAGAGTCCGCCTCTCCAGCTGCCAGGTAACAGCCACGCCAGGTGGCAGGGGTCAAGGAGCCAAGGGAACATGAGAACATGGATGCTGGGGAACTGGGTCCAGGCGTGATTTCAGGCTAGGGGCTGCCCAGGGGGAACCAGGCTGGTTCAGCTGGAGCTTGCGCTAGCCAGCTAGATAGCACCTTTGGTATGTGTTTCACATGCACCCGTGTATTTGCATGCAAGGAGGGCTATCAATCGTGAACTTTAACCCCGCCCAACCCTCCACCCCAAAGCAATTCCAGTTCAGAGCTCCCCACAAAAAGCTGCTCATCTCTCAGGTCTGATTATTCCTGTTGGGGTGGGGGGTCACCACACTCTGCTAATGCCCCTCAATCCTGAACCACAGAAACCTTTGCTAGGCCACTCCTAGACTAGGAGCCTGATGTGCAGCACCATCTGCTGTTTGAATCTCTGCCTTTACACAGCTACAGGACTTGGGGAAGCGCTGCAGAGCGGAGCAGAGGATAGCTAAGCTATCGTGCAGGGGGCAGCCTTAGTCCCCTTCCTATCCATGTCATTTGCCGATGAGCATGGGATTTGAAGGCACATTGCCTGTCCTGCTCATTGATGGCCCCCTTACAGCATGAGCCCCATTACGCAGCCTGCGTGGCGCTAGTAATCCCTCTCTCAAAAGGTCCTCACGCAGCTTTCAAGTGCAGCAGCCCAAACTCTTCAGGGTAAGACATGAGGCCTGGGTGTCTCTTGGGAAGCTGGGAATCAAGCTAACATCCCTGTGTCTAGCCCTGGAGGGTTATTAGGCCTTGAGCTTGTCACTGGGGCAGGAGTTACTATTGGCCAGCTGGGGCCTCAGGCCTGGGGAATTTGTAGCAAATGCGAGAAACATTTTCCTGGGGTAGGTGGCAGCTGTTTCAAGAGATCTGGGCTGTTGGAGAAGCCCCGAGGCCGGCAGCCTAATGGGCACAGTGCAGTCGAGCTGCAGCTTAAGTGAGCTTGGTCACCCCATGGCCCCACGGGCCCGCGCCACACCTCGGCAGTACTGGCCTCCGGCCCCACTGTGAGTTTCACTGAGCAGCCATGGCTGTCACATTACTGCGGGGCGGCTTTGCACCTAGACAAGGACACCTCAAGCCAGAAGGTGGCGCGCGTGGCTTAGCCTTTGCACTGCTGCAGTAGGGCGGACTGCACTGTGCTGACGCCAGTGGGTGCATGCCTGAGGATGGAGGGCTGTGATGGCTAACCCAGGACATAGTGCTGGGCCCAGCCTCACAGGGGACTGAGGGCTTGCAGGGCGATGCCCAACGCATTCCCTGCCTTGGTGCTGGAACAGAAAGCGGCTGCGTGCCAGGGCTGGTGGTACTGCAGGGGCATCTGCTTGAGGCGGTCACAAGAGCTGGAGGTGGCGTGAGAGTCACAAGTTCCCGGGAAGGCAGCAGTCGCCACCACCCTGGCCGAGGCGGGGCAGGCTGGCGGGGGGTGGAGGGGAACGGGACCAGCCATCCTGCTGCTGTGGTAGGCTGGTTTAGGGGCACGCTCTACTCATGTCAAAGCTGGTAATTCCCTGGCGTGTGGAGGCGCCAGCCCTCGTGGGCGCCACAGGCCCCCCCCCCATTGTGACGCTGACCAAGGTGTGGTGTGCTGGTGGCAGTCCAATGGAGTGTGTTACTGGGAACGCAGCGAGGCCCCTGCATGAGGGATTAGGGTTCAGGGGCCTAGCCCAAGAGCTCTGCAAAGCCTTAAGGGAAGCACCCCTATTGGGGGCATTAGTTAATGTGATTTTTGTCACAGCTCCATTGGGGTAGGCCCTGGAGACTAACAGAGCCAGGGCCCCATTGTGCTAGGTGCTGCACAGCCCTAGAGGATGTGACCAAAGAGCTAGCTCGCTGCCAGGGCAGAAGCTGCTGCTTGTGGAGCTGGTTGCCCCCCACTACCCTACTGCCTTTTACTGACGGTGGGGCACACCTCCCACCCCGCACCTCCAAACACCAGCCGCACACAAGTTGCGTGATGAGCCCAGACCTTTATTTACACGGCAGCAGCCAAGTAACACACACAGGGCACCACAGAGGCCTCTACTCACACACCACTCACCCGCCATCTGTGATGGCAGCACCCCAGGGGCAGGGCTGGTGGGGTGCATAGGGAAGCGGTGCGTCCCACCTCTGAGGTGACACAGGTGGAGGTGCCATTCTTGCAGGAGCACAGCACACAGCACAGCCTCTGGCCAGGCCGGTTCTCGCCTAGATTGCTTTGCACTGCGGTGAGTAGCTGTTGTGCAATTGGCTGGGCTTGGGCCTTGACCCGTGGTCTGGAGGAGCTGGGGTGAGTTACACAAGGGCCCTGTCCCCTCTCCACACCCAGCATGGCCACGGTGTGAAGCCCTCCCAACCTCCCGCCTGCCCTCCACAGCCGGGACTTGCCAGAAGCGAACCCCCAGAAGTGCTTCCAAACCTTGTTCTCCAGCTCCCCTGGAGGGCGCTGCGTCTGCAGGGGCAGGTCTTCTCCAGCTGCTGGGCCATGGCCTCAAGAACAGTATTTCCAGGAATCCCCGTCATGGTGCCTAAGGGATTCCTGGGAAAACTGGACCCTGAGGACACAGCGGTACGAGAACCTGTGGTTGCCGCCAGCCTCCATACTTGAGCATCTTTTAGCTGTCCACAACGCCAGCTGCTTCCGTGAGGGAGTGCTACTCGCAGAGGGAACTGAGTGCAGTGGCAGATGTCTGCCCAGCTTGTCTCCCTCCTGCAGGGACCCTGCACTGACTGCCATGGTCAGGCCTCCCTCCTCTAGGTCAGTTCTTTAGCCAATTGATGCCCATGCCCCTACGCAAGATGAACCCCCCTCCCCTCCTTAACATGACATGCATCCCCCAGGGGACATTGGCAGGTGAGTGCAACACAAGCCCATTGGCCCTAACCACGCAGGTCCAGACCCACTATTTGGGGGTGTGCCATGGCCTTATACCCCCTGCAGTCCCCTGCCTGTCTCTGGCCCACAGCTAAAGGTCAGCACTCTGCGCCATAGGCGTCCTCGAATGGCCAGCCCTGGGGTGGGGCGGAGGTGCTCCACTTGCCATGGTGTCCATCTCCCCCTGCAGTTCCTGCCCTGTGCTCTCAGATCTGAGCTCTTGCAATAGGCGAGGTCCATTCCCTAGAGCTCTCTCTGCCCCAGGCGCCTTGCTGCTGAGCACGGGAGAATGCTTCCAAAGTGCAGCTGTGGTGGGAGAGCCACGCGCATCCCACGAGAGGGGCGGGAGCTCATGTGGCTGGCACATGCAGACTCATGGGGCTGACAGAGCCACGGGAGTGCATGCATATGTGCGCACACAAGTGGACTCACACCCACACAGAGCTCTTTGTAACCCAGGGTTCGGCAGGAGCGACTGGGGCAGAGACCTGGCAAATAGGGCCCTCCTTGATTAGCTTCCTGAAAACTCCTTCCTAACCTTTTCCCCCTCCACAATCAGAAAACCACCCTATGTCCTGATTGATGGTTGGTGCCAGGCTAGTCCTTGCCCTCTCGACCACTGCTGGGAGGTTTTGTTTCACACCCTATCCTGCTCCTCGTGTCTGGACCCGAGTGGCGATTCATGCCATGGTGCTGCCCCGGCAAGGGAAGGTGCTTCCTGGAGCCAGATGCATGTCCCTCTGCTGCACAGCTCCTCCCTTCCCGAGCTACAGTGCTTCATCTCAGACTCACAACTGACCAGAGATGCAGCACTGCACCTTGGGCTGGGAGACATTGACGGCGCTTCTGGAGCCAGCCAGCCGCCACCACAGCCTCCTCGCACAGGCGCCAGGGCAGGCTGGGGAGATCACGGTGACAGAGGACATGGCTGGTGCGGATGCCAACCGCTCCCTGGCTGAAGAGGGGCTTCCACCACTCAGAGACCGTTGCTGGAGCCATTTACAGCCATGCTCCGCAGAGAGAGCGAGCTGTGTCTGTGAGCATGTATGTGTGGATGGGCGGGTCTGGGGTAGGATGGGTGTGTGTGTGCGTGTCTGTTTCCAGGCCCCTTCTGCTGGTATTCGCCCTGACCACAGAGGGTGTCAGCTATGACAGAGCGTGGGTCCTGGCCCAGAGGGATTTGGACGCTGGGTTTCAGGCAGAGCGGGGCGAAGGTGCAGCAGCAGCCATGGGTCAGGCAAAGGAGCTGTGCGGCGATGGGTAGGGAAAAGGCTGTCTGACTTGGGTAATGGAGTAGGGACAGCTAATGAAACACTGGATGAGGCTTCCTGCAAAGAGCCAGCCAGGCTGTGAGCTGAGTCCAGCACAGCGGGGCGAGGTCTCAGTGCTGTGGGGACCCATGCAGGAGGGAGGTGGATGGGCAGACGCAGCACTGGTTTCAAGGCGCTCACAATAGCCTGGGACGACCCACAGTGAGGTATGGACGCTGTGGGGCACTACTTTGCCAATGCCCCAGGACAGTGCGAGGCTGGCCTGCTCGTCAGGGGAGGGCCCCAGAGAAGCCCAGGCTTTCTGGTGGCCTTGTACCAGCTCGCTCCAAGCATTAGCGTTACCGCTCGCTGTCGTTCGTCTGCCCCTTCTGCTGCCTTGCCAGGCTCAGGCTGGCTGTTGGCCCTGGCTTGCACTGGCCTTGGCTAGATCTGAGTCCACTTCCTCATGGAGTGGCCACCAGGATGGCCCTGACTGGCCCCTTGCTGGCAGTCACAGAGGAAAGGTTGAGGACCGAATGGGCCAGACTGTGGTGCCTGCTGCCAGCTCAGGGTGGGCGGGGGACACTTTCTGCCCAGCTGGACATGTTCGGCGCTAGGCAGGGCCCTTCGGCTCCAGGGCTGGCAATGTGGCCTGTGGAGCTCCTGGGAAAAGGACAGGAGCGTCTGTGACCAGGCAAAGGCCACCGAGCCAGGAGGCCCAGCCAGCTTGGTGCTGGGTCCAGTGTGAACGCAGAGAGCGGCAGACAGACAGCACACGATGAAATGGGAGGAAGTAAAGAGGCCTAGCTGAGGTTCCCGGGCCTCAGAATGTGGCTTTTCCCTTCCCATATATGGCAGTGGAGGGAGGCTCTTGTCTCTCTGAAGCTGAGCTAGCATGTGGGGCTCTTGTAGGCCTCCTCCTGCACTAAACAAGGCTGCAGATGGCTGGCCGGCCTGGGAGCCCTGCCAGGGCAGGGAGGAGGGGGCTATGGAGAGCAGGGCTGTGGTTTCCTCTGGAAAGAAGCCCATTAATTAGCCCCTCTTCTGTGGACAAAGAGCAGGACAGGCCCTGAGCCATGCCGGGAGTGGGAGAGAGGGGGCTGTTTAGGCAACTGGAAGCATCTCATCTCCGTGTGTTTATGGGGACAGCCGATCCCAGCATAAACTGTTTGCATTGCATTTCCCAAAGTGCTGCGTGCAGCAGGGGCTGCATGGGTTAGAGCCCAAGGGCCCGTCCAGCATGCTAGCCGGCCTGTCCCTGTTGCTGTGGACTAAGGGTAGGTAGGAGTCTGCGCCACTGGGGCTGAACAGGAGAGCAGATGGAGGTGGATTTCTGGGCCCCCAGAGCTGAAGCTGATGCAGGGAAGGATCGAGGGGAGTTTCTGGAGCTGTTGCCTCAGCAGAGGCAGAGTGGAGAGATGCCAGGAGCTCAGGGAAGATGCTACCACGTCAGTACTGGTGACTCACAGTGGTCTGTACGGGAGCCCTGGGTTATTGGGTCCTTCCAGCCAGAATTCACCATGAGGTGGCTGCAAAGTCAGCAGGAGGGAGGATGCTCTGTCCAGTGGTTGGGCCAGAGCACGGGCTCTCCAATACCCTGTCAGTAAATTCAACCCCCTCCCTCTCACATCCCCATCACTGGAGACGTGCCAGCTGGGAAAGGCTCAGCCATCAAGGAGTTAATGGAAATTAAACCGGCTTCTCTGATCCTCACCCTTTAGTGTAAGCCTGAATGAAATAACAGCGAGCTGATGTGACAAAGGGTGCACAGCTGGCCAGCACCTGCTTGAAGGCTTAGGCGCCAAACCTGGTCCCATCTGTAGCCCCTACAGCTGAGCCCCCCAACAAAAATCAGCTCACTTTACCCCTACACTGCAGGTGAACGTGTGGCAGGAAGGAATCCCGTGAAGCCTGTGTGCATAGATCAGCACCATAGATGGTAGCAGCAGAGAGTACTGGAGGGCAGGGGAAGAGAGGGGGATGGAAAAGAGGTGGGAGGAGAGAGCAAAAGGAAGGTGGGTGAGAGCGCAAGACCAAATCCAGAAATGTCTGTTGCAGACAAGCACTAACATCCTGTGCAATCCTGGCCAGGCATGAAAAGCGGTAAACAGAACATCTATCATAACAACGTCTGCATGCTGGGATCCAGCAACCTCCGTCATCAGGCAACCAGGAACAGACGTTCACAGCAACCTGACAAGAAGCAGATGGCAGCTCCCTAGGCTGGAGTTCCTTCCATCCGGTGCACCGGCAGCGCCTCCTCTCTCCTCCGTGTCCTATATACAACGCGTGGATCCTGGCTTGGAATTGCCTCCACAGAGCAGAGCAAAGTGCAAGCCAGGGCTGCAGCAGAGTGTTAGTTCTGCAGTGAGCTCCAACGGGCGGAGCAAGAACCAGTACCGTCCAATGGTACCAAGAGTCCTGGTCCTGCTTCAGCACCTGCCCCCTGCTCCCAACCAATCCCATGTTTCCAGGCTCACTGAGGGAAAGAAGAGAGCAAAATTATAAGCCAAGCTTGTGCAGAATAGGAAAAGCAGCCAGGAAAGTGGCTCTCCCAGCCTTCCCCAGCTATTAGCAGGCAGCCCACCTATAACAGCCAATAGACCAGGTATCAGACGCATAGGTTGGGCTGAGCCCTTCCAGCTGCGCTACAGAACTCAACACCTTGCTAAACATCACAGAGCTCATCACACAAGGGGAGAAACTCTTCTAACACAACGCCTTAATCCTCTCCCAGGCAGGGCACATTTCTCACATTGCAAGCTTTGCCCCTGGCGTCTCTGAAGTCACCAGGGCTAGCGAAGAGCAGAGCAGCCAGACTTACCTACGTCAGCCCTTTCAGGTTCCAGTCTTGAAGTAGTTTGAACAAGCCACCTGAAAGATCAGGGGTTTAGCAACATTTCCAGACACAGCGTTATCTCCAGGCCCAGAACTGGCTGGACAAGCGAGCAGCAAGCTGAGGCCAAGTTTAGAAATCAGCTGCAATGAGTCAGAGAGACAGGTGGCACAAAGGACTAACTGCCATTGTCTGCTCAATTCCTGAAAGAGATGGCTCAGCGCATGAAAGGAAAATGGGACACGGACTCCTCGGAGGAACGGAAAGGATGATAGCTAGGCAGCCAGCTTTCAAAATGTTCACCCACCATCTCGCTCCTCCTGGCTAGCATGGAGTGCATGCTGCTGCAAAGGGATCCCAGGAGTGTCCTACCCCCAGGCACTCAAGCTTTGCTGAAGAAGCCATAGCACACCTGTCTCCTGGGCCTAGCCCCCCAGAAAAGCTCACAGCAAACCTTCGCATTGGGCTGTGATACGGATCCGGCCTGGCCTGTGGTGGGGGATGCAGCCCCCCCCCACCCCCAGCTGCAGTGCTGCAGAGAAAGGCACTTTTTACTCAGAAGAAGAACAGCAGCAGCGAGGAAATGTGTCAGCTCGCTAGAGCAAGTCTTCCAATGACAATGCAGCCAAACAACATATGGCAAATACCAGACGGAGACACACCCCAACTCAGCGTAGGCAGGCCTGAAGCCGGTTTGGGGTGGCTGGAGTTTTAGGCAAAAATGAGCTATCATAGCACTGAAGAAAACACAGAAACAGGAACCTCAAACTAAAACTATGCTCTGCTGTATAGGAAGAGGCCAGCCTTCCTCTCGTATCGAGAATAAATAACCCTTGCATACTTACCTGATTATGAGCGTACATACTGCGCTACAGCCCCATTGATCTACCTTTATACATGTATTTACCAGTTTATGGACCTGATCTTTAGCGCATTATGCTGCTTCAGACTAACTGGATTCACACTAGCTCCATGGAACGACTAGTGCCTTACAATACTGCACCAAAACCTGTCTTATGGGGAACAATGCCATTCCAGTTATCTGTGTGTATTAGCTAGGATCACACAACACCACGGCCCCAGCTCTTACCTGTATGTACCACTAGCACACCACAAAACCCAGCACCTCTCCACACTGCTATTTCACATCATGTATAGACTACAGCAGGACTCAAACAAATGCCCAGGTCCCAGATCTGGCTAAGCCTTTCCAAGCCTGTTCTGTTTCTGGTTCAGCACTTGCTCTGGGTCGGCTATGGGCTTGAGCACCAAGCTCGGAACCAGGCATCAGCTGAGGGTTTCTGGTTCAGACCCAGCTCTCAGAGGTATCTGTTTGCCTGCCTGTAAATATCCCTCTGCCACACTGAGGGCCACGTTATAAAAGTGAAAACAAAAGACCACAGAATCCAGATAGTCCGAGGCAGTGTCATAAGCTAAAGGTTGTGTCCATACACTGGTAAATATATGTGTCTGTGCCTGTGCCTGTCATTGAGTGTGTGCATGTGTGTGTGTGAGACAGAGAGAGAGAGCAAGAGAGACAGAACATACGTGTCACAAGAAAGTGAGCGGCTGGAAGTGTGGAGTGTGCGTTGACAGATGCTGGTGCTGTAGGGACCCTCACTGTGTCAGCTTACACTAACAGGCTACGTGGCCTGTTGCCAGTTGCCCGGATCCGTGAGGCTGTTTCCCTGAATGTGGCCACTTGATAGCCCCTTCAGGCAGCTTCAGTCGTGACTTCCCCAAAGCCGTCGGCTATGCCTGCTGCCTCCACTTGGCCAGTGCCCTCTGCGTCCCATGCCTGTAAGAGACAAAGAGCGAATGGTGATCAACAGGCAGCCAGGAAAGGCCCTGTCACAAGAGCTTGCCAGCCAGGACATCAATGCAAATCCAGCTGAAAGTCACAAGTGTCATGAGTTTAGCTGCTGCTCAGCTCTGTGGCCTCTTTGGACATAGCAGCCCTATGGCCTGGAGGGGGCTACAGGCCGAGCTGGTGTGGATGTGTGGCGACAGTGGGGTGTTTCAAGGGAGGGGAACTCTGCTGGGATCATGGGCTCTCATGGCCAGGCCCGGTTCCAGCCTTGTCACAGCCAGGCCGGGAGCAGGCGTGTTCACAGACAATAGCTAAGCATAGCTGAGCTGTGTAAAACAAAGCCAACTAATGCTGGTGGGAGGCTAAATCATTCCTCTGCCGGAAGAAGGGCAAAGTGTGAGTATTAGAGCCGGGCCTGAGCTGCAAAATTCAGACCCAGACCTGGCTCTCAAACCCCACCGAGTCTGGCTCGGAGAAGCCGGGGCGAGTGGCCCTGGGAAATATCTGTTAGTTATTATTGTTATTAGCTGTGGGCAGCAGGCGGTCAGCATGACACAGCGGGAGGAAGAGTCTAAGGCACAAGCTGAGCTCCCCAGTGGGCAATGGGGCGGCCACACTGGGCTGGGGGCTTCTCAGCAATCCGACCCAGAATACAGCAGTCTCACTTCTAGAATTACCCGAGTATCATTAGCTTCAGAGCACGATAAGCACCAGCACCCACCTGCCCCTAGTCAGTCCCGGATCTACCCTCCTGCCCCCCGGCATCCTTCTCTCTGAGCTGCACCCCCGCCCCGGGCCAGCCCTGGATTGCCCAAAGGGCTGCGGCAGCACTCCCCAGCCCATTTCAGCCACCCCACTCCTAGCCCAGGAAGTGGGAGGTCAGGCCTCCAAACTGACCCCAGACCCGCTGCAGTGGCGTGTGGCGCGCTAGCCCTGTAAACCAGTTGCGTGCCCAAGGCCAGCTCTAAAAGCCCAGCCAGCAGGGTGAAGCCTGCGGTGCAGAGGATGAGCTGAGCGACAGACACAGGTCCCAGGCCTGGCTCCAGCGTTCCTGTGACCTCGGCTTCCACACACACATTTGTGTGCAGGCAGGCTCCTGGGCGTGCTGCCAGCTGGGCTATGTGTGAGCCCCTGGACAGGGCCAGGGCCCAGGGCAGCCAGCTATCAGTGCCTGGCACACATGGGCAGAAGGCTATGGGAGCCTGTGTGTGCACCTGACTGAGAAAAAAGGCCAGCACTGGTCCAGCAAGTGCCAAGGACGCTTAGCACCACCCTCCCCTCTCGTGCTGTGAGCAGGTCCCTGCCGTGAGACTAGGCAGAGCTGTAAGGCACTAGCGCAACGAGTGAGGGTCTCATCCCCAGGACGTCACCCTGCGCACTGCACTGAAGATGCCTTGGCTGGTCCCAGCTCCCTCTTCTCCTGCGCCAGGCCTCTGTGGGCATTACAGACACTGACGGCGCATTGGCAAGGGTCTGGGACTCGGATGAGCAGGAGGCTGCTCCGGGTGCAGCACTGAAAGGCTGACTTGCGGGCCAAGGGATGCCCTGAAGGGTTAGAAATGCAGCAGCAGCACAGATGAGATGGGAACAGAGCCAACCATTCAGGACAGAGAAGACTCTGAACAAAGGACCACACGCACACACACACTGGAAAGACCTGTGCACAATGTATAAGCTGGCACACGCACACAGAGGGTCTCACACCCCACCCCACCAGTTTAGAAGGGAAGACGAGAGAATCAGCCCGGCATAGATGGCCCAGGGCAGAGGGACAAACAGAAAAGCTGAAGAGAGAGGCGAGAAAGGGAGTGGCTGTCTGAGCCGAGGAGTATTTGTCCCTCTCCTTCTCCCTTGCTGCTCAGCCCCTTTCCCACTCTTTCCTCTCCGCGCCTTGGTCTAGAGATCACAAGTCTCACACGCTCTCAGCTCCCCCATCCCCTGGGAATGGGGCATTGAAAAGCTGTCCCCTGGATTGCAGGCTCTGGTTGTGAGCTTGAGGGGTGAGGAGGGCCCAGCTGTCTTCCAGAGCTCCTTGGAGAATGAGCTGCTTAACTCTCTCCTGTGCTTTCCAGGGGACACAGCACGCCTCCTTTGCTCTCCGAGCTAGTGCAAAGTGCAGGGGGCTCCTTGCAGGCAGGGGCTGGTTTTCAAAGGGAATACGTTAATGCTGCGTTAACCTTGCCCCAAAACAACACGAAGAGGACAGTGCTCAAGAGCAACCCTACAAGAACAAACCAGGATATACCCTGCCCCACCATTTATAAGCAACCCTACAATAACAAACCAACATATGAAGCCCCAGCACCTATAATCAACACTTCCATAACAACCCAAGATACACACAGCCTTAGCACTCATGCACAACCCTACGATAACAAACCAGAATGCATGGATTGGAGAATGCATGGCATTTGAGGAGGGAGTCTCTGTGCACCTCCAGGCCCGCGTGGGTTTATGCCAGTCAAGTGAGTAAACTGTATGTTCCTCAGGCTGCTTCCAAACCAAGAGGCCTGGGGCATGCTCTGCTCTCCCAGACCAGTGCTGCGTTGGCATATCCGCCCCTTCTGGATGGCAATCAAAGCCTGCTGCAGAGTGTACACAAAGCCTGGCTAGTGGGAGAGCCTCCAAGGAGCTGCCCAGCCCCTGCCCCGCTCCCAGCCCCAGCCATTGGCCTACACCAAAGGTTTTGGTGGGAAACACCAAAGCAGAGAGTTCTCGGGTCCCAAATGCAGGGCTCTGAGGTCTCAGCTGCTGTCCCCAGGGAGGTGACGGCAGCTGAAGAAATGCCATGAAGCGCTCTTGGAATGCTCAGGGCCATGCGTCCTACCGAGCTTGGAAGAGAAACATCTGGTAGGGACTATTCCTCCCTCCAGTGCCAGAGGGAAGATCCTCCCATGCTTAGCCCTTTCCAGTCCCTGAAGAGGGGCACAGAACAAACCAGATGCTGGGCCTGCCTCTTTGCCCTCCTCTCATGTCGTTATTTTTCTCCCTAATTTCGTTCTGCAGGGAAGCAGGGTTAGGCCCCATGTCTGGGGTGCAGGGAGGACCAAATGTCCTCATTGGGTCTATCTCAGGCACAGCAGAGAGGAGTGACTTGCCCAAGGTCGCCACCGAGTCAGCAATGAATCTAGACCAGTGTCCTCCTGGACCACTTGACCACACAGCCTCCCTCTGGTGGAGCGGGTTGGCTGAGGCCCTGTCTACATTATTGGGACTATAGCTGTGGTGCCACAGCCATGGTGTAGACGCAGTCTACAGTGCCAGGAGGGTTTTTCTGTCGTGGCAGGAACACCACGTCCATGAGCAGTGGTAGCGAGGGAGACAGAAGCAGTTGTCCATGGACCTAGCTGCGTCTTTAGTAGGATTCGAATGGCATAGTTATGGTGCTATTTTTTCACTCCACTAAGCACCATAGATATGTGAATCTAAGAAAGTTTGAAGTGTAGCCCAGGGCTTAGAGTCTAGGTCTTCAGCAGGGAGATGCATGCTCTGCCCTAGAGCCATCAATCATGGTATCCCACCTGCACATCAATGGCGAGCATCCAGGATGAATTTGGCCCACTGTTTTCTCATCATGCTGACAAAATGAATGTGTTTCTTCCCGCCTCAGTTAGAGACATAGATCCAGCTCAGGGAGATCTCCAGGCCTGACAGATCACTGAGTCTTGTGCATTTTGTGCAGCCTCCCACTAACAGAGCCTTGAAACAGACAGATCACCAGCCTGGCTGGAGACAGCCCTCTGGATCAGAGGGATCTCTGGGTGATCACAGTGGAGTCTAAAGGACTCTGCCTTAAATGTGCTGTGGCACATGACAGACAGTCTGTGCGTTCTTGTCGGGGGCAATGAGGCAGGGCAGGGTGAGCTCCACGGGGGAGGCTGTGAGAGCAGTATTCCCTGTGTTGTTACCTTCTTCCTGTGCTCGCCACTGACTTCTGGATTCCATCTTTTATAAACCCTTTTAATGAGCTGAAGCCCTCCGAGTGGGATCTCAGCTGCTTTAATGGAGGGCACTGGCATTGCAACGCTGTCACACCAGGGCTGGGAGGGTACACTAGATACAGAATAATGGTCATGCAATACTGAGTACTTCACACACAGCCATACCTTCTCCCCCTGGAGGTGGGAAAGTAGCACTAGCCCTCTGGTACAGATGGGGAAACTGAGGCAGAGAACTTGTCCTAACCCCAGGATTAGAACTGTTTGGAATTCTTTGGTTTTTGTCAATGAAAAAAATGGTGTTTTTTTTTTAAAAAGACCATTTCTACAGGAAAGGTCTGTTGATAAAATTTGTTATCGTCATTGAAATCCCCAAACCCTAAAATTTTTCAGTTTTCAGCATTCAAAAGCCTCCCGAATTTTGATTTCTTCTTCTTTTTCAGGAAATCCAGAACATTTTGACACAAATGAAAACTTTTGTCACTGATGTTTTAAACATCTTTCCCCATCTTTAAACTTTCCCAGGCAGCTCTGCCCAGCAGCACAGCCACAGTGGAGCTATGATTAGACCTCAGGCCTTCCTGGGCCCTAATGTGTGAATTTGCAAAGGGGAGTTATTGCTTTCTCCAGCATCTTTCCTTTGGGGAGCTCCATGTGTTTTGCCAGCATTAACACATGCAGGGGCCTGATCCAAAGCCCACTTGAAGGCTTCACTGGCTGTCAAACATGTGGCCCTGTCTGGGAAACGCTAGGCGGATTGTGTTTTGTATTCCGTTTCCCTTGCATATTCCCAGCTGTGGCATTGCACATGCCTGGATGCACCTGCCTGAGCCATCCTATTGCCTCCCGTGGGATCCCTGCTCAGGGTTTTTCCCCCCAGCATCATTGCAGGAGTTTGCAGACTGCAGAACACCGGCTAATATTGCAGTCTTGCACCTAGACCTGACCTCCCTTCTCCGCTGCCCAATGCCCCACGGATGTGCAGCCCTCCTCGGACAGTGTGCCAGACAAACATGGGGTGCTTGGTGAGTGGCTGATAACGACACACGCAGTCGAACCTGGGGACTTCCCACACAAACTAGGAATATTAGGAATCAGATCTCACCCTCTGCCTGGGCACATCGGTTGCCCTGACCAGAGAGAGCAGCCCCCAGAACCAATATCGTTCTGACAGATGGAGGAGAGGCAAGGCAGCTGGAGAGGAAGACCTCCCTGATGCGATCCTAGCTCTTACAGGCATGTCTCAGAGCCAGGCTTATCTCAGAGCAGGCAGACATGCCTCTCTCTCTGCCAAACACGGCGCCTCCCCTTATAAACACTGCTCGGGTCTATAGCCCCGTGCTCACAGCTCACGTACTGCAGTGTTATTTCCTACAGGGACTTCAGCTCCATGGAGCCCCCACCACTCCTCATGGGAACCCTTAAGGGCCCTGCGTGGTGCTGGGAAGGGGGGAGCCATAGACGTGTATTTTCCCCATCCTGTCTCATCACCACGAGGTCTGGTTTTAAATCAAAGGTTTATGAGAAAAAGGAGAGCGGGAGAGAGATCCCAATCTGGTTGCAGTCACGGGCTGAGTAACCCTGAGTTCAGGCCCAGGCCCTGGCGCATGCTATAAATAGCACTGCCTTTCCTTTCCCATCCTCCCACCAGAGGATGAGAAATGCCTGCCCTTTTATGGTCAAAAAGGCAAGATCTCCTGAGCTGGGGGCAAGCCAAGGGGGCCCTGGGGATGCAGTCAGGGGCCTTTCATGCGGCTGTTCTTGCTCTGAGGGTTTTGCTGGGATATGTTATAATACCAGGAACAGAGAGCAGGTTTTAACGGCTTAGATGAAAGGATGACTGCAGACGGGCGAGGATGCTAAGGCATCGGGAAGCAGTGGCTGGGAAATGCCTCGCTTCCATCCTCTGGGCTCATGGTCCCCGCTCCTGCTGCTGCTCTGAGCAAGCAACGCCAGGGACAGACACTCAGTGTTGGTGCTCATGCTGAGACTTATGGGGAACAGCACGTACCCGCTGAGATCTTCCAAACTGCAGGGCCGCCCCTCTGTGTATGTGCGGGGACATGAGCCTGTGTAGGTATATGCATGATGTGGTGATAGCAGCCAGCTGGGTGTATATAGTGTGTGTGCGCACGCAAGTCTGGGGTGTGCGTGCGTGTATGTGTGCACTGTGTAGGACTGATGGTAAGCCCTGTGGGCAGGAATTGTCTTTTTGTGTCTGTCTCACACCCAACACAATGGGCCTGTAGGAGTCACCATAACAGAAAAATATTTCCTACTAACGCTGTGTTTGCATGTGAAGTGTTTGGCAGTGCGCGCGCGCGTTTGTTAGGGTCAAAATAACATCCAAAGTTTCTCCCCCGCCCCACAACTCGGACACCACTGTGTACCAGGCAGTTGGGGTAGCATTGCAGTCAAGGAGTGTTTGAAAGGGGGCAGAAGGGGGATTCTTGCTGCCCTTCCTTCTGATGCTCCCAGGATTTTCATCCCCTTTGAGCTCTTGCTCAGTCCCACGGGGCTGCGGTCTGAGACACGAGTAGATGTACCTTCCACACGGCTGCTGCATCTCCCTGAAATGACAGGGCTGTGCTGGCTTCTCATGGAGACAGGCTCCCCTCACTCCACTGCAGCTGGAGCGAGCTCAGCATGATGGTGAGCAAAGGCCAGGCTGCCCGGGGACTAGCCGGAGGCCAGGCTGGGAGGCCAGCACTGGGCTACAAGGGATCCCGGCCCCTTCAAACACTAGTTTTGAAAGTTAACCAAACCTTCTGAGCCCCAGGAAGACCCCAAACTGTGTGTGCCATTCCCCCACCCATAGGTGCTGTTCCTACCCCCATGTGCCTTCCCCACCCCCCCACTGAGGGCATTTCTTCACCTCCTCACCAATGAGGTGGGGGGGAGCAGAGCACCCTGGTGGGAGGAGAAGAAAGGCCCTGGGGGAGCTGGTGCACACAGTGGGGAGGAACACTAGGCACGGGTGGAAGGGGGAAGGGCACGTAGAGGCACACACAATCTGGGAGGACAGACGCACACCATGAGGGGAGGGGGAAGGTTAAAATCCAATATTTCCAAGGTGCAAGTTTCTATAGAGACTCTCAGCTGTGTCCCCCTAGCTCTGCCTAGGCCCCTTGCTCTGTCAGAACCCAGCACTGGATTGCTCTGCCCAGCCGGCTCCACCTGAGAGATCTTTAATGAAGGCCAGAGATGGGAACAGGACAGGCGAGGATGGGGCCCATTTGCCATCTGCTCTGGACAGGGCTAGACGAGGGCCTCCTTCATCCCAGTTCAGCATCTGAGGCCTCCCGAGAAAGGGCAGGGATGGCAGTAAATGGTTCTCGGGTCCCCATACAGCGCAAGGTAGAGATTTCCACTGAACAGTTCAGTGGTGAAGGAGATGTGACGGGACAACAGACACCACACCACCTTCTCCCAGGCCTCTGTCCCAGCTCTTCTCCTTTTCTCCAAGCCTCACCCCCTTCCCCCGCCACCCCAGCCTGACCACCATCACACCATGCCCCAGTCTGCTTCCTTCACTCAGGCCTTCCTGCCCTCCCTCATGCTCCACTCCCAAACCATATCCACTGCACAGCATCAGGACCTGGCCATCATCTTCTTTGCCCCATACTCAGCCCGGTCCTTAACCCTTCCTGGGAGCAGGCACTGGGGGAAAGGGATGCTTTGGGGGAATTGTGTCTGGGAAGAAAAACTGCAGCCTTGATTCTGTGTCAAAAGTATTGAGATGACCCCTCTCGCTTCCTACTTCCCCAAGGGCTCCTAGGGCGTGTGAGCTAGGCGCTCTGGGAGCAACTCCTGCTCTGTTTGCACATCACATTCCTAGTAAAGAGGAAGTAATTTGCAGGGTGATTTCCCAGGGGAGACACAGTCACGTCAATGGGCCTGTCAGAGCCAGTTCTCTTTTAGTCGCTAAATCCATGTGATGGGAAGGATTGGGAGGGGGTGAGGAGAGGAGAGGTGAAGGGGGAGGTCTCTGGCGTCCCATTTGAAAGGTTGAAGAAGCCCAGATAAAATCCATGGCTGTCAGAATCCTGGCTACATGCAGATGACCAAGACATCATGCAGTGTGAAGCCACCAGTGCCTCCAGCAGGTAGAAAAGGGGACAGGCTGCAGACGGAGCCACCAAGGGGGCTAAGAATTAAAAACAACACTCCAAGCTCTATAGCAGAAGAAACCTGGCTAGGATTTTAACTCCTCTTGGGTTTAGCTAGAAAGAGACGTGTCTGATGTTCCCCTTGTTACAAACACTTCCCAGCCTCTTCTTGCTCCTCCCCAAGCCTACGCCATGAAGTCACAGCACACCTCAGCTTTGGTGGTGTCACACTGTATCAAAGCCTCCTAGCTGGGAGGTCAATGACTGACCCAGGCAGGAGGAGCTGGTGGCATAGACAGGAGGTGACTTCCCCTGATCCGTCAGGACTTTGGTAGTGCAGGGCCCAATCCTGATTCAGGCAAAACACTCACTAACGTGGGAAATATTCATAGATCTCCAGGCTTGGAGGAATCATTGTGATCATCTAGTCTGACCTCCTGGATAACACAGGCCAAGGGACCCTCCCCAAGATAATTCCGAGAGCAGATCTTTCGGACAAAGACCCAATCTTGATTTAAAAATTGCCAATGATGGCCAATCCACCATGACCCTTGTGAATTGTTCCAATTATTAATTACCCTCACTGTTAAAAAGAATTGCATCTCATGTCCAGTCTGAGTTTGTCTACTTTCAACTTTCAGCCATTGGATAGTGTATAATACCTTTTTCTGCTCAGCTGAAGAGCCCATTATCAAACATTTGTTCCCCGTGTAGGTACTTAACCTCTTAATCTTTGCATTGTTGCACTAAACAGACTGAGCTCCTTTGAGTCTAGCACTATGAGGCAGGTTTTCTAATCCTTTAATCGTTCTCGGGGCTCTTCTCTGAACCCTCTCCAACTGATCAACATCCTTCTTGAATTGTAGCCACCAGAACTGGGCACAGGATTTGAGCAGCGGTCACACCACAGCCAAATGCTGAAGTGAAATATCCTCTGTAATCCTACTCAAGTTCCTTCATGCTTCCAAGGATCTCACTAGCCCTTCTGGCCACAGCTTTGCCCTGACAGCTCATGTTCAGCTGCTATTCACCCTAACCCCTCCTTTTCAGAGTCGCCATTTCCCAGGTATGGTCTACATTTTTGTTCCTAGCTATATACATTTACATTTCACTGTACTAAATGCATCTTGTCTGCTTGTACCCACCTTATCAAGTAATCCACAGTGCTGTGCATGGATGACCTGTTTTCTTTATTATTTACCACTCCCTCCATTTTATGTTGTCATCCAGGTCAGGGATAAAAACATTAAATAGCACCAGGCCAAGAGCAAAGCCCTGCAGGACCTCACCCATTCAATGGTGATTCCCTGTTTACAATTACATTGTGAGAGCTATCAGATAGTCAGCTTTTATCCATTGAATGTGGGCCATGTTAATTGTATATAGTTCCAGTTTTTAAAATGAAAATGGTTTGCGGTACGACGTCAAATGCCTTGCAGAAGTCTAAGTATATTACACATACACTATTATCACTTGGTAAGCTCATCAAAAAAAGATACCATGTTAGTTTGAGAGGATCCATTTTTCCATACACCCATGGAGATTGACATTAATTATATTCTTTCCTTTAATGCTTTATTTATCATGTCCTGTATCAACCACTCCATTATCTAGCCTAGGATCATTGTCAAACTGACAGGCTTATAATTACCTGGCTCATCCTGTTTACCCTTCAGCTGAGCACAGCTTGCAGGACTGGGCAGAGAGCACCATGGAGGAGACAACAAAATATAGTCCTTAAAGTGTCTTTATGTGGGGAAGTGCTGGCGCCCCAGTCAACTGCCCCTTTAAGAGTCCCAGCCATGGCTGGGCTGGCGCTCAGTAAGCTGCCAGCCATGCTAGGGAGCGTTTATCAGTGGGCTAGTCCCTTTTTATTGTCCTATAGCCAAGCTAGTGCAGGGTGCGGAGGATGTACTAGAAACTGATGGCTCCCATTAACAAACAACTTTCCTTATGGGGCAGCCTCCTGAGCAGCTCAGAGTTTTGCTGCTTGGTGGCTTTCCCAGCATTGCCTCTTACACCAATGACGCTGCTAAGATGAGCAGGGTAGGGCAATGATGAGGCAAAAACAATAATAAGAAATAAAAGCTGTTGCTTTTTTTTAAGTAGAGTTGGGCTCTAATCCCATCCCCCATCGGAGGTGGGAATACAATAAGCCACAGGCACAGACTTGCAGGTCTCAGCCCCTTGGGCCCTGAACCTCCCAGGTTTGAGTCCTGCCAGCCTACACTAGAGGAGGAAGTGCATTTCCAGGGAATAACTAATAACCTGCGTTTCCCTCATCCCCTTCCCTCGCAAATAAAAACCTGACCCTAGAATCGCCCTGTGCTGAGCCGTCGAACGTCTGAGGTCTCTAGCAGCCTGCTGTGGCTCCTAGCAAAGCTCATTCGTTTATTTGGCATGACAATTTGTTAGGAGGAATTTGGTCTAGGCAAGAGTCAGCTCCTCTCTGAATTGCTGCCCAGGGCAGCCAGCACATTACTGAGGCTGGAGCAGCTCATTAATAAGAGCCATTTGATCCAACACACGGGTAACTCTTGGCCATGGCGGCTCAGACTCGGGTATTGAAATTATCCCCTCGAGAGAGAGGTGCCTCCAGAGCCTCCCATCGCTACCACCTGATTTTTCTCCTGCTTTATTCCCTCTCCCAACTTCGAGGCCTGGGCTGGTGACCCCTCTTCTGCCAATCTGGGAGGGCTTCCCCTCCAAGCTCATCTACGCAGCTACTCAGGACAGAACGCGGCACACCCATAGGCAGTCAAATTCAAGTCTTTTTAACAAACTCAGAGTTAAAAATGACTCTTCCTGACAATCTCCTTTAAATAGCATGGCCTGAATTTTTTAAAAAGCATTCTTTTTGTAAGAAGGCTTTGTTCTGCTCTCCTATTGCTAGATCTCTAGAAAAGGGCCTTTTCAGCATGGGAGAAATGACTGACCCCGCTTGTACCATAGATCTGCACGAGTCCCGTCGCAGTGGATGGGGATTTGCGCAGGCACTGCACATGTTGCAAGACTGGAGTCCGACTGGCTCTATAGAAGATAGTGCAATGGCAAAGGGCTGATGAATGCACACCATAAACATTCATAAAACAGAGAGAAAAGGTCTCACTTCCTTCAATTACTGGAATCTTGGAGGCTACTTGCAACTCTAATGGGTGCAGCTTTTTCAGACAGGTTAGGATTTTCAGATTGATGGGATCTCTATAAAAGTAGTGACCTAAGGGTGAAGTGAGCTCACTGGAATTAATCTGAGCCTGCGTAAGGAGTAAAAAGGAGCCTGTTCTTAGCAGACCATGGAGCATATGGAGCTGAATACACCTCCCTACACAAGGCCATTTGCTAAACCTTCCGACACAAGACATAAATCTGTATTGTGTGTGTGCACATGGGAGAAGGTGTTCTGGCACCTGGGGGTGGCCAACTGTGCTTGGCTCAGAGAAGTCTGGAAAAGAAAGAGAAAGGGGCCAAGAAAGGTTTAAGAAATGAGAATATGAAAGCTGGGAAGTTGAATTCGTGAGTGAGGGCATGAGGAGAAGCAAAGAGCTGCAGCCAGACGTACAGGTTAAACCCGGCAGTGTGTAGTTACACAGGAAAATGCACAGTGAAAAGGTCCAGGAATTGGGAATGAGGAAAACTCCTCATGGAATCTGTGTCACAAAGGCTGAGGCTGGGAACTCAATACATTAGTGAGAGGCAGCATTACCCCTCGGTTTGATAGAAAGACATCTCTGCACCTTCAAAGGCTAATCTGGGGAGCTGATTGTGTCCACTGGTTCCTGCCAGTTCCACTGACCACTTACAAAGAGAAGCTGCTCACCCCAGTACCTGAGCACCAGACCAGACGGTGGCTTGAGCGGAGACTTAGATTGTGTCTACACTTCGAACTGGAGGTGTAAATTCCAGCTCGAGGAGACATACCAACACTAGCTCTGCTCAAGCCAGCACACTAAAAATAGAAGTTTAGCCATGGCTACTCACACTGCTGTGGCTGCACGTCTGTTTCCAACTCACAAGCTCAATCAGAACTGGCCAGGGTATGTTTGTTGGAGCTGGAAATCACCCCCCCCCAGCTTGAAGTGTAGACATATCTTTAGGCTATAGCATAGCCGGCCAAGAATACGCTCACTCACAGCTTTCAGCTGCAATAAACATCCTTGACCCTGATCTTGCAAACCCTATGCACATGCTTCATTTTTACTTGTGTGGGTGGTCCCACTGGGGTGGGGCCTAAACTTCTGACTGACTCTAGAACTGTAACGCGAGCCCCTGCAACGCATAGCGAGCCCGAATAACTCTTCTCTACAGGGGACGTTGGCCCTGAAAATGACCACATTTTAAAAATGGCTGTTTCCTTCAAACAGCAGGAACTGGCATGTTTTAATAAACTCCTTTTATGAGCCCGGGTTTTCCTGCTCCCCGCCTGATGGAGAGTTATAGCAAGGGAGAAACCGATAGCCTGACTGAAAAGGGGAAACAGAGAAGCTGGCTCGACCAAAGTGCTGTCAAATGCACAAAACAAATTCACCAACGTAACCATTTGCTGCATCTCTTCAAGTATTCTGTGGTTTGAATTGATGGCTGGGTGTTTGTGCTGGATTGATACTGGGCATCAGCTGGTGTTAACATATAGTCCTTAATTAGCTAAGTATTAGTTAAATTCAGTACCTTCAAAATGAAGCGAGCTTATTAAAGGTTAGGTCACTCAGACGCAAACGTTTATATCTGCACATGGTGCCTGCACCCAAATACCCACACACGCACCAGCTGACACACACCCTGCCAACGGACTCACCCACACACGCACGTGCACAGACATACACAAGTACATGTCTGGGTGCATCCTATTCAGCTACGTGCATGAGCACAAAAGCACACACAGTCATGGGCCTATGTGTGCTTGCAGATACACACAAACACAACTACGGGCCTAGGCACTGCTACCTATAAATTCTCCTGCACGGCATGTACATAGGCAAGTGTGCCCCTGCACACACACGCATCCAAACATACACACGGTTTCCGGCAGCAGTTGCTCTCAGGCCTTACAGAAATGCCTTGCCTCTCCCCATGTGGAGTTAAGTCAGTCACAGTCGTGGTATTTATGATTTTTTTCCCCCAAGTCTTGTCCCCTCCCCACGCTTTTTCCATCAGCTACAGCTGGTCCCAGCTGGTGGGCCAGTGTCCTGTTGTCCCGCCTCCGCTGTGCATAAGAGGGTGATGCTGACATGAGCCTTGCTGGGTGACCAGCAACATCCACCCCTTCCCCGCACCCTGGGGTAATGGATGGCTCCCTCTCTTCCTCCCCCCCCCCACATTTGGACAGATTCTCATGGTCCCCTGGCTGGAGTACATCCCCAGCACTGCCTGGGCACGAGCAAGCGAGTTCAGTGCCTACCTGGCAAGGTGTGAGCCTAGAGAACGGTTCCTGGTGCAGCAGGAGGGGCCCTCAGCTGGCTTTCACTTGGAGGCCTTTTAATTTCTCCCTATAACAACAGCTACTCCCCAGATCCCCTAGTCACCAGCCCCCCACCCCCAGGTGCGAAGGGCCATGGACATTGTCTCCTTTCCCAGAGACAATGTGTTTGCCAAGGACCTGGCTAGCTGGGCTAAGAGTTCCCGTTCCAGACTCCCTTCTAACCCCTGGAGGAAATATTCAGCAGGCTTGGCCAAGAGAAGGCCACTGTCAGTGACAAGGCAGGGGCCATCTGGCTGCCATCACGCCTCATGGACACATTGATTCCCTTACCCTACTTTGTGAAACCCACACACCTCTGGGCACAGACCTTTATGGAGCAGCCACTGTCAGAGCCCCAGGGGAGTTTATTAAACATCATTGCAATGGCACAGGAATAGCCGCGGGGTAGCTGGTGGGGACAGATAGCTAGGCATCCCAGGTGAACCAGCCAATGTTTGCCATAGGCCAGCTCCCTAGGTCCTGCTGAACATGGGCCCTACACTGAGTTCTCAGTTTGGGCCAATCTCTAAGTGGTTCCTTTGAGCAATGAAAGAAATGACCCCAGAGACTCCCCCCAAATAACTGTCCTTCCCTCTTCACCACCTCTGGCTGCCCGGAGGCTGATGCACCGGGTGTGAGTTTGTGCTGCACAACCCCAAGTGTGCATCACCACAGCTCATCTCTCCCCTCTGTCCTGTAGAGAGGGCGTCTATCATTGCCATTCTGGAAGAGCCCACGGTGCTCGGAATGCAGCCTGACCCAGCATCTTGAAACAAGACAGCTCTCACCGGCCATTTGCCTATAGACAGAAGCTCCCCTTCACCATCACACGGCCCCTGCTGGCCACAGCACCTACCATGTGGTGCAGAAGGGAGCCCCATCACAAGGCGTTCCCTCAGCCTCTGGGTTCATTTGGGATTAGACATTCCAGTTTAGCAGGCAGCTAGAAAACATCTCCCCACTCCAGTGGCATATTCCACCAGGTGGGAAAGGAATCCACTTGCCAGCCAATGGGGATCCCTGCATCCTGGGACACAGGTAAGTCCTGAGAGGTGCCCAACACCTGTGTTGCCCCCTGACTTGGCCCAGGACTGCCATGCAGGTCAGGCAATGCTGGGGGCTGATTTGCTGGGGGGGACCAATGTTTTATACTAGACGGCAGTGTCCCAGGAGATTCCACATCATCCCTGAGCAGGGCTGAAGGACCTGGCAGGGCAGAAAGCCACCAGCATTCTTATGACTGAACTGGCAACTTCAGCCCAGCCCCTTGCTGCTGCTTTGTGGTGCACTGCATTGGCCTGGCCTCTCCTGGCAGAGCACTTCCTCCGTTTGCAGCATCTGCTTTTCTTTCCGTCTTTCCCTGTGTTTTTGGCCAGGGTCTCTAAAGGATGAAATGGCCCCAGAGCTCAGATTTCCAGCCTCTTGCCTCTTGCTTTCCCATTTGACTCCAAATCACTAGCAAAGGTGGCTTTCTCCCTCTCACGCACTCAAGTTAAAACCTCAGGGGATGTGCCTGGAACAGCGCATAATGCACGCTCCTGCCAGCACACACAAATTACTACACAATCACCCTGTAACACACACACACACTCTAACCAACACATGCCCCAACACGCACAGTCTAGCACAAACACAAATGTTCACACAACCATACACTCACGAGCACACACACACAAATTACTACACAATCACCCTGTAACACACACACACACTCTAACCAACACATGCCCCAACACGCACGGTCTAGCACAAACACAAATGTTCACGCAACCATACACTCAGGAGCACACACTCATGACTACACACTCTAAGCAACATATGCTCAAAGAGGCACAGTGTAGCACAAACGCAAATGTTCACACAACCACACGCTCACTCTGTAAGACACGCTGCACATCAGACTAACAAACACACTAACACACTCTAGTATCCACAGTCTTACACTCATCCACAAACACCCACCTGCGAGCACTCACCCTGAATCACCCACACAACACTAATTGTTGTATTGTCTGTTGTGCGGTTCATGCTAATCACAACACAAACCTCCCCCCTTTTCATATCTGGCCCTACTGAGCAGGAAAGCAGGACAAGGGGGGAATGGAGATGGCAGGTTTTGCCTGGGGCGGGATCCTCTGCCTTGGAGCCCAGAACCTATTTTGTTAAAGAATACAAAGCTAATCATCTCCAGACAAGCAAAGTGGGAAAAGCCACTCTGTCCAGGAGCAACTGGGCACTGCAGCCTGTCTAGACACAGTGTTCCCCTGCATGCCTGCTGATAGATGCTTAGGAAATCTTTGGCAGAGGTGCGTGGTGCATGGCTGTGTGCTGGACACGAATTCCTCCAAGCCGCACAAAACTACAAAGTCATTAGAGTCTCCTCTCTCACTCTTACAACATCGTCAGTCGTGAGTAGCTCTGCTCAGGGCAGCTACAGCAGGACAAAGCAGAATCAGGCCCCTGAATGCTACTAGCATGGGGCGTTGGGGGAGAGGAGGACTAAGGCTGCGATACTGACACCTGGTCATATGCCTGCGGCAGACCTGGCCAGCTGTTGCTGGGGGAGTAGCAAAGGGATTGAATGCCTTCCCGTAGCCAGAAGACATCACTGTCTTTTCCAGGCATCTCCAGCTTGTGTGGCAACATGCTCAGAAGGGACCACTGGCCCTTTGAAAAAGGCAGGGGTCATGTAGGGTCCCCAACAAGAGCCATTACTGAGCAACTTCTTTAATCGGGTCTCGGAGTGTAATCCATTGAATGTCAAGCCTGTCCACATGCCCCAAGCATGACCCTTCCTGCCAGCTTCCCCTGGCCCACCTCTAGAAGAGGTCGTATTAATGTGCAAAGTGAGGGTTTTCCATTGCCATCAGTCCCAGGACAGGAAGCCAGGACCTTCTGAGTCCAAGCCCACCTCAGACGTTAACACTCTGTACAAGCCCCAGTCCCACTCCATGCCTCAGTTTCCCCATTGGTATACAGGGGATAACAAAACTGTCAGGGGAGGTGGAAGTGTTATGAGAAGTGCTAGTGGGAAGTAGAGCTGGTTACAAATTTTTTACAGAACAATTTTCCATAGGAAAAAAGTGATTTAATCAGAATTGAAATGTTTCACAGGAATGTGTCAATTTTGATGAAGTTTTGCATGGGCAACAGCCTAAACAAATCATTCCAACTTTCTCATTTCGTTTTGAAAAGCTAAAATCTGTTCCTTTTGACTTTATCAAAATTTTGTTTCAGCTTCTATATCATAAAATATTTACTGTAACATATACACTATTGAAGTCTACAGTTTCATATAACATAAAAGGTGAACATAAAATGATCAAGTCAAAACTAACTGAAACGACACTATTGTACTGCATCAAAACAATTCGACGCTATTGAAGTGAAATGATTTAGCAGTCCTGAATTGAAATTCTTCAGAATCTTCATTTTCTGGCAAGTTTCAAAATGTCTGTTTCCTGTTCCAAATTGGAACAATTCCCTGCCCCCCAAAATTTCGGAATTTCCCAAGGAAGGGCCAGCTGCAATGGGAAGCATTTGAGTGGACCGGGGGGAAAGGGGGAGGAAGCTTGCCTCCTGTTACTGATTTGACCACATGAGCCAGTCTCTGGCCTGAAATACTGCAATCCTCAACATGTACCAGTGTTTCCACTTTGATGCCCAGATGGAGGAGAGGGGAGGTAAGGGGGCTGCACTACCACGATAGCCCTGTTCTGCCCTTGCAGCCAGAGCATGGTACTCATAACTCACACAGTGAGTAATCACCCTGGGACTGAACTGTGTCCATCACTCTGTCCCCTAAGCTGTGCAGCTGGCAGCAGGAGGAAGTGACTGGGTATCTCTGGCAGTGAGGAATCCCTTGGGTGCAACCAACCCCCTTAGCAAAAGGATCCTGCTATGACCAAAGGGCCAGGTCTGGTCTGAGCAGCTCTGGTTTTACTCCAGTGCCTGGGGAAGGTATGGGCTTGGGAGACAATCCGTTCCTTGTGTGCTGGGAGGTGGGGAGAGGTTGAGGGTAAAGCAGAGGTTTAACACGGGTGTGCCAGCCATGAACATCAACCGCTGCAGTAGGGCAGTGGCCTTTCTAGAGCAGCCCGAGCAGAAGAGCTTGCTGGATCTTTGATGAGCCATCAGAACAAAAGCGACTTTTTGGGCTCAGGGAGATGGCACCAGCCTGGCAAGCCCCTGGCAGCCTCCTGAAAATGCCCCCTTTATCCTCCCGGCCCGTTACTGAGCTCTCCCACCAACTCAAAGGCAAACGGACAGGCACAGAGGCACAAAGACAGATGGCAAGCCTGATTCTCAGCCCCGTGTCGATGCACAGTCGATGGGATTACTCTGGATTTACACAGCAGCTGTACCGCTCAGGCAGCTGGTGCTCAGGCCAGGCTAGACTCTGGTCTCTCACGAATCTGCCTCGCATCCCTGTCTAGTGGCCTGCTACAGGCAGCTCCCTCCCCATTGTGTTCTCTGGGAGCTCACTGCAGCCGCAGGAAGGTGTGCTAAGCTGCTCCGTCACAGCTGGGTCCCCTTTTCTCCCACACGCTGCGTGCAGCAGCTAGAGAGAGCAGCAGCCATTCGCCAAGGCACCGAGCAGGGAGCTGTGGAAACTCCTGCCCTTGGGAGGAAGCCAGCGCTGCTGGCTGAGGGAAAGACAAGCTGAGCCAGCAGCAGGGTCAGGCTGGCTTGGGGGTTCGGTCAGCCCTTGAGCCGGGATCCTGTCAGTCACTGATGCACAAAGGGCTGCTGGGCGAGTGCGAGCAAGGAGAGGTGCAAGGCCCCCTCCCCGCCCCGAACATCTTCTGAGCCCCTCTTCCTCCCTCAGGGCACTTGCTTTGTCTGCTGCATGTCTGAATGGAAAATCGCAGCAACGGTGCTGGCCAGATCGGCTGTAGCCCAGTGCAGCTCACACCATATATTGCATCTTCCACTCGGGAGAGCGGGGAGCTAGTCTTGGCTGGGGTGTCTACTCACTTATTTCTCCCTCTGACATACACTGTGCCTTGGGGCAAACCATCGGCCCCTGTCACGGACAGCTGCCTTGCCGGGCAGGGGTCCACTCCCCACTCGCAAAGGGAACTGGTTCAAACCCTCTCAGGGCAGCAGGTTCAATCAGGTCCTGGGGGCTGCCTAGAAACCCTCCCCCCCAGACACCAGGGCGGCAGATGCTCAGACACACAAGTCAAGCGATTTCCCCAACCGGTGAGAATCTCACTGTTCTGACTGTCAGCCCCAGCATCCCCGGGAACTGGTATCCCAGACCCCCACCTTGCATCCCCCTGCACAGCAGCGTGTGGACACCACCGACTCCCTGGTGTAGAACAGAAGAGAGCTGAAGAGTACGGACCCCTACCTCCATACACTGGGGAGAGGAGCTGGCCTGCCCCACACAGCCCCTGATACTGTGTTCCACTGAAACAACCCACACTACCCTGCACTCCACACTATTCCCAGCCCCCAAGCCTTGATTGAGCCTTTGGGTGCGATACAAGTGGGGAATGACACAGGCAGAGCCCCCATTATTTGCTAGAAGGGGGGAGCCTTGGATATCCCTTCTTGTTTTCTCCCCCTCCCGTTCCCCTTCCTCCTGTTCATCTGCCTTGCTCTGTCCATCCTGTCCAACCTGGGAGAAACTTGTTGCACAAACGAAGGCTGAAATTTCAGCACAGACTGAAGCAAGAGCAGCGAAGCTGGGTGATCAGGTATATGTACAAAGGGAAGCTGGTGTCTGGTGCAGATCAATATTCCCAGCAGCAGAGAATTTGAGCGTGGGGGCCCATTTCAGAGATGGAGCTCCTACCCCTCGCTCTCTCTCTACCCATAGCTATGTAGATATGATAGATACACATACAAAGAAATGCAGCTCCGCACAAACACACACGCAGCCCTGCTTCTCTGGGTCTCAGCCTGTACGTACCTGTGTTGCATGGTGATCCGAAGGGCTCTCCCACAACTGCTGTGCACTAGGCCCCAAGGGGGGGAAGAGTAGGGGGTGCCTCACCTCTGCTCTTCAAAATATAACCTGCTACTGGGACCCCAGTGCTGCTAGCCTGGGTTTTTTAAGCAGCTGGCAATGGGGGTCTTCAGCGAAAACTCCTTCCACGCTGCTCAGAATCTGGAAAACCTTTTTCTTTTACCTTATATGAGCTGAAAAAGGAGGCCAGCTGCAAACGGCCACATCTGTCAGGGGCGTCCCAGGGAGCCATTGGCTGCGGCTTGGTCACGTGGGCCCACCGCCTTGACCTGCGACAGTTCAGCTGAGTGTTGGTTTTACCCCCTAAGGAAGGAGCGTTTGACAATTTTCATATTTCTTCTAAATTTGGAGATTTCAGACAATGCTGGGAGGCTTGGCTCAGGATGCCAGAGGCCCATGTGGAAGTCATTAAGTCGGAGAGAGAGAGAGAAGGAGGGGAGGTGGGGAAAGAGGGGGAGGAGAGGGAGAGAAGGAGGCCTGTGGCTGTTGCCAGCTACATGTCTGGGAACGTAAGTGAACTCACTCAGAGAAAGTTGTTTGTAATAACTGACTTCCTCTCCAGCCTCCTGCCCCATATGGGAAAGCAAAGGAGCCCTGAGAACTGTGTGCGGAAGGAATAACTCCTGCTTCAGCAGCAACTGGACCCCTGCTGCTCCAGGAGGGAGAGGAACTCATTGTGGAGAACGAAGGGGAAAGACTCACTAATTTGACTTCAAATGCAGCCCTTGCCCGTTCCTTGTGGCTGGCCACAGCCCCGCTTTCAGGCAGCAGGGGGGGACGACTACTCCCTGGCCTGGCTTAGAGCGTCTTGTGATTCCCATTACTTTGAAAAAGCTCCACCTGGCCAAGCTGAAAAGGTCATTTAGGCATGTGCGCCTCAGAGCACGAGTGACAGAGCCCAACCTGTCCTCCGTGCGCATGCTGAGAGGGGTCCTGTCGCTCTGACCAAAGCTATGCTGTTCTTCTCAGGAGCAGTGGTGCCTTTCTGCTCAACAAGGCCCCTGCTGTCTCTCCTCAGCCGCCCCCCCCCCCGTACCTCCCCAGGGTGCAAGGGCCTTTGCGTGTAATGCCAGCAGCAATGAGCTGGACACACCATCCAGCCGTTTCAATGCTGACTGCCCCACCACCAGTCACTAAGGCAAACGAAGGCCCCGTGGTTACAGGTCAGACGCAGGAGGCCTGGCTTTGGGCTTGCACTCCGCGATGTCCAAGGTGAACTATTGTGAGAGCAGCCGGCCCCCCAGAACTGGGGAGACAGGACGGCTGTCTTCAGGAGGCAGGGTGGAGAGGGGGCTCTCTTTTGCTTTTGGTGGCTTTCCTTTCAGTCTTACCTGCACAGCTTCATAGACACAGTCTTATGTGCCTTTTTCAGGGGATCTTTGAAGAACTGGCACTCTAATCCCCAACTCCCCAGGCCGCCTTTGCATGGGCACCCCAGAGCCTGACGTGCCCAGGTGTGGAACGCAAGCCCATGAGTGGCACACACCATGCCCAGAGAATTATTAAATTAGCAACTGGTGGGTAGCTCCTGAAAAGCGTTCAGGTTAGAGACACACACTCCCCCCCCCACGCGCTTCTCTGGTTCCTGCATTTCCATCTCTCTTGTTCTCCGTCACTACAGACATTTGCAGGAATCCAAGGTCCAGGTCCCTTATGGAGAGGGGGGGCCTGCCGTCTGCCTTTGATGCAAATCCCCCCACCCCAAATTCCTCAAAGCTATAATCCTGTTTGTATCATAACAATCATCTCCACAGTCATTAGCTGTGATGGAGGATCATAAATACAAACGAAGAATAACCAGTTGAAGCAGAAGGAGGACTTCAGATAGTAAACTGACCCTTCGACAGAGCTCAGAGTACATGCAATGCAAAGCCAGCTTCACCACCCCATTTTATACACATGGACACAGAGACACAGGCAGCAGAAGTGCCTGGGTCTGCAGCCAGGAACAAAACCTGAGTCACTCGACTCTCACTCTAACGAATAGACCATGCTGCCTTCCCTAAGGGTACAAAGATCTCACTTTTATGTGGCAGTCCTTAGCACTAGACAACAAATAGGGAGCTGGAAACCAGAAGTTACCTAGTGGCAGACATGGCTGCTTCTGCCCCAGGTTTTCCAGGGGGTGTCAGTAGCTATTCAAAGAAAAGATCTGATTTTCAGGACTCCAAGCAGCCCCCACGCCCATCGCCCTCAGGGTTAGCCTATGAGTGACCAGCAGTGCATGGACATGGTTACAAATTCTGCATCTGTTCTGTGGTGCAGAGGAAGCTACACAGTAGGAGATAACCAATCAAGCTAAGTGCAATGATCTTAATCATCCAGGGTTATAGTCCAGCTAGGGAAAGCCTCTCTGTTCCCCCTTGCTGCCCTCTCTTGCTTTGCTGTCACTACAAGCTGCTGCTCCAGCAAAGGCGCTGGGCTATTTCTCATACTGGAATCTGAGGCTGGTGTTGCCTTTTCCTTGGCAGTTTGAGCTTTTCCTCAATGGAATACACTCCTCTAAGCGAGGCAACAGGCTGTAAACAAGTGCTGGCTCGGGGAAGGAGAACCTATAAAGAAAACAATGGAGGGGCTTGTTGACACCTTCTCCAGTTCCGTAAGGACCCAAAAGTTTAAGACAATGCAAGGGGCAGAGGGAGAGGCAGGCCTTGGAAACAAGGCTGGATTCTCTTCCCATCCTGCAGTGAAATAGAGTTTCTTATTGCTGGCATGCTAGTGTTTGGACTCCATCTTGGGGACCAGACCTGATGTGCCACCTCACCCTCAGGAGTCATGACCCAAAGGACCACTCCTGTAATCGATGTAATGCTACACCCATCTCCTGGGACATTCCAAGAAGGAGGTGCCTGTCCTGACATCAGTTACAGGGTGCAATTCACTCCATACACCCAGCACACCGCACCACACACTGTACAGTTTCAGTGCAATGAGCGATCACTCTCTTCTGACTGTTCAGAGGGATTCCGCCTTGCTTCTCAAGCCAGAACCAGGATTTTCAAAGGTAAATCCATGGCAACCCCTACAGGGCTTTGCCCTTCACAGGCCGTCACCACACAACTATGGGGCCCATGGCCACCAACCAACCTCATATGTACCATCTCCATACAAATAGAGACCATAGCTTTCAGCCAACCACATATGTACAATATACAGAATATATTCAGCGTCAGATTTTCAAGCAATTTAGGCATGCAACAGCATACAACAATATGTGCCTACTTATCACAACTGCATGTGCAAATCAAGCAACTGGACATGCAAATGACCTCATTGAATTAAACAATTGTGTACTTAGTTATTTGAAAGGCTGGCCAGTGAGATCTATAAAGCAAGCCAAGTTTGATGGTTCCCCCTTCAGCCATCATTGAATCTTCTGTACACAAAATACTAACCAGCACACACAGGGAAGAATGTATTTTTTAAACGTGTATAACTCAAAACCAAATGAACTGATTTTGCACAACTCGGTCTAGAAATATTCACCACTGGGCTGAGATGAGACATGGGGGAAAAAAATCAATGAAAAAATATTATGAAAAAGGAGAGGGAGAACTGAGCCTTTCACTATACCATTCGCTACCTGAGCTTGCTGAAGGACACCCTGCAGAGGGAGCACGATTTGAACTCTGGACCTTCCACTCAATACACACAGGCCTCTGCCTGGTAAGAGGAAAGGCCCCTCGACTGTCTGAGCTGGTGGCAGAAGGATGGGGGAAGAACAGATATGTCAGAAGGTGTCATTCTCCAGTAGAAGACAATGGTGCTAATAAACCAAGAAACATCAGAGAGCCAAACTGGCATTAGTGGAGTGACACCTGGGATGGACTTGGCCCACAGTGTCCAATATTTCTGGACATTGGCCCTCAAACGGTACCACCTCCAGCAGACTGGAGTCTGAGGTTTGTATTGCATGGGTCATACTCCCCAGTTCTCAGCGCTTTACAAAGCAATGGGTCAATGCACTCATCACCTTGTGCTCAACACTAGCTCCTGCCCATGGTGGGACACTAGCACCTGACCTGTGGCTGTGGAGGGAGGAAAACGGGCCCGTGGATTGAGACATGAGAAGAGTGCCGTGAGATCTTTCATTCAAATCACCAGTGACTAGCGACGTGCAGACAAGACGCTGATTGAGTAGCTCACCTGAAGGGCAGTGGCTTTGGAGCTGAAGCATCCCATCAATAAGCATGGCAGAGTCTGGAGTGTGAATTGAACATTGCCCTCCAAGGAGAGATCACCATCCACTGAGATATTTGGTTTGAATGCTCCTGGAATATAAAGCCCACCTTGTGAGGCTATTTGCCGCAGGCAGGCAGAGCGAACAGAGATGCTCTCCTCCCTCCCATCAGCCACTGGGGACACACATCTGACTCTCTACCCATCCATGTGCGTCCTAGGTCTCTGCAGCAGGATCACCCTTGGATCTGCCATTACCACAGAAGCAATTAGCTCTACCAGCTCTTGCAGTATCATTCCCGTCACCCCAAGCCCGTCTCCCCTCACACATATGCATCTTCTCCCCCGGCCCAGAGTGAAGAGCTGAACCTGTGTGAAGCTGGGTTGGAAGGGGATTTGCAGTCCCCCTTGCTTCTGCTGGGCACCCTGCCTCATGCACTCATTACCTGCAAAATGAGGCAGCAGGCACTTGAGATGAACACATTAAGTGCATTGAGAGCCCCTTTCCAGTCAAAGTTATACTGCATCCGACTCAAAGCAGAGACGGTTTTAGCATCAGGGAAAGCTTCAAATGGAGCTTCCCGCTTTAGCCAGAGCTCCCTCCGCATCATCAGTCTAGAGTCTGGGTTCTCAGCCTGGGGTCCTGACCTCCAGAGGGTTGGGAACAAGTGGCAGGGAGTTAGGATGTCCCTTTCTTGCCCATATTGCTAAATGACAAAGGACCTGGGTAGGTCCTGGCTAGATGGGATAAAGTCCCAGTATGGAAACAGATGGGAAACACCATCCTAGAGGAATGGTCCCAGTACATAAGTAACACTGCTGGAAACTGTATGGGGATCTTCAGATGGCATTTAGATACCATAGTGATGAGGATCATGATAGATAGCTGCCTCAGGCACTCATTTTGTATGATTTTTTTTTTAATGTTCTCCATCCCGTTTCCCTAGCGCTGGCTGTTTGTGAACTACTTTGATTCAGTCCTTTCCCCTGTGGCTTTCTAAGTCTATACAACACATAGAAAGCAACTCCAGCTTACATGCAGTTCTTCTTCCCCACCCTCTCCTCTGGCTCCTTCTGCGCTCCTATACCCACCCCCCCAGCCTCACACAGCCCCCCGCCATCTCTTTCACTGGCGGGCTGGCTCCCACTGAAACACAAATAAACTCTGCCATTAAACAAACGCTATAATTAGAAACCAGGTTTCTTAACTGAAGTGAAAAATGTAATGTTACCCTCTGTTTGTTCGCTGGATGCTCCAGTCTTGTTCCATGACCCAGAGGGGTCATGCCCTGTGGTTCTAAGAAGCCTTAATAAGGTAATGTTTAGGAGGTTACTATCTTTACAACTCTTGTCTTATTACAACTTGGTAAGAAAAACATTTGGGGCAAAGCATGCTGCTAAGGAGCGGGTTTATGTTTTTCCTGCTTCACTGAGACACAGTGGAATGACTCTTCTTTGCAGGGTGTTCAGTTTCAGCATCTCCACAGAGATGATCCCTGGCTGCCTCCTTTCCCCACTCCATAACTTCTGTCCCCCTGGCCTCCCTGGCTGGCCATGAAGGCCTGGGTGGTCCCATTTGGCTTTGGGCTTCAAGGCCAGCACTGAGCTGACTCAAAGTAGGTTCTTGAACAATCTCCTTCTCCCCCGCCCCAGGACCAGGAAGGGACCCAGTAGGAAGTGGGGCATGGGTGACATGGCTGATCCTGGATAAGCCCAAGGAGGTCTGTCTGGGGAGTGGATTCATAACAATCCCTTATTTCCCCTGCATTTTATGCAGCCATCAATTGAGAGCACAGTGTCCCAGCTCTCAGGGCAGACCCTTGCAACATCTGTGCTATGACACTTGGCATATTATGCTGCTGTAGAAGTGGGATATGCCGTGGCTCCCTCCAAAATAGCATGTTACAGCTGATAGACCCCAAACTACCTGCTGAAAATATGGCTCTCCTCCATGTGGGCTTGCATTACAGGGGAACTTATAACACTGCCAGCCCCACCATACCAGGCAGGAAGGCTGCCTACACTAACCATCAACTGGCAATGACACTGGGCATGTTGGCTCATATGCGAGTCCAGCTACCAGACGGGGCCCCCCGATTGGTTAAGTGGGGTCTAGTAGAGGAGACCATAGAGCTCAGGGGATTGGTCAGACAGGAGGGAGGGTTCATTTCTAGGTCACCAGCCCATCTCCCTCCCAGCCTGGGCGTGATGGACAGTGACCCTGATGAGAAATGAGTTGGCAGGCCGTGATCCCCTCCCTGGTGGGGAAAAGCACTCATCTCAGACAAACTGCCATCCCTCTTAGCATCCTGGCTGCAGTCAGAACGGGGGCAGGGGCACAACCCAGGCTGAATGGGCCATAAAGGCCAAGCCATGTGCTCACCTCTGGAGTGTGACTGCTTCCTAGTGGAGGTGTGTCACCAGGGAAGGATGGGGAAAGCTAGCTAGGGCACCCCTCGGCTATGGCTCAGCAGGGGACTCCATTCAACAGCAAGGCCAGCCCAGCTCCCTGCCCCAGGACTACAGTCAGTAACAATTGTGGCAAACAGCCTGATTCCCCCGCATGGGCCTCACACTTTGCCTCTCGTAGCAGCCAAGGTGTTACTAGATACCCCGTCTCCCCAGTGGTCCCAGCCCAGGGGCCCCAAGGGCAGCTGCTCTGTGCTGCTGGCACCATGTTCACAGCTGTGGTCTTTTCCCCTGGGCTACTTCACCTCCTCTGTACCTTCCGACACCTTTGTACTGCACAGCTCAGCCCTCCTGCTTCTCCCGTCTGTTCCTGCGTGTCCGGGGCAGAGAGTTTTTATCCAGCACCTGGCTGGGCCTTAATTGGCCTCAGCTGCTCCTAATTGCCCCTCCTGATTTTCAGCTAGTCTGCAGGGAACAGAGCCTTGAGCATTCTAGGGCTCACGTACCGGCCCTGGCACATCCAGCCTGACTTTATCACCCAATGTAAAACAAACGAGAAGGCCCCCTGCTCCTGGCGTATGCTGTTGAGTTAGCAGACACAAGCCAGATGAAACAACAGAAGTCCTGTAGCACCTTAAAGACTAACAAATTTCTGCAGGCATAAGCTTTCGTGGGCTGCCACAAGCCAGATGGCAGCCCTTTGTTCCAGATGCCCAGGCAAGCTCTAGAAGAGGATAAGCAGGCAGAGGAAAAGGTGCGTGTGTGCTCTGAACTTTGCTGTACTTCAGACAAAGCGCACAGACACTGATAACAAAGCTCCCTTTCCAGTAACACCAAGTTAATGTACAAACACACGACACTTACAGCCCTTTAATCTACTACGTGACATCAGACAGGGATTGGTTGGAGATAGGCTGAGAAACCCCAACCTATATATTGTTAAATGCAACAGAAAGCAGAACCTGGCTTCCTTGTTCCTCAGCTGCATGTGCTATGGAGATTAAGCTCATGAAGGCTGGAGTAATTAATGTGCATGCCTGGGTCAGGGCAGCTCTGAAGGGTGATGCTCAGAACATGTTCGGGGTAGGTTTTAACCCACTTTGCTCTCTGCAGCTCTAATCATGGGTTTTGCAAATAAATATTCCTGTTTCTGTATGGCCCAGGGGAGGTCTCTTCTTGAGGTCTCTTCTTCAAATCCCGTTCAAGCTGGTAAGTGACCAAAAGTTGCCACCACGGGATGGCTACTCAGTAGCTGCTCTATGGCTAGGTATGTGTGTGGGGGGTCTCAGTCCATTCCCTAGAGCAGTGGTTCCCAAACTTTCCTCTGCCGTGGCACACCTTGATACCATTTAATTATTCTGAGGCACACCACCGTATAGTCTCCAAATGAACTCATGGATATTCATGAGCCAACTCAGAACTCAAGTTGTTTTTCAAGAAATTCCATGGCTCACCTGCTCAGGCCTGCCGGCACACCAGTGGCCATGGCACTCTGCTTGGGAATCACTGCCCTAGACCATAGTTAACACCCTGGGTGACTGTCTCAGCAGAAGCTGGGACTGCAGACGTACCTGAGGGGCAACCTTTAGGGTGAGAGAGGCATTCAGTTTCCATGGCCCATTCCTTCCTTGACCTCTCTGCTGATGGTGATCGCAAGGCTGCCAACTGCAACAGAGGTTTTCATCATGTCATCTCCTCTCCACTAGGACCAGGACTGAGACCCTCACCTCTTTCCATGGAGGCATCACCATTTGAACTAGCTTTGAACCAGTGATTCTAGTGGTGACAGCTTCTTTATGCTATTACCAACCCCTGAGGCCATCGGCTCTCTCCCTTGCATGTTGTACACATTTATTGTTGCCCAGGAAAGCCCCGTCTAGCTGTCTGAGCAGGTGAGCAACACATACAGCTCTAGCAGGAGGAAAGCTTGACTTGGGGGCAACTAGCCACCAAAGAGAGTTGTGAACCGTTTGGGGTCTGGGACTGCCTAGCCTTCCACATCCCTCAAATGGGCAATCAGAACTATAGCCTGGGAAATTATTTATGTAGGTGTCTGCCCACAAGCCAAAATCCCCTCAAGAAATCTGCTCAAACCCTAAAACGATGCCTTTTATCATGGCCTCTGATGGAACTGACATCCTGGAAGAGATTCCAGCTCCCTTGGGCCCTGTCTCTGCCAAGTGGGAGATGGGGCTATATGGAGCGGCTGCCACCAGGTGCCGAAATTGCAGTGTAAATGCGAGGGTACAGGACTCTTACGTCATAGCTGGCAATCAGGAGAGAGCACACTGTGCCTGGAGGGGAGTGAGGGAGAAATACCAGCCATACAGAACCAATCTGCGCTAACTTTAAGGACTGAAGTGGCTACGTGCACTTGCAGAGACCGCAGGTAAGCGCCCCTGAAGACCATGAACGCGCAGAACTGGTCCAGCTGTGAAACAGCGCCCTCTAATGCTTTGAAGCGGACGGGCAACGTGGGCACAGATTAACTCACGGTCATTAGCTGCAAACTGCTTGCCAGGGGGTCGTGTGATTTGTTTGGCAGGAGAAGGCTTAAAGAAGAGTTTAACAATCCATCTAAAAAATCCCCACGTGACAACTTAACGGTTTGAAGTGAGAGCCAGGTACTGGCTCAGAAGTAAATGTTAGGATGTCTGTGGACCATAAAATCCTCCAGCAGCCAAAGCCTTGGCTGGTGTTGCTCAGGGCGCTGCTCCATTCCTCTAGGCAGACACAGGACCAACTAGGGAATGGTTTGGAGTCTTAATTTAGAATGGCATCCTGGCTGGCGGCAGGGCCAGCGTGGCTGGCGGGTGGTGGAGACAAGGGCAGCAGCGAGGCCTAGCTGGGAGCACTACAGAAGAGAGACTTTAGGGGGAAGCAGCTGAAGGTATCTGCCCATCCTATGGTGTCCTACCTGTCTGCCCTGGGACAGAACTGGAACAGTAGCCAGCCATGGGTGCGAGAGGTAGAGTGACATGAAAGCGCACAACGGAAGGGAAGTTTAGAAGGCCCACAGATGCTAGCGACCAAGAGTCATTACCATTTGGTAGCTGTTTGTGGCCACCATGTAATGAGTTGGGGGGGTCTCATTCCTGCCTTGATGAGAGGTGCCAATATGCAATAACTCTGTCTAGTTGGTACTAACTGGCCTCTGACTGACAATGTCAGCAAAGAAGCATGAGCCCTGGAAAATGAGCCCTGGAAACTGAACTTGGCACTCCTCCAGAGCACCAGTCTTTCCCTACCAGGAGGGTGGTACACTTGCGCTCCTGCTGCCCATGCTGTGCCTCTCCTGGAGATACAGAGCCATGTTAGCAGCAGGTGCATCTTGACCAGCAACCTCAAAATGGGGAGGTTTGATGTGCACACACTGGCCAGCAAAGCAGAATGAAGCTGAGCTGTGCATTCCCAGGCAGGTGCTTGCACGTGCGTGGCGGCAGCGCACGGGTGTATCGCAGAAAGGCATGCGCACACATGTGCCGTAGTGCACACAGCCAGGGCTGCTGCGCTGCAGTCCATATGAACGCATGGCAGTATTGCTAGGAGTCCGTGGCTGCAGAGTTGCCCTGCCAATGTGCTCGGTGCTGTTTGGCTTGTTTTAATTTAGCTGACTTTGCTTCAGTTTCTCTGTGAAGTAGGGGGGGACTACACCTCAGCCATTGGCCTAGCCTGGCTCACCTTCTGTCCCCAGGACGGACAGGAGCTTTGCCTCCTTCCCTTCTGTCTCTGGACACGTCTGTAAAGGGAAAATGGCTGTGCAACCTGGACAGCACCTACCTTGTGCAGCTCTCCTCTGCCCAGCCCAGACGTGGCTGGAGCGGCAGTGAGCTGGGGACTCTGCGTGGGTCTCTTGCGACGATCAAAAGCAAGGCAGTGCGCTCAGGCCCCTGCTGCCCTCCTGCACTTCTACAGCTGCAGCCGATTGTTGCTGAGAAACCTGTCACCTGTCGCTCCGGGAACATGCACCTGGGGCTTTGAAAGGAAACAGAAACCCGAGGTGGAAAGGCCTGCGGCCCTCCCTGCATCCATACAAGAGCCTGCAGCTGGGAATCGCAACACAAAGCCCCAAGCTGCCTGGGGGAAGCTGATTCCAGGGGGTCTAGCAGAAACCCCCGGCACCTCAGATGGCCTTTGGGAAAGGGCTGGATCTTCCTCAGGGGAGATGTGCTGATAGGGTGAGAGCTTGGATAAGGTCCTGGGTTCCTGCTCTTTGTGCAAATGGCCTGAGGTGGAAAGGCTGCCAGCCCATCGATCTGCCTGGGAGCAGATCACTCTTAAATCACCCAGAATCACTTGCACTGATCACGTCTCCCTCAGGGAGGCTGGTTCTTAGGTGGGCTCAGATACCTCAGGCCCTCTCTGGGCCCAATGTCTGCTTGGGCGGGATTCAGGGCGTCATGCCCTCAGGCCCTCTCTTACTCCCCCAGTGAGCTGCGTTGCTCTCTTGATGGGCCCCAGCTGCAAAGCTCTTGTAGGTGCAGGCCCTGAGCAGCAGCCGCAGCTCCAGCTCCTGCCTTTCTCTGGGGTGTATCTACACTGCAGCTGGGAGCGAGCCTCCCATTCCGAGCCAGGGGAAGGCAGACGTGCACTAGCGAGACCACGCCAGAAATAGCAGTGTAGATGCTGGTGCACTGGGGGGCTTGGGCTAGCCACCTGAACTCAGACCCACCTGATCGCTGGCTCCCAGCTCAAGTGGCTAGTCTGAGCCTCAGCCATGCCCACACTGCTATTTTTAGCACACCGGTTTGAGCCCTGCTAGTGCAAGTCAATCTGCCTGGGCTGGGAGCTCCACGTGCAGTGGAGATGTGCGCTGAGTGACCTGGGGACTAGGCGTCTCTTCTGCAGCCACCGTGGCCAGCTCCACACTGGCTTTCGGCTTCACGGCTTCCTCTAGACCCCTCTAGGACTGTCCTCTCAGGGCTGGCCCCACCCCTAGCCCCATGAACTACAGACTCGGCTTGGGCCAGTAGGGCCCACCTATGTGTGTATCAGTCTGACAATGTCTGGGTGCCGAGGCAAATGACACACTGCTCCACAAGGGATCCCCAGGGGTCACAGCAGCTACAGGTGGGTCACGCCAAGTGCAGGCATCCAACCCTAGCAATGGGAGGGGTATGAAACCTGTGATCCTAACCCCAGGTGAACAGCTTTTCCTTGGCAGCTGCTCATAGCCAGGAGGAAGAAGGGGGTGGGGGCGTGGGAAGGAAGAAGGAAGCTGGTCGGGTGATCTAGGAACAAGAGTCCAAGCAGGCTTTTTTCCATCAGGTGCTTGGTGTCAAAATGCAGCAAGAGAGGGAAAGAAAGAAGCAGAACAAAGCGAGCGCAGCGGGAAACCTGCACGTCTGGAACGTGTAACAGGCGACGTGCTGTAAACTCTGCCCTGGTGATAAATGCACTGGAGCAGTGGCGGCAGGATGTGCTGGAAGCCCTGGCGCCTTGGTCCTGCTCTGCTGACATGCTGTTTATTGACAACGGAGATCGTTTTTCTTCCTGGGGTTCTGAGAGCCTCCTCCCTGGGGCTTGTGTTACTGCATTGCCGGGCGTGCGCCGGAATGGGTCATGTCAGGGCTGAGCTCTGATGGGGTTGGAGGAAGCCTAAAGCAGAACAGAGATGGTTCATTTCAGCTCACCCCATAGGATAATTCTCAACTGTAAATAAGACTTGGGCATTAGCTAGTTTTGTCTAAGGATCTCAAGGCAATTTACAAACATTCATAAGCATTAGATCAAACCTAACATCTCTCCTGTGAAATAAACAGAAGTCCCAACCAGGCAGAAGAAAACAAGGCACAGAGAAGTTTAGTAATTTGGCCAAGATCACGCAGCAAGTTAGGGGCAGAGTGGGGACTGGCATCCAGGAGTTCTGATGCCCTAACCCTGCATTAGTTACTAGGCCACACTATTGCCTTAAAAAGACATCCCACACTCCGCTACAACAGTGTGTTTAAAGCTCTGCTACTCAAAATTAGTGCATTAACTAAGCAGCAAGGCCAAAGATAAAATGATCCTAAAATCCAATGGAAATCATATGGGAAAAGCCTTCCTGTTGTGAGTGAGAATCACTGGGGAATGCAGCTGTAGGCAATGGGATTTGTTCCCCTACCCTGTTCCACTGGCTAATGCCCAGGGGAAGGCATAGAGAGGGCACTGACCTCGACCGAGTGCCAGCAACAAATTCCTGGCTCCCTCTCCAGACAGGACATGTCTCTGTGTTTATGTAACTCAAGGAGTCGGCAGAATTAAGTGCTTTGCGTTTTTCCCTTTTTTGAGAATGGGGAGTTTAATTCCCACCAAACACTGTTCTTGTCCAACAAGCTTAAAATAAGCTCTTTTGGCTGGGGCCTCTCACAAACGCGAACACGTCAGGCAGCCGTTTGTGCAAATATGGACTTGAGCAAAGAGCCCCGAGGCTAAGCGGACCAGGCTGGCTGTTACCTGTTGGGGGGGCAAGGGGATAGTCAAGCAATGCCTGGAACAGCTGAAAAGTCTCTGAAACACCCCAGGACTTCCTCTTCCCCACCCAGACGGCTGCTCCTTTCATGGAGTGGGATTCGCTCTGGTGGATGCTGCTGTTAGATGAAACGTGTGGGTCTGATGGATGGAAAATGTTATTCATGGAGCAGATGCAGGGCCTCTCAGCTCCTGCCATGCAGACCCCTTGGCTTCCACTGCCTTGCACCGGTATACATGAGAACAGGGCTAGGCACCTTGCCTGTTAGCACACTTGTCCCCCCTCCTATTTCTCTCCTCATGCACGGTGAGGTTTGCTCTTTCTTCTGGTTTATTCCTTTAACTGCAATCACAAGGTCCAAGCCCAGAGTGGCTGATTGTGTCTTCAGTTTGCCAGAACCGAGGAGGCAATTGCAGTTTACTGTCTGAGGGTCTCAAAAAACACAAGGTCCTGTCTCCTTGGTATGGGCTTGAGAGATCTCACTTCTTCCAGTAGGGGGAGAGGGTGCTGATTGCCTGACGAAAGCTGGTGCCCTGGCTGTTCCCAAAGGATGAGCGCTTTTGTGCACTGGCCGCATAGCACTTGGGGGTCCTTTGGCATGAATGGACGTTCAGATTGGGTGGTTGCTGGATCATTTAGATCCCACTGCTCCCTTCCAAACACCCACCCCACAAGTCTCTCCACCCAATCTACATCCATCTGCTTTCTGAATTCTAGTTCTCCTGAGATGTCGCATGTGCAGCTTACACGCTTTCCTCAGGAACATCCTGATCAGTTCCTTCCAGATCAGCCATGCATAATGGTACCTTGCCTCCATATTTAATGCCAGTCTTAGAACTGCATATGCAGTGCTGGTCTCTGCCAGTGTAGCTGCATTAACTACACATGGATTCTCAGTAGCTGCACGTGCCCATAGAAATTGTGCACACAATTGCACGTATAAAGTACACACAAGTATTTTTGCCCATGCACTAACACTAATCATAACAACAGGGCAGCCTGCTGGCTGGTGGGCACTGGCTGGGCTCAGCAACCCCATATGTCTTGTCCTGGGTTGGCCATGGCTCTACTCCTTCTGCCCTGGCTATGGCCACATAAAAGTACCCTGGTCTGCAGCAGTGTCAGCGCTTTCACCCCACCACACTTACAGCCCAGTGCCCTCAAATCCTCATCTGCAGTTTCAAGTTATTCATCATTTCCCCTCCTAAAGATGGCCATTACTGATGGACAATGGCTGCTGCATCGTACCCGAGAGATGGCTGCCTCGTCATGGGGACGAGTGATTCCTGTACATACAATTTGTAAAGTGCTTTGGGATCCTGCTGGAGAAAAAGCACAAAGTATGTGCAAAGTTATTAGTTTATTAATTACAGACCTGAAACAAACCCTTTCTACACAACAAGACCCCAGATGTCGATTCACCATAGACTAGAATAAGAGACAAATAGCACAGCAAGTATTCAAACTGGGTTACATGATGGGAGACACACACACTTGACTTTTTTCCTTCACCTCTCCACTTTCTTCATTACAATTCCTGAGACTAGTTCTTTGTCTTCCATGGGGTTGTTTCTCCCCCCTAATGACCCTGAAAGTAGCAATACCATTTTTGCAGGGTGGGGTGGGGCAGATGGAAATTCAATAGGAACAGGTGAAAACAAGGACTATTTGGGGACAATTTTCTGTAAACAAGTTTAAACAAACAAGAGCTTTGGCATGGCCCTTACTCCCCAGCTTCGGGACACACACTGATCTCTAACTATTGGGTAGAAGGAAACTTTCCATGGGGGCATGTTGTCTCATAACTGCCCACCATAGGATGTGTTTCTCTGAATCAGCTAGTGTTGGACGTTCTTGGAGACTGGGTACTTGGCTAGATGGACCTGATCCAGGTCTGATCCAGTCTGGCTGTTCCTAGGTTCGTAGCAATACTGGGAGTGATGGAGTGTATTGCAAGACAAGGGCATCTGAGCACAGACTGGCAGCACATCCAGAACGCTGAATGGGTAACAGACAACGTCAGGCCTCAGCAGAACTATCTTTGTAGAGGGCTGGGCTGAATCCTGCCATAGCCCCATCACATGCTCTAGGCTCTAGCCATAGGTCTGTGTGGCAGTGGGCCCGCATGGCAGAAGTGGGTTCCTTCCTAGAACACAGCGATGGAGCAGTGCTGTTAGCCCATCTCCTGGCTGGGGCTGGGGTTAGCCCTATGGGACTCTCACCCTTGCCTTGTCCCATCCAGTTTAAAACATCATCCCAAGTGGGGCTGCCACCATTTTCCCCCGCAGACTCTCAGCCAAATTCAGCCCCAGCAAAAATGGTGATGACTCCACCCGAGTTTCAGCTGCTTACAGCAGGCTTGGCCCATTCCTATACCTTGCTGCGCTCGAACCCTCGGGGCTGAGAGCAGCAGCCAGCCCAGCAGTGCCAAATGCAAAGCCCCTGAGCCTGCCCCTCCCGCAGAGCCAGGCTTTGGTCGTAGCATGGGGAGCCTGGAGAAACAGCCCCTTTTCTTCTCCTAGGCGAGCGGGAGAAACCACCAGCCCAGCGTATCCATTTTGGCCATGTCTGAACAGCCCTTGTTTCCTTTTCACCAAAAAAGATCAAAACCGGCTAACTGGCACTCAGCGCAGATGCCTCTGAGCCTCGCTCATGTGTAAACAGCATTTCCAAGTGCTGACACAATCCAGATTGCTGCCTCTGTAAAGCATCCCAAATGTTCCCAAGGCACAGATGGCCACAGAAGTGCTGCAGGCTCCGGGGCTGCTGTAGGAGCATGGGGCATGTGCCCTTGATGTGAGCCCAAGGCCCCGATGGTGAGTCCCTCCTGAGCTCTGGTGGAGCCCATTCAAACACCTCCTCCTAGAGCCATTGGGACATGGATGGTGGCAGGAGGTCTGGGGTCAGATGCTGGAGTCTCTAGGGGCTAGCCCCACAAGCCTCAGGGGGTTAGAGACAGGATGCACTTGGAGACATTTCCCTGAGTGTGCTGCAGCCCCAGGAACCATTTCCTCAGTGACCTTCCTGCAACGTCCCTATTGTAACACCTGGAAGGTGACATGTCATGAGCTGGAAACTAGCTGGTGGCCAGGAACTAGCTGGGAACTAGCTGGTGGCCAGCTTTTGGGCCAGAGATGAGCTTGAGCCCCCGATTCTGTAGCACTCCAGATTGAGGGGTGGGCGTGTTCAGGCAGCTGACTCAGCTCACTAGAGGCTGAGGGGCCAGCTACAAAGTCTAGCTCTGATTTGAGTTCAGACGCTGGTGGCCAGCCTCTCCCCTGAGTTTGGAGGCTTTTGATACGGGGCTCAGCTCTGAATTAACTGGCCCCTCTGCTCATGTGCGTCTTGAATTGAGAGGACTACACAGCAGTGTCCTGGCTGGACACATCTCTCTTTGCCAGCTGCCTTAGGTGACAAGTAAATCAGAGGAGAGGCTGCTCTGCAGTAGGGCAGGACGCTCCAAGACAACGGCCTACGCACATAGGTCTGGTTACACTCTGTGGTTAGCATCATTCTGTTCACAACCGGGCTACGGAATACAAGATGAAGCTGTAATGCGCTGGTTGGGTGCATGGCTCGTGGAACAAGCTTGCACCCTCTACTGGATGGCATAAAAACTGCTTATTATAATGTCATATACCCTGTATTGCACAGAGCTAAGGGAGAACCATGTTGCCAATTTTTGTGATTTTACTGAAAGTCTAGCCCTATTTGGGGGGCATTTCTTAAAACCCCAGTTCCTGGATTCATGGTATTACATGAGCATCTCAGCTTGCAATTGAAAAAATGTTTCTAGGCCTCATGGTTATGGAGAAAAGCTTGACTATGTGACCCGAGTGCAGCTCAGGAACCGGAAGGCAAAGAAAAAGAACAAAGTATATTACTTTGCTAAAATCTCCTGAGTTTTAAAACTTGTGAGGGGCCTGACTCCTTGAATGCTTGGGGCTGGCCATGCTGGAGGAGTCCTTGTAGCACAAAGGCAGCAGCCTGCGTTTTGGAAGCAGGCAACCTGGGTTCCAACCCTGCAGTCACCGCTAGGTTTGGGATCTGCAGCAAAGCGATGGTGGGGCCTGGCTTTGTCCAGGTCCACTTGGAGCTGGGGAAGTGCTGTGGCATGTCAGCTCTTTCATGTTATTAGCTGTGCGGATGAAAGGGAACGGTGGAATGAGGGAAACCCCAAGGGTCAGAGAAGAAGCCGCTCTACACGCTAGCAATCACACTAAGCTGAGGGTGATCATGGGGGGGCGGAGGGTGGCAAACCATTTGGCTTTAGGACAACACCATCTTGTGGCAAAACCCAGACACAACACCAAATGCACACAGCAATAGGTCTGCTGGGAACCAGACCCTGCTGCTTGTAGAGAGATGAGAACCTGCTCCTGCAGAGTGATTGCAGCCCCCCCCCCCCAAGCACAGATCATGCACTTAGGGATTAATAATAAGAATTTTACATATACATTGGGGATGCATCAGTTGGAAACGATGGAGGAGGAGAAGGACCTTGGGGTATTGGTTGATAACAGGATGACTATGAGCCGCCAATGTGATATGGCTGTTAAAAAAGCAAATGCAGTTTTAGGATGCATCAGGCGAGGTATTTCCAGCAAGGAGAAGGAGGTGTTAGTGCCGTTATATACGGCGCTGGTGAGACCCCACCTGGAATATTGTGTGCAGTTCTGGTGTCCCATGTTTAAGAAGGATGAATTCAAACTGGAACAGGTTCAGAGACGGGCTACTAGGATGATCCGAGGAATGGAAAATCTGCCTTATGAAAGGAGACTCAAAGAGCTTGGCTTGTTTAGCCTGGCCAAAAGAAGGCTCCGGGGGGATATGCTTGCTCTATATAAATATATCAGGGGGATTAACGTTAGGGAGGGAGAGGAATTGTTTAAGTTTAGTACTAATATAGGCACGAGGACGAATGGGTACAAATTGGATATTAGGAAATTTAGACTAGAAATTAGACGAAGGTTTCTAACCATTAGGGGAGTGAAGTTCTGGAATAGCCTTCCGAGGGAAGTAGTGGGGGCAAATGACTTATCTGGCTTTAAGACTAAGCTTGATAAGTATATGGAGGGGATGTTATGATGGGATAGTTTAATTTGAGCAATTGATTTTGGATTATCGGCAGATAAGTCTGCTCAATGGTCTGTGGGAATGCTGGATGGGATGGGAACTGAGTTACTGCAGAGAAATCTTTTTTGGGTGCTGGCTGGTGAGTCTTGCCCACATGCTCAGGGTTTAGCTGATCGCCATATTTGGGGTCGGGAAGGAATTTTCCTCCGGGGCGGATTGGCAGGGGCCACGGAGGTTTTTCGCCTTCCTCTGCAGCATGGGGCATGAGTCGCTTGCTGGTGGATTCCCTGCAGCTTGAGGTTTTCAAATCTCACTTTTGAGGATTTCAACAACTCAGTCATGGGTTCGGGGTTGTTATAAATGTGTATGGGTAGGGTTTTGTGGCCTGCCTTGTGCGGGAGGTCAGACTAGATGATCATATTGGTCCCTTCTGACCTATGAGTCTATGAGTCTATGAGATTCAGCCCTAATTCCTGGCCTGGAGGGAACAGTGGTGGAAGGGGCTGCTGGCCGCATCATGCTGCACAACAGGGCACAGCAGCTAGACTGATACAATTGTCATGACCACACAATCAACCAGGTCATCCTCAAAAGAGCTGTGAAGGCTTCTCATTGGCTGGGTCACCAAGCAGGTCAGGCACCCAAGGGGTGCTCCCTCAAGTTAGCATTAGGCACTTAGCCATCATTAGCCAGCTGCAGGAAGTGTTAAATGCTCCCAGTAAGATACAGGACATCTTTCTTTACTCTTTGGCCTGAGGTCCCTGAGCCCCCTCATGACACTGTCTGGATTAGGGGTGACCAATCACAATTACAACAAATCGTGCAATGTAACATACCACTGGGAAAGTTATGAACACAATAAAACCCTTGATATGCGTGTGTCCTCTTTGTATTGTAAGTATGACCACATGTGATGTTGCTGTACTTAAAATGGCTAAGCACTGGCCAGCCTGAGTGAGGGACAAGCAAGGGCCATCACCTACACAATGCTCCAGGAAAAGAAGAGAAACCAGGGACTACGCCTTATGAGTCATCAGGACATGTAGGAACATAACTACGGACAGGGGGCTCTGAGGCTTTTCCATGCCACGTGCTGTGTGGCTGTGCTTGGGACAAAGGAAGTACAAGCCTCGTGGCAGAAACTATAAAATGCAGCTTCACCATCTCTATGTTGTCTTCATTCCTGCTGCCTACCTCTAGATCAAATGCTCTACAGCTGAAACTGTGAACCAAAGGCCTGAGACCCATTCAGGTACTAGGTGTACACCAGAGGGACTGTACAAGCCTGCAAACTCCAACACTGCTAAGAATCTGATATATATTGACTTTGCGTCATTTGTATGTATCAGATTGCTTTGATCATTTAACATCTCTCATCTTGTTTGTTTCTTTCCTTCTATAATAAAGCTTTAGTTTTAGTTACTAAAGGATTGGCTGGCAGCGTGGTATTTTGGGTAAGATCCAAACCAATATCGATATGGTCATGTGGCTGACCCTTTGTGGAATCAGGAGAACATTTTGGGAAAGTGAATAATAACTTCTTTCTTTACTGGACCTAGTTGCTGATTGCAAGCCAGAGACTGAAATGCAATAAAGAGGACAGTGTAACTTCTTGTTTTAGCTCCTGATAACCAGTGTGGGGAATCAGGAGCACTGGTTGTGATTGGTTGGTGAATCTAACTTCAGTGCTAGCCATCAGTTCTGAGAGAATATGCTTTCGCAGCCTGCCCTGACATTGGCATTTTCAGGTGGGTTACTTTAGGCACAGATGGGTCACACCTGAACTTCTGCCTTTCTTATCTCCTTGCAGACAGACTGACATGACTCTGGAGGGCTCCAACCCTTATGCAGCATGACCACGTGCATTTGTGTGCTGCCATAGCAAGGATGGCCCAGAGCACAGCGCGGGTGTTGCTTAATGCCAGCTCCAAAGCCAGGCCAGCCCCTCCGTCCTGCTGCTGGGTGCACACACAGACTGCTGTGGTGCCCTGCCCAAACATCTTCATTTCCTTTGGCTGATCCACACCAAAGCCCTGGCGGAGCGTGGGGAGGATTTCAAAGAAGTCACTGATATGCGTGGTGGAAATGAACAATAATGCCACCTAGCCAGACATTTCCACTCCTCTGCCTTAGCTCCTGACCTGAGCTGGAGAGGACAGAAGGCCTGTACCCAGCTCTCTGCCCCTTTCATCAGTCAGCCCAGGGGGCACCACAGCCCTAGGTGGGAACACTGGGGCTGCAGTTCATTAGAGGAGGAAAGCAGCTGGCCTGCCAAGCTCCTGAGCCGTGCACCAGGATCTCTCTCTTTAGGCCTGTCTCTTTATGACATACTGTGCCATTAGTGGTGGAGAGTCCCATGCACAAGGACTGGGCTGAGACCCCCTGCCCGGTATCTCAGACAGGCCATCAGCTTCCACTAACTACTCACCAGCAGGATTCAAACCCTCCACCTAGAGAAGAGCCTCAACACCCTAACCCCCTAGGGAAAGGCCATGGCTGCAGAGGGAGTGTGTCCATAGACAGGCCTAGAACCTAGAGCACCTCCTCCCAGTCCTGTGTTCCAACCGCTGTCCTACATGGCCTGCCTAAAGCACAGCAGAGCCCTTCTGAATGGCACAATCTACCCTTTCTAAAGTGCTCCCAGGGGCGTTTGCCTTCAGCCTGCCCCTTTTCTGGGGCTGCAGGTATTTAAGCAAACCCAGCCTATGAGCTCACACTGTGGCGAGGTACATGCAGGTCACAGGGAGCCCATGTTCCACCCACGGTACCAGCCAACACCAGCCATTGTCCCTTCTGTCAACACGCTGGCTGGCACCTGGGGGAAGTTTATTGTGCTGCCAGACCCACCCCCAGGCGCTGCAGAGATTAGGGGTTGGTGGTTTCCTTTTTAAATAGCCTGGCTCGTCCTGTTTCCATCACATTGCGGCAAGGAGTCTCCGAATCCCCCTCTGCCATGGAGTGGGCTCTAACCCTGGTAGGTGCCTGGACTGCCTTCTCTAAACTTGGTGCTTTTTATTTACTCTCTGTTTATTAACGGCTGGTTAGGTTGGTTTGTTTTGGAAACGTGCGCTCAGCCTGGATGAGTTATTGCTCTCCATGCCTTGCACAGCTGGGACAAAACAGTCACAGAGAAAGCAAAGGAGCCAGTGGGCTAAAGAGATTCCAGTGGAAAAGGGCCAGCTAGATAGCTCCTGCCTATAGAATGACTTGCATTTAGAGAGCTCCTTTCTGCCTCAAGGATCCCAAAGCACTCTGCAAGCTAAGACATGTAGGAATCATTTCACCCAGCAATAAAATGCAGCCACCTCTGGGGTGGGGCATGGCAGCTATTTAACTGGGCATAATGCCAGGCCTCAAGAGTTTAGGACAGGGGAATGAAGAAGATTCCTGTATCCAGTTGCAACTGGGGACTATATGTAGAGACAGTGATTTTGTTTGCTGTTGGGAAGCTTGCCCTGACCTTTAAAGATGGGACAGGTTCCTGAAGGGAGAAGTGGGAAAGAGAGTGCCAGGATAGCAGGGAGCCCTGCATTGCGACTGGACTGGAGACAGGAAGGGGAGGGAGAACAGGTGAATGGCCAAAGGGAGCAGTGCTGACTCATAATAGGCAGAGGAGAGACAAGCCAGGTTATGGACTGTGCCAGGGTGCAGGACAGGGCAAGTATCTGGCCCTTTCATAGCCCCCTGACATCAGGGAACAACCAAGGCGAGGTGTGCTGGGGAGATGGAGACATGAGGATACTCCAAGGGAGGAAATCCAGGAGGGTTTGGTTAATGATTATATTATTTGATATTTTTGCTTTAAAGCACCTTTCAAGTCCAAACAGCCTGCAAGGCTTTATGGCCTGTACACATGCAGATTTCTTGCAGCAATGTAGCCATCTCTGGGGTCAGGGGAGACAAACAGTCCACCCAGCAAAGCTGGGGAGTGGGAAGGGCATTTTTGTCTAGGGGGAAAAAAAATAGGAACACCTTTTCCTAGAGTGGCTGTAACACCCACACACAACAAATGGGGTCTGGGGCTGAGGGTCTAGCACTGAAGACACACACATCCTCTTCAGGAAACTATACACTGCTCACTTTATCTACCTCAGTGAGATTCGGATCCGGTCCGCCTCACCTGTGAGGTGGGCGGTGTTGCTTTCCCTGTCAGGATTTGCACTAGGGCTCCAGAGGGTCAGAGTCTCTCAGGCTACATCTACACTCAGATGCATGCTGCAGCAGCTGGAGGGGTTCTCCTGTCGCTGCAGTAAACCCACCCCTCCTGCAGGCGGTAGCTAGTCGACAGAACTCATCCGTCCACCCACAGGGCCTTAGGTCGCTTAACTACTTCACTCAGGGGTGTGGAGTCTTCATACTCCGAGCCACTTAGCTGAGTTGATCTAATTTTCAGCGGTAGGCTTACCACCCTCAGATGTAACACCCAGAACACCCCTCCTCACCTTCACACTTTTCATAAGGGCAAACCGACCACGAAGAGATGCCATCAGGGTGGGCATGCAGAGCTGCATAGTGCATTCCTGTGTCACCACCAGCCTTTGACTCATTGTGCAGCCAGCATGGGCTCCCCAGAGCGGGTTTACCCTTTTGCATTCCACCCAGCAGAGCTAGCCTGGCCTCTGTCGCTCTATAACCATTTCCACCTCCAGGCACCAGCACAATCGCTGTGGCTCTGCCATCCCAGCCTTGCAGACGCTGGCTAAGGAAATAAACAGAGCAAAGCTCTGCTTGCACTGGCCACAGGGGAAAAACAGAGAGGAAGCCTTTCTACCCCATTAATAAACTAACTCGACCCAGGGGACTAACCCCCACCCCTGACTGTCCCGCTCACTAGGGACTTTATCCTTCCTTTCTGCAAACAGCCTCCCACCTAGATCACTGCTGTGCCCCGGGCCCTTGCAACAAGCATCCATTCAGGCTGCCTAGCTTAGGAACTGCCACCATAGGGCTCTCCCCACTAGCAAGCAGTAAACACTGCCAGCTGCTGGTAACGAGGAGCAAGGCTAATGGGCATAATGGGCACCTGGGGCTGCCACCTTGCATGATGTGCCTGTAAGAAATGCCACGCCCAGGAGCTCAGATTTCACAGGCAATCACCCCTCCAAGAAGATCAGTCATATTTTGCATTGCTAGAACCCCTGCACCTGCCCAGCTGCAAGCCTGTGTCATTAGCGTCTCCCCCAGTCCCCGCACAGGCAGTGGCAGTCAGGAGTGGAACACAGGAATCCTGCTGCCCTCTGCCGTTTTCACCACTAGCCCGCATGCTGCCTCCCTGCAGTGAGGTCCCTCAGGGAAGTGCCAGCCTGGCTAGGGCTGGCAAATCTGATTCCTGCGATGGCCCGTTGTTACATTTGAACATAGCCTTCCCCAGCCCCAGCCCCACTCCAGCATGGGCTGGGAGGAAGCGTTCCCAGTGCTGGCCAGTGCCTGCAGTCGTGCCCTGCCCTGTCTTCCTTCTCAGCTTCTCTTCTGCATGCTCTCCGTCTCCTTCACGTGGGCTGCCGCCGCGCAACCCCCAGACCAAAGCGAGGGAGCGAAAGGAAAGAAGAAAGGGCCAGCGAGGGGCGAGGCCCAGACAGTGGAGGCGCAGGCCCCTGGCCCTGACCCCGTGCTGAAGGGGCCCTCCATGGCCTCAGCTGCGCACAGCCCCTACACCCTGCTGGAGGATTACGAGCAGAGCATCCAGGAGATGGTGAGCCAGCTGCGCAACCACACAGAGCCAGCCAACAGCAAGTGCCAGGTCAACCTGAGACTCTGGAGGTCCAATAAGAGGAGTCTGTCCCCATGGGCCTACAGGTGAGACCACAGGGCAAAGTGCCACTGGAGACTGGCACTCCCAGGACAGGGCTGTCCCCAGCACCATAAAGAAACAGGGCAGGGCTCTGCTGTGAAGGGAACCCCACGAAGACACTCACTCATGAGTCCTACGCAGGGAACCCACACGGGGGCTGTTCCAGTGCGCAGCGATTGCACAGGGTGAATGAGCTGCGTTTCTGAGCAGTTAATAGGACGTGTGCTGTGCCCACTGCTCCAGGTGCAGGCATTGCCTTATATGAGCCCATCCCCCCATGTGTGGGTATTGCAACATAGGTGCCCATTAATCCATGCATGGGCATTCCCCCATGCACAGGCAGAGCCTGGTGCAGACTCATGTCTCCAGGTGTGCTGTTGGTGTGGCACCTATTCCCCCTTCCCCGGGCTGCAGGCACTGGCCCAACAACAAACACACACTCATACCCATGGCCCCTGTGTGTGCAAGTGGCCTGCATTCCTGCCCAGTCCTCGTTTTTCCCCACAGGCTGTCAGCCTCATGCTCTCCCTCTTCCCTAGAATAAACCACGACGCAACGCGGATCCCAGCAGACATCCCAGAGGCGCAGTGCCTCTGCACTGGCTGCATCAACCCCTTCACCATGCAGGAGGACCGCACCCTGGTCAGCATCCCCATCTACAGCAAGCTGCCCGTACGCCGACTGGTGTGCCACCCCCCTGGGAGCTCGGGAGCCAAGCCCCACAGGAAGAAGAAGAGGTGCCACAAGGAGTACAAGATGGTCATGGAGACCATCGCCGTGGGCTGCACTTGCATCTTCTGAGGACCAGAGAAACCTGGCGCCCTCACTCCATGCTGGCAGCCAAAACCCCCAGCCTCTGTGCATGGACACCAGCGCCTGTCTAAGCAGCCTTCGCCTCTTGCGGGATCCGTTTGGCAAGGGCTCAGCCAGTGCCCACCAAACCTCTCCTGCAAGGAGGGATGCTCGGGGCTTGCGCACTGTGGGGGCAGAAGGGGGAGGATCCAAAGCAAGGAGGCGGCAGCTGCTTAGACTATATTGGCTTGCCCCTTTGCACTCACATATCCCTACTAGGCCTCCAGCATGACCACAAGCAGCCAGCACAGGACACTGCCCCGGCTGCCAGACCAGCTTTGCAGCTCACAGCAGGGCCCTGAAGGGATGGCCATTACGCCACCACCTCATCCCAGTGCTCGGCCCTCAAGTAGGAGCATGGTAGGAGAGGGGAGACAGGAAGCTGCTGTCCTCCGGGGCGCCACTTCTGCAAGGCGTGGGAGTTGTGAAGGGCAACTGCCCCAGGGCCCTCAAGACCACGCTTCAGCCCTGTTGGCTGCCGCCCGTCACCTGCGCCCCTAGCTCGGCAGCAGCCCGGTTGGGGGCTTGTGTCCACACACTCGTGCTGTTGCACAGCCTCAGGCTCTGCTGCACCATCCAGGCTCGCTGTCCCCGAGTCCAAGAGGCCAGGCCCCCTCGTGGCCAGGCAGCATGACCACAAGGGAGGCCGCATCTCATGGGTAGGTCCTGGCCACCTCAGGCAAAGTGGCCGGGAGAAGAACAGCTTCTGACCTGATTTCCCCGTTGCTAGGATGGGGCCGCCAATTGCTCCCAGCGGTGCCTGGACAGGAGAGCCAGTCTGTGGCTAGGCTGGCCCTGCACCCTCCCCAGGTCTGCATGGGGCTGTATTTGGTGGTGGATGCAATGTCCCCTGACCTCAGCTCTTTGCAGCTGATTCCTCGGCTCTCTGGCCTCCTCAGGGATCAGTGAGAGCACAAGACAGGGTTGCTGTGGGCAGCTGATGGTTGTGGGGGGGGGAGGGGACTGAGGGGGGGCAGGAGGGGCACTTCTGCTGAACCTAAGTCCCTAGCACCAGATTCTGTCTGTGAAATTCCAGGCCCGCTGACCCTGCCCACAGCTGTGAGGTGTGTGCCTTATCTCAGTGCCACGCAGCCGGCCTGGCCCACACAGCAACACCTGATAGCAGGGTCCGGGTTGGAGCAGGAAGCCTGGCTGGCTGCCAAGGGCCTGAGGCAATAACGAGGGGGAAGCCCACCATAGAAATCGCCCCCTGGGGAAGGCTGCCATGTCCTCCTATGCCTGGTGCATACTAGCCCCCCGCAAGAGCAGAGCCGGAGAAGCCTTGGGGGTGGGGTACAAAGGCAGCTGGAAGTAGAACTGGGGACAGCCTTGGCCTCTCACCCCAGGCGAGCCTGGTTCACATACAGAGCCCAGCAGCATGGGGAAGGACTGGTTCCTGGCTGGTCTTTGGGGAATAGACCAGGACCGTCCCTTGGCACAGGGGGACTGGCGACCCCTCCTCCCCTGGCTGATCTCCCCTTTGCCAGTCCCTCCAGTGCCCCTGTGCATCCCTCAACGGAGCAAGGGCACCAGGCCCTGCTATTGCCCCTGCCCAGGGAGCAGGGCAGCCCCACTGCCAGCTACTTAGGCCCAAATGAAGGCATCTCCTGCTGCTCAGGAGAGGGAACAGATAAAACAGAAGAAAGCTGGCTGGGCCTGGCTCAAGCAGCAGTCCCGGAAATGTGAAACTGAGGCGACCTGAGCTAACATTCAGCATCTCCGTGGCCCTTCACAAACGCCGACCACGTCACCCTCACAGCCGCTACGGAGGTACCCGTTGTACACATGGGGAAACTGAGGCACAGAGCGGCAGAAGAGGGTTGGCCAGTGCCCTGAGCCAGGCAGCAACAGGACCCAGGCAGTCCTGGAGTAGAGCACTAGCTCCCTTTGTTTCTACTGAGGAAAGTATTTCGCCCCCAAGGAAAGCGTGACTGCCACTCCCCCACACCCGTCCCTGTCCCCCTGGAGCAGCCCAGCCCCTCTGGGCAACGCGAACAGCTCGGGAGCTTTGCTGGCAAAGGTCAGACGGGAGACAGGGCCCTCGCGCCGTGGTCCTGCTGGAGCTGTGCCGGGCGGGAGGTTGCTTGTTCTCTGTAGTTCCGCCAGCTCTGGAAGCAGACAATAAAGCGCAGGCCTTGCCCTCGTCTGCAGGCCCTGCTCCTCGGGCAACCCAGCATGGCTCCTCGGCATTTACTTCTCTGTGCACCAGCTCCAGGGCACGGGCCACCCTGGCAGCAGGGCTGGCCATTCCTCAGGGACTCAGCGGGGGACGCTCAGACGTTTCTTCTAGTCCCAAAATACTGAACCCCTAAAACTATTCCCCTGCCCCAACTCCCTTGCCAGATGCTGCTGGCCTGTTTCCAGCTGTTACCACTGGGCCTATGCAGCCAGCCCGCAGAACTGTCTTACCTCCCTGGGGGCCACAGGGCCGTCACGGGCTGGTGGGTGAGACTATGGAGGCCGCCTGCCACTAGGCCAGGGGAGCTACTGTTCCATTCACAAGTGGCTCTCAGCCGGGGGCCCCCCTCGTCAAGCTTTCTAGGGCGCGCAGCCAGCCTTCCACCTCACTCGGGGCCACCACGCCCCTCACTAAGGTTTGGCCCAGCCGTCCCTGTCTGACAGAGGGACGCCCGGAACAATTTCAGTGAAAGCTGTGACTGGGAATATGTGGTCACCATGCCCACTGGCACACGTCAGTGCTGAAATGGAGAAATACTGCCCGTAAAACAGGGATGTGCTTTTAATAGGTTTTCTAGCCTCTGCACAGTTAGCCAGCAGGATCAAAGGACTGATTTATTTAAAGTATTAATAGCTCCAGTTCCCTCTAGATTACACTGGATGGTCCTGTTTTGTAAGGGGCAACTCCACGTGGTTGGACTGTTGTTTTTTTAAAGCTCAGGGGCCATGATTCAAGAAAGGTTGAAAACCCATCTTGGACCAAGCGTCCGTCCCTCTGCCTCGGGGAACGTGCCAAGAATGCCAGCTGCTACAGCTCTTCTTGAGCATGCAGTCAACCTGTCCCCAACGCCCTCTCCGTGCATGGGCCTGGGGGGGCCGAGCAGGGCCCACAGGGGTCAGTTAGAGCTGGGAAAAGGGCTCTTATGTCACGCATGCTCACAGGGAGGTGACTGGCCCTCGTGGCTGCTCCAGTGTCACCCTCCCCCAGCTGGCAGCTCCCCCCAGTCCCTGCCTGACTGTTTAGAGAGGCACTCATGGGCTTAGTTAACGCAGGAGAGCAGCTCTGGTTGAGAAGCTAAGAGGGACCCACTAGCCCTATTGACTGACAAGCACAGAGATGGTGGCAGCTGGAGAACCGCTCCCGAACCTCATACCTGCCAAGACCCGAGTGCGGCTAGAGCAGGCTCCAACTGCACTGCCAGCCTTGGGAGTCCTGCACAGGAAATGCTGGAGCTAAGGAGATGCCTAGGAGCCAGCAGTGCCCTATAGGATGGTTGGGTCTTGCCAGGTGGGTCACACTAGAAGGTCCATACCCACCTCTGGATCTGTGGCCATGAATTTCAGGCCCCTTATCTGCTCGTGACATCATCTCTTACCCCTTGAAAGTCTCCTGGGATCCCATGCTCCGGTCCTGGCAGGTAAGTGACCATGGAAAGGATTTGCACACCCCACCCCAGCACTAGCCGTTGTAAAGGATGAACAGCCAAAGCCCCTGACTTAGGATCTGAAATGGTTCCTGGCTGGCAGCTCCCTGGTAATGAGCTTAGGTTCCCTCCTCACCCCTCCCTGGCACGGGCTGGGTAGGGAGAAAGCACAGGCGTTGATGCCTGTAGCAAGTTCCTGGCATTAGCTCCTAGCCATTCTGCACGGTGATGCAGGGACAGCATTACCAAGGCAACAACATACAAAGAGCTCACTGGTCAGAGCATCCCTCTCCTTGCTCCCCTCCTCTCAGCCAGAAATCCAGCGGCTTTTCCCCAAGAGTAAAGCCTCACCAGGCTAATAAATTAAGAGGCTCCTGGCCAGCTCCCCAGCAGCCCCCCTGGTGTCACAGTTCAGTCTTCACCTTGTGCATCAAGTCTTTCTGGTCAATCTTCTCCAGCTCCTGGTACCATCGATTGTAAGAGAGAAGGGCCACGTTCTTGGCTGCCATGGCAGCCATTTCCATGGAGCTGGCCACCCACTCCACACCACTGAGGTAGAAGAGGTTGTCGTGGAGGATGATGGGTGGGAGGCTCTTGGTGGACTCATAGTGGGGGTAGGCCTGCCACTCCGTCACCTGGACTGAATAGTAAGAGTGGAAGAGGGTCTTCAGCTGTTGCTTATCCAGGGGTTGCTGAGAGAGGACCCGCCAGATGGCAGCCTCCTGGGGCTGCTTGCGCCGGAAGGTGGCGGAGATGTTCACAGGGCAAATGTTGTCCATGGCATTGAAGAAGAGGTTGGGGGAGTCGGTGGTGAGGATGCTAGCGAAGGGGAAGAGCTTGGGGTCAGGGAAGCCAAAGTAGGAGGAGTTGAGGTAGCCGTGGACAATAGAGGTGACGGTGGGGTGGAAGGAGCCCGGGAACTCAGTGATAGGGGGGTCAAAGTTCTCAAAGGTGATGTTGCTCCTGCCGGAATGCAGCGGCGTGGCGATGACCACCATGTCGTAGAAGGCTGAGCCTTGGCCCTCCTCATCCTCGTAGTGCACCTGGTACCGAGCTGTCCCATCTGCAAAGAGACAGCACAAAGACTCAGAACAGCCATCAGCCCTGGGCCCAAAGTGTGGGGTTCAGCACTCAGGGAGGTGGGGGCGCCTGGGAGCGCAAGCCACAGCCAGGCAAAGCACGGGGCAATCTTCTGCCCACATCCCTGCTGAGATGCCTCCATCCTGCAGCCCACAGCTCTGCCAATACACCTCAGTGCTCACCTCCAACCCCGCCGGACTCCCACCATATCTCGCTATTAGACGGCAACATTTCCCACTCCCCCTGCCCAACGTCCCCACCCCAGGCACCAGATTACAAAGCAGTTGGGTGATGCCGGGTCAGCTGAGCAAAGGGGACAAACTGTGGCTGATCGATAAAGGTTACTTTTCCTGTGGCAGCAGATGGGGACGGGGCAGCAGTCTCCCTCCCCAGCACGGACAGGAGAAGCGCCGGCTGCCAGCGAGATGCCAGCACTCTCCAATATCTCAGCACTGCATGGGCAGGAGGAAGTGCCCCTTGTCAGGGGTCTGGCTCCATGTGCTAGGCTCACTGCACCCTCTGGTGTGAGAGGTTTGCACAGCAGCCTCTCAGTCATGTCTCTCCCTTGCCCATCACCCTGCCCCGCCCCAGCCAGCATGCTCTGGGTCAACAGAGACAGCCGGAGCCAGAAGGCGGCACCAGTGAAGTAGGAGGCAGAGCAGAGTCTCGCCAACAGGCCGGGCCAGGCCAATGCGTTACGATACCACGACAGCGCAGGGTGAAGGCAGCCGCCCAAACGGAACAGGAATGAATGGGCAGCGGAGGGGGAAATGGCAAAGGCAGGAGCAGCCTAGAGCAGCTACAGGACAGGGGCTAGGCAGAGGGGAAAGGAATCAGGCCTCTCAGTCCTCTTCATCCTGCCGTCAGATCTGCTATCTCCTGGGAGTTTTTGCTCTCTGCTCGACAGCCTTGCCCCACTGAGGGCCCTAGCCCTCCAGTCTCAGTGCCGTGCCCCCCCACACACACAAAGGCAGACAGTGCCCATGGCAGACATGCAAGGTCGGACCCCCCGATTCCCAGCATCACTCCTAACGCCCAGAAGGCAGGAGCCAGGAGGCCCGGCTGGCTCACCTGAGCTGTGCAGAGACACTCTGGTCACCCTGGCCTGGATCACGTTGGCTTTTGTTAGCTTCAGCAAACCCGAACACACCAGCTTGTTGCCACCTTCCACGGCCCACGTATTGCCCTGAGCCCCCGCCAGTGACATGGCCCCTGGGAAAAGGAACGGGGGGAATTAGACTCCATTTGCGGAAGGGACACCGCATTCCCCTAGGACGCCTGCTCCCAGGGAAGATATACGCTTGTCTTTCACTTCAGATGTCCCCGTGCCAGAGTGTCACCAGGTGCACTGAGCAGCACCAGCTGCTGGCTCCAAGGAGACCCCTGTGGCCCTTACAGGGCAGAGCAAGAAGGCAGCCCTAGCACAGCCAGCCGGGCCTCACCTGCGAAGGCAGGCACGAGCACCGACTGGCCGTAGCTGGAGCGCAGGACGGCGGCGATGACGTCGTCGATGAAGCGCTGCGTGACGCCCACCTCCAGCAGGGACTCGGCTACAGAGCGCTGCGTCATGTTGACGAAGGTCTCGCTGCCCAGCGACCGCAGGAGCTCCTCCAGGCTGGAGAAGGCATAGCCGTGTGCCTGGTACTTATAGATCCTGCAGGAGACGAGGAGAAAGGGAGTCAGGAGCAGCGCACACACCCATCCCGGCCACTCTTCCGAGCGTGGGCAGCTAATGCGCCCTCCCTCAGCCTGGCTATCTGGGAGATCGGGCATAGCACCCAGCCTGGGGCAAGAGGAGGAAGGCTGCATCCACTTTCACTCCTCCCTTCTTGGAAGCAGTGATGCTGCTGCACCCGTCCCATACCTCATGAACTTCTCCATCACCTCCTCCACCCACATCTGCAGGCGCAGGAAGCTGATTCCGTAGTGCCACCAGAGCCGGAAGAGGTTCAGCAGGTACCAGTCCGTCTCCTCCAGGACAAACTGCTCCCCACCGAAGATGGCGCTCTTCCCTGCCACCTCTCTCCGGTGCTTCAGGCCTGCAGAGGGAGACAGAGAGAAGCTATTTCACAGTTTTCGCTGAGGTCCCCAATCCCGAGCAAGGGGGCCACACGACAAGAAGGCTTCGCCCTATACATGGACACGACTGACATGGCTGAGTGCTGGAAAGCCCAAAGCCAAACATCACTGTGCCAGGGGCAGCGATGGGGTGGCAGTGCCAGGACGTAGATCCAGATTTGGATTTTGTCCCTGGCTTTTATCTATCATGAGCGGAACCAAATCCCAGGACCAAATGCCCCCAAAGGCCACAAACTGGAAATGTGCATGGGCTCCAACCCTAATTACGTGCTCAGTGTAAAATTCTGCAGTCTTTGTAGGATCCAGGGTCCCTGGACAGACACGGGCTGTTAGAGGGATTTCACTAGTTAGGGGCACATGCCGTGTGACGGTCCCTCACGGTGAAGCAGCGACAGGGCTCGTGTGTAGCAAACAGTGGACAGGCTGTTGGCCCCTCTCCGACTCGGGAACTCCCTGGCCCTCCAGCTCAGACTGAGGGACACAGATCACGCCAGGGTCTATCTACGTCCAGCCATGGGTCAAGTGGTCACGGAGCAGGATTGCTGATGACACCAGCCCTTCCTGAAGGAGGCTCAGCTCGTCACGTCAGCCTGGTGCATTTGCCAGTGCTGATCTGCCTCCCATCCTCATCGCACTCATGATTTGGCCCCTAAGCCAGGTGAAGACCCAGTTGTCTGGAGGGAAGAGGAAGGGGCTTTGGGCTGCCACTGCCAGCCCTGCAGACTGGAGCACAGGTGTCTCCTGAGGGGCAGCACTGGGAACTGTCCCTTCCCAAGCTCCAGGGAAGGGGCAAGGACAGAGGGGGTTCTTGCCCCGCCACCTGCACCGGGTGGGACGGGGGGCTGCACTCACCCAGGAGCTTGACAAAGTCTTGCATGTGCAGGCTGAGCGAGTGGATGGAGGCACCGCCGCACTCGTACTGCTGCTTGTTGGCGGTGATGGTGGCCAGCCGGCCCCCCTCGCTGCCCTTCTCGTACACGTCCAGCCGCACCTGTGGCCCAAAGTGCTGCTGCAGGAAGTAAGCTACAGCCGAGCCACCTATCCCTGCGCCCACCACGGCTACCAGCAGGGAGGCAAGGGAAACAGGCTCATTAGACACACGTACCCATGGCTTTCACCTCAGCTACAACAGAACAGAGCAGAACATCCACAGGGGGCTGCTTTCTCGGGGAGATGCAGTGTGTATAGAGGGGACCCCAAAGCACGGGCCAGCCCAAGCACTGCACCAGACCAAGAGAGCACTGTGATCAGAGTGCAGGACTGGAGCTGGGACCCTGTGTTCCACTCTCTGTTCTGACACAGACACGTTATGCCTCAGTTTCTCTATCTCTATGGTTCGGAGGATGTCTGTATGCACAGGGAGTGGGAGGAAGGGGAAGTGGTTTGTTTGTTAAAATAACATGAACATCTTCTAGCCCAACCTATTCCATGAAGTTTGATGCTTTTTACATTTCTGCTTTGCCATTACAGGCCAGACCATCGCCCAGGTCAGTCAGTCAGACAGACAGGATAGCCTGGCAAAGTCCAAAGGTAGCTTAGACAGGCATCATACAGTATAGACTACCAGTCCACTCCCCCTGTCCCAACCTCCATCAGCCTGGAACTAGGGTGGCCAGATGTCCCTATTTTATAGGGACAGTCCCAATATTCGAGGCTTTTTCTTATATGGGGGCCCATTACCTCCTACTCATGTCCTGATTTTTCTCACTTGCTATCTGCTCTCTGCTTCTAGCGAGCCAACAAGCTGGCTGGGATCAAACTAAAACTGGTCCCAGATGCAGGAGAGGCCAAGGAACCTGAGTGAGGGGTACAGATGAGGGAAACACCAGACCACGAGGCGGGGTAACTCTCAAGCGCCAGACAGGCTCAGTGCGACACCCAAGGGCCTTTCTACCTAAAGGCTAAGTCTGCTAACCAACCAGCCGGAGACGGGCCACGAACCAGCCCCGCGTGGCGAGAAAGGGAACCAGACCAACACCGCGCGGGCACACGTCGCAGGCCAGCTGCCGGGGCACACAGGGACCAGGCCCAGTCTCCTGACAGCCGGGGGCGCGTTTCGCCACAGCCAGGGCCGGTGCGGCGGGCACTGAGCAGAGCCGGCTCCGCGGGCACACGGCACCACGGCCGCCGAGGCCGGGCACGCCCTTCGCTACGCCTCGCGGACTGCCCAGCGGACACGCGTGGACTGCGGGCGGCGCCCCGCACAGCGCCGGGGAGAGCGGGGCAGGTACCGCAGCTCCACCAGCGCATGGCCCCGGCCAGCCGCATCCCTCCCACGTGCAGCCCCGGGCCCGGGCCCCGCCGCCCTGCACTGCGCCTCCGCCCCCGCAGCAACCCTCGCTGCGTCCTCCGAGTTCCGCCCCTGGATCCGGGCCCGGCACCCCGCTCCGCCAAGGCGGGCTGCCGCCCAGCACTGCCGGCGGCCCTTCGCCCGGCCTGCCCAGCTGTCCGCGGCCACCTCTGGGCCTCGAGCGGGGCGGGCGTACCCTACCGATGCTGCCAGGCGGGGCATCTCCTGCTGCAGCCGAAGAGGGACCCGCCAGCAGCACCCCCACGGCGACGGCGGAGAGCAGCCGGATCGCGCCGGGCAGCGGCGGCGGCGCAGCCATCATGGCTGGGGGCAGGGGCGCTGCGAGCAGCCGCCCAGCGCGAGGCAGAGCGCAGCGCGCGAGCCACGGGCCAGCCCCGGAGCCGCGCGAGGGCGGGGCGAGGCTTTTGCAAGCCGGGCCGCCCCGCGCATTGGCTGCCCGGGCCGCCCCGCGCCCCGCTCATTGGCTGCTGGGCTGCACCGCGCCCCGCTCATT